>JADDOH010002791.1:0-233017 GCA_016648135.1 Agrypnia vestita
CAAGAATCCTGGAATTCTGTTGTACAGTACTAATCCTAGTTTCATATACATTGTTGATTGAATCTGATTTAAACTGCTTAAATTTAAATTTAATCTGATTTAAACTGTGTTTTCAAATTTTCAAAAAATATATCTATTTTTTCAGGGTTAAATACTAAATGATAAAATGTACAATAAATTGGCTTAGGTTTTGATATATAATCGAGTCAGGGGTAATTGCGGACGTCCGTATTTACCCTAGGGAGCTTGTCCGCAATAAACCCAACGAGTTTAAAAAATAACAACGACAATTATTTGTTGGTTAAAAAAAATTATCATCGAAAGTTATTGTGTAATTTATTCTCCATTATCGAGGTAATCGATAGAAAATATTACTTTTTATTGTCACTTATTTCATAGACACAGCACTCAAAATAGTAAACACTAAAAATTAGATCAAAATTCACAAAATTGTTTGATTTTATTTATCTTGAAAATTTTGCACAGCTTTCTTTCGTGAATGTTTGCTCGGCACTAAAGATGGTGGAAAGTAACACGTGATCGTGGCGGCCGGGCGCGGAAGTAAGGGATCGAGTAGATATCTGCTTGTCCGTATTTACCCCGCGTCCGCAATCACCCCAACGTCCCCTACATTCCGGCCCATAAATCGGTCATATTTATCTACCAAATACGATTTTCTCCGTGTACCTACCCTTTATAGCCAAATTTATCGAATGTGAATAAACAAAATTTAATTTTCGTAGGGTAATTTCTCAAAGAAGGAATAGCTTCTCAGCCTCAGTTTTACTGTCATTTTATATATCAGAGTATAGTTATTTCATATAAAATATCAATGGTGAGTAGCTTACCCTTTAAAAATTACAGCCTCTTAAGAATTTCATTTTCATTTTTTCATTTCAGGTGCATTACTTTGTTGGGTTGGGACCAGATAAAAATCTGAAAAATTCAGAAATGAAATGTCTCTGTGGTACCCATCTTTAATATAAATTTCGACTTGGAGATTCAACTCCAAATAGGTACAAATAAATTATGAATTCAGGCAAAACACGCATGATTTCCTCATCTGGGATAATCAGGCAAAATGTCGTTCACTTCATCATAAAATTGTGAGTTGACGTGAGGCCTAAAACAAAAATGGCCGCCATTTTTAAACGGGATACGATAAAAATTAAAAAAAATAGTTTTGTTCTCCCGAAACTCCTAGGAGCCGCGAGCCAGGTAGCAAGATCCTTGTATTATTCCGTACTTAGAAAAGCGGAGCTCAGCCAGTGAGAAAAGTTGGCAGTAGGTATTCAAATCAGTTTTCAGGCCAACCCTAGAGTACCTACGGCCACGAGCTCTGGATCTTGACCGAAAGAATCCACTCAAGGCTAAAGGCCGCCGAGATGAAATTTCTACGAGGAATAGTAGGAGTTACCAGAAGGTACAGAATCAGAAATACTCAAATAAGAGAATGTCTCGAAGAGGAACCCTTATTGACATTTATTGAGAAATCACAGTTATGGTGGCTGGGTCGTATCTTGCGGATGCCGGCACATGGACTGCCAAAGCGGATATTCCAGGCAAGACCAGAAGGCAGAAGACCAAGGGGCCGTCGGAAACAGTTGGAAGACTGCTGCATTGCGAGATTGCAACTAAATTGGGCTGATGTGAAGAGCGAAGCCCAAGATAGGAAGAGTTGGAACCTTCTATATGATGCAGGGTCCCCAACCCACTAGAATAAGGGGTAGAAGAAGTTTTGAACTCCCAAAATGTAAGGAAATACACCTACATGATATTATTTTTTTCTGAGATGATCAAGCAACCAGTGCTGGACCACTTGAAATGGATTACCCCCAAAATGAGATTGCAAGACAATGTGGCGTTCCATTCTTAGCATCAGCAACAGACTGATGAACCGTTCCACAATTTCACTTTTTGTTTATTAAACCAATTTTTTCTAATGATATACTTATTTAATATTCTATGTAGTACAGTCTTCTCACGAGTGGTAGGTATATTTCAAAACACAAAACACAAAGCCCTACTTCACATTGTTTGCAAATGTATCTGGATTTCTTAGACTTTCTTCATTTGTCGACTTCCCAATAAGATGTCTTTCTGCCGGTCTTGATGGTTTTTTCCTTTTCTTTTCTTCCTAGATTCTTTCTTTTCCTAGACGATCCTGCTTTTAGGTCCGTATTTTGTCTATGTTCATAAAAAAGTTGGCGAATGACTTCTATTTGAAATGAAAAGGGCATGCGTTTCCCAGTAATTTCACTGTGCATTATAAACCAAAATCAACAAGACGCAAAAATACTTTTTTATACCACCTCATTGTCTTTCTTGACGAATGCGCCAATGACAACATCATGTCACACACGTCCACACCCCCATATTTCTATTCTATTCAGTGACACTTTGCGGTTTTACTACGGGCTGACGAGTAAGGTAATGCGATTTTATTTGGGTGGAGAGTTGTAAGCATTACCGCACATCTTTTATCTTTCTGTGACTGGGCGGCCATTGTCTCCGTGTGGTATGCTTCAACTTCACCCTCTTTGGGTTTTTTTAGACTTTGGCATATATTTTCTAACACATGTGACATTTCACATACATTTTTCCTTAAATTTATCAGTTACACATCAAGTATTACCTTAATTCCGAAGATTCTATCAACTCTGTTGTTCTTCGTACTGCAAAAGTGGAGCACCCCAATTATAAATAAAATTTTCTATTCAGAATTAATTGAAGAAGACTCCCCCAAAGTTTTTGCTACTAACTATGAGACACCCTGTATAACCAATCACCTCGTTACACATGTATACTTTACATCAACTTATTTGTGAAGGACTGCTCACTTCATCATTATTTGTGCGAGTGTGCAATTATAATTTCCTTTTGTGAACTATATCTGCCTCGGTACATATTTTTTTATTGAGACAGACATTTTCCAACTTTAGAATTGATCTTATATAGTAAGTAAACAAAATAAATTAAAAAGTATAAAATGAAATATTCTGTAGTGACCAAGCAGTTCCTTTTAAGGGAAGATAGATAGTAAAAAAACATTTAATTCAAAACAATATTATTATTAAAATTATTATAAAAATGAGTATTTATTTTATAAATATTTACATGCTATTAAAATCTCAAAAAACTAAGTGAGTTATAAGAATAATATTTTAACTTATTTATTTATACAATAAATATGAACATGTAGGGTGTTTATGGAAATAAATGTATGTAATTATATATATCTATATATATATATATTTTACATCTACGTCTTTCATACGGGTACAATTATGTTTGTTACTAACTACTTTGGGGGTACCCCTCGTCAAATTCTGGTCGTCATACCAGATCGTTTGCCGACGTTTTCGAACAGATCTGGCACTTGTTTCGAAACGTCGATGATTTTCGAACAGTAAGATCTGTTCGAAACGTCGGCAAACGACTGGTCCTGACGACCAGAATTTTGACGGCGGGTTACCCCCAAAGTAGTTAGAACTAAATATATATATATATATATAGAATATAAATATATAATATATTATGGTCCCTTACATATGAAATTTGCGTTTAGTAATGGTAAGAACATAAAGCCGAATTTTTTGTTCTTAAATAATATTTATTTAATCAAAGTATGTACCATTGCATCTATGCAACTTTTGCCATCTCATAGGTAGTTCACGATCCCTTTAACTTACTACAAAACCATTCGGACGGGAATCAATAAAATCTTTGAAGGCTGTTTTGACTGCCCCATCGGAGTTGAATTTTTTCCTTTGCAAGAAGTTATCCAAATTTCGAAAAAAATGGTAATCTGTTGGGGCAAGGTCCGGAGAGTACGGTGGATGTCTTAAGACATTCCAATTGAAGCTCCTCTAATTTGGTAGCCGTCTGTTGTGCAGTGTGTGGTCTAGCGTTATCATGAAGCAGCAGTGGCCTAGAGCGATTAACCAGCCTCGGTTGTTTAGCAGCTAGCTTTTCCATCATAGTTTGCAGTTGCTGACAAAAGACATCTGCCGTAATCGTCTGGCCAGATTTAAGAAAGCTGTAGTGAACGACACCAGCACTAGTCCACCAAACGCTCACAAGTAACTTTTTTGGAGTCAATTTTCGCTTGGGGCATGGTTCGGCTGGTTTGGCAGGGTTCATCCATTGCGATGAGCGCTTCCGATTATCACTAACAGTTTTATCACTAACACCGCAGCCTGCAGCTAACTCGGATGTGGTTTGCGATGGATCCGCTTCCACAATAGCCTTCAATTCTTCATTATCAACTTTGGTTTCCGGCCGTCCACGGGGCTTGTTCTGCAGGTCGAAATTTCCAGAACGAAAACGTTGGAACCAAAACGCACTGTGTTTTCTTTTGCGGCACCGTCGTCATATACATCATTAATCCTTCGAGCCGTTTCTGCAGCACTGGTGCCACGGTGGAACTCGTACTCGTAAATAACGCGATATTTCAAGTTTTTCATTTTGTAAACTGAGTGACGCAAAGAAAAAAACAATTGAGGAAAAAACAAATGAATTATAATTTTCAAAACAAAAATACATGAGTAAATAACTGTATAAATTTGGATTTGGAATTCCTAACCAAAGAGAAGATATTTGAGATCAAATTTGCCAGTACGGAAAAACGCCAATTTCATATGTAAGGACCTAATATATATATATATATATATATTGTGGTAGGTACACATCTGTAAATATTAAAAAAGAATATGATTTAGAATTTTCAAAACCATTTTACGAATGTATACAACATGAGTCGTCAAGTTCCAATGTGACGTATAACTACAAAATATATATTTTAAATGTAGAAAGAATGAGATTTTATTCCAAATTCAATGGCACTTTTGCTCACTCATATAGGGCTATATTCACATTTAATTTTAAATATCTAAATTTAAACACACAATTAGGTACATCAAATTAATGATGGCAATAGTGTTTAATTTATATTACTTTGGTAAGTATTAATACAATGAAATATATATGATTGAATGTTTGTTAGATTATACTATAATAGGATTATAAATGTGATTGGTGTTCGATTGTAATGATGATAAATGAAATTCTTGACATTCTTGCAGAGAAACTTGAAACGAAAGCTCATTCATGTGTGAAATGAATTAGTGAATCAACACTCAATATACTATCAAAATATTTAACTATATGTATTTTTTCTACATGTCAAGATCCAAAAAATCATTGATTTTGATAACAGAAAATGTCATTTTTTAAATGTATAAAATAGTTCAGTTAGATTATTTATCCTGTTTAATTTTAAGTAAAAAAAATATATGTGTACATTTATATTTACACCCAATTTTTTATATATGTGTACAGTAGAAAAGCTCCGACAAAACCCATGTAAAAAATTTATACTATACATAAAGAATTGAAGACGTGCATATATCCCGACTTTAAAAAACTGTTATTATTTAAATATTTTAATTTCTTAATATTTTTAAATACAAATAAATTTTAGAAAAAATTTTTAATTACAAATAATATTTTTAATTACAAAAAAAATTAGGCATAAGCAAATTAAGGAAAGAAAAATAATAAGTGCAAAAATATAGGATTTGTTATTTTTTTGTCAACCATGTTATTGCAATATCGTGTAAAAAATAGTTGGATGTATTCAGTAAAACCCCGTTAATTTGAAACTCAAAAATTCGTAGTTATTTTTTATTGTAACATAATTTTCAATTTTTTCCCAAAATGTCCCAACAAGTCCCAAAATGTTAATTTTATAGTAGATTAACCCCTAAAATAATTTTCAGACCTTTGCTCCATAATTATTTTTTTTTAAGAAGTTATGTGCGCAGTTTTTTTATTGCTTTTTTGGCTGCTACCGGGATTCGAACGACGGATCTCCTCCTATCTGCTGGGGCAGGCGCAAAATTTTTTCGGGGATTTGATTTTTCTGTATGTCTTTATATGTTCTTGAATATAATTAATAATTTTATTTAATTGTAGAACTATTGCAATTTTACAAGTGCAGTTTACATGTTTGTATTAAGACAATATATTATGGAGCATAAACCAATATGACAACATAATAAATACCAAATTTCTGAAACTTCTTAATGGATGGAAATGAACAAAAATGAGAATAATGCTCTTAATTTATTGTCTTCGCAATCATATTGATTTATTTAAAAAAATATGAATTGTAATCAGAACCCGTAACTAAACACTACCTTATTTTAACTTTAAAATTAAGCTAAAATAAATGGTAAATAGGAAACACATTGTGATGATGAAAATAGAAATTTAAAATATATAACAATACACAAGTACTTGTACCAATTTGTCAATATTTTTACACACTTTTCAGTGGTTCAAATCTTCATAGGCCAGAACTGCTTGTCTAAATGCTGCGAACAGTTTTCGATTCCCATTTGTAGCAGTCTTTAAATAGTGATCTGCAACATAAATTAAATCATGATAACCTAACAACAATGTATTGTATGTACACTTAATACATTCATTTAAACTGTTCAAACCAAAATATACTATTAGGAATAGCATTGAATTCACCGCGCATATAAAAAACCTATATATACCGGACAACGCAAAAATAGTTTCTCTTGATATAGTTTATTTATTTACAAATGTTCCAATAGATGATACAAAAAACATTTTTATCAATCTATTAAAGGATTCCAACATAAATGATGAAATTGTTAAAAAAATGGCTGAAATACTTAATTATGCACTAGTCAAAATTATTTTGAATTTAATAATTGTTTTTATGAACAGTGCGATGGGTTAGCCATGGGTTCTCCACTTTCACTATATATACTGGCTTACTGGCAGACGTATAACTTAGAAACAGATCTTTGAAATTCTAATCGCTAACACACACAAAAATAAATCGAGCATTCGCAGCTGGTTTAGATACATTGATGACATATTTTGTATATTTACAGGTCTATTCGTGACAATTAGATACTTTCCTTTCACACGTTAATACACTTCACAAAATATCATATTCACTCTTTAAAAGTGCCGTGACAATAGTTAAAATTTCCTATTGATGAATGACCTAACTATTAAAACCAGTAACAATAAATTAGAGTTTAGTATATACCATAAACCCATTCATACAGACACTGTGATTCCCACTTCTCATCCTTCACATCCTCATCATCTCATCATCATCATCATCATCCTCACAGCCAGCCACATCCTCATGGCCAGCATCCATTCAACGCTGAACCAAGTGATTAACATCCCACTCAATACAACTAATTACAACTGCGAAATAAAAATTATAAAACAAATAGCTTATAATAATGGATATGATTGCACACTAATTGATAAAGTGATAAAATGAAAAAATAATAAAGATAACAGAAACATATTTTTACTTGGGCCTAAAACTGACACTTCTGAAAACAGTTATTATAGCTGAAAATATTATATCTTGGCCCATTTCCAATAAAATTACCCGTACATACAAAATCTGTGTTTTATACAAATAACAACATCGGTAAAATCCTTCTTAATTCAAAAACCAAATTATATATAAATACATATACGAAATTACTTGTGGAAATTGTGATAGTAAAAACCAGTGGCATGCAGTGGTTATAAACTTAGGTTGTGTTGTGACCGACTATATACTTATATTAAAAAAATATATATACGCATATATCTATAACGGTATATACCTACATACATATTTTGTATTTTTTTAACTGTACATAATGAACTATTCTGAGTAGCTTCAATCCACAAAAATAATTGCACTGTAAAAGAAGTATTGTAAGCAAGATTTTCTAAATAAATATATTATATGTAGGTAAAACGGCAAAAATTTTCAATATATTTGGAAAAGATTTATATATAATTAAATCGAAAATAATACTTATTTCAGAAATACGTTTCTTTTCACAAAAATAAATCAAACATTTTATAATATCATCAATGGCAATGTCGTTGCAATTATGATTTGACAGATGGTATTCACCATAGAAAAGAGAACTGGAATTCACACAAAAAGTTTTTGTAAAAAATATCATTTCTGCAAGTGATGTGCGCGCAGTTCTCACCTGGCATAGGACCTTTCAAAGAAACACGCTATTCCATAAAAAAACAGACACGTCACGTTAACAGAAATGTCAGAAATAAAAACTTCTAGATAGGAAAATTTACAGCTAGAATTTTAAATCAACTTCTTCTTAAGATAAGGATTATTTAATTAATATTTGTTTCTCAGAATCTTTACTAATGCACAGCTTTTTGGCTTGTATGTGCTGCATGCCACTGGTAAATACGTAGGCCAAATCACAAGAAACCTAAATATAAAACCTAAAGATCGACATTGTTTAAGGAACAACAATTTCTCAGAATTCACCAATCATATAATTAATACCAACCGTTCTTTTGATAATCACAAACTAAAACTACTACACTCGGTTCCTCAAAAAGGTATGATAATGAACAGTTTGGAAACTGTTGAAATTCAAAAGAACTTGAATTCTGAAAAAAACTCATAAACAACATAACATTCTTACAAAAGTCTCTGCTGCTCAGCATCTTCCCCTTAAAGACCACACAAAAAAAATTACCCCCAATGCTCCGCGACCCGTTACTCTACGCAAATATTTTCATAATTTCTGTATTTAGGTTAATTATAAATTACACTTGATGATCAGAGGGACAGCTCTCGAAACTATAGTCGAGTTAAATTAACTCAATGTGTGTGTATTAGAAAGTTTAATTTAGTTTAAATTAAAATAATTCTCTTTCACTTTTTAAAGTGTCGAATACATTTTAAATAATATCTATAATTTCTTCGCCGAGAAGATATTATTTATTATTATATTATATTATTTATTATTCCTTTGCTGAAATTTAGTTGTTTCTGGTTAAAAATGTTCCCTTCTTGGTGAGCAATCTACATATATATATAATAATAGCCAGGTACATCCAAAATAAGGTTAAATAATTAAATCAAACGCAATAAGTGGTGACGAAGTGAATGTCCACTCTGAAACCCCATTTTATGAATTTCTGCCTTAACAATAAAATATCTTGAAATATTGCTCATTTCAATGCGTTTATTTGCGCTGCATCATAAGATACCAGCACCGAGAATAGATAATGCAACAATATTAAAATATAATCATACAAAATCTTACTAGGATTGAATGTGCATATATGTCTCACATCAGCCCACGCAAATTTGCCTTCCCCATAGAACATGACTGCCTCGTGTAACTTGGAAGGTCTCCGGGGCAAAAACTCAGGTCGCTCACTTGCTGGCAGAAGCAGGGCTGGCCACCATAAACTGTGTTTCATCTTATGCCAGACTACTTGTCCACATTTAACTCGACAACACGCCTTGCATTGTGCGCAGACAGCGGAACTGACACTGTCTGATGAATAATAAAAAGGGACAATATATGTACGTTAAAGTAATTAAACGGATTGCTTGCACGTTGATGCGCTTGATTGACTAGTAGTTAAGACACTCGCCCAGTAGCTCTTCCGGGAAACCGGTAAATTAGTATTATTTTCATTAATCATATCTCGCTCACATGATGAGTTATGATACAGATCAGCGGTGTAAAACAAGTCACAGTTTTGTATTAAAAGATGTTGGAGGCCTAAAAAAGGCTATTGACGTATTTATCTTATTTTTTTAAGGTGTGTAATAAGTCTTTGTCTAAATCCGAATCAATATTTATTCTAAAGTTCCAACGATGTATGTATAGGAAAATTAATAATAATTAAAGTTTAAACATACATCAGATGTGCAAATTTCATATTTGAATATCACAAAAATGCTGAACAATTGCACAAGCTTGACGCATGTTGTGACTCCAATCAAATCGGAGGGCTGTGAAGCGAGATATGCCTGTATGAAAAACAATCAATAGATAACTCATAACCTTATAACAAATATCAAACTTAAACATCAAATGTTCAAAGTACAAAATTTTCATGGTAAACATTTAAAAATCCATAAACTCAGATAATCTACACGAGTATAAATGGTCCTAGTTTTGAAACTATATAATTAAATAAACCGGTATATATGATTAATATATTGTGCAATATTTATGATCAAATAAAGATAAAATAGTTAAATAGCTTTACTGTATCCAAGGTAGCATATTACAAAAATAATTTCTGAATCTATTTCAGTACCTTCAGTTTAGTATTGATAGTATTACAAGACAAAACCTTGTGACCACTGATTACTGAAACTCGATAACTCTGAAATACGTTATTTCATAAAAAAAAAGGTTCAGAAGAACTCGATTTTCCACGTAATTTTTTTAAGATAATGTGGACCAAAACTACTTAATTTGATGACTTTATTCGAAATAGTATGCCAATTTACATAATATACATCTACACTAAAAAAATAATAACATTGTTTTTATTATAAAAAATTCTTTGAATTTTTTTGTTTCATAGTTGTACTGTCATGCTGAAATATTTTGTAATTTGGAAAACGCGTTTGACTCAGATGGTATGGGAGACTCTTGTAATTGAAGCTTAGATATTCATCATTCTATTGTACAGTGAAACCTCGACACACAAGTATAATTCAATCCATTAATGTGTTCATATCTCAAAATACTTGTATGTCGAATCAAATTTCTCCAAAATAAATAAAGGGAATTCTTGTCATTTGTTTCAAGATCTAAAAATAATTATTACAAAATAAACATATAGATTTATATTTTTGTAATATTTATATTTATGAAAAAATAAGTAATCGAATTTATTAATTATCCATATTGGAAACACTGACATTCATCATTGATGGCTCAATCAAATCTTTTTCTTTTTGTGAAACTTCCATTCTTCAAAAGAACTTCAAATTCTTCCATTCCAATCGGTCATTCCAAAGAAGGATCCATTGCAGTATTTAAGTGAAGTATCCTCAGAAGTCTTCGGTCCTGTGAGAGATCATAATTATTGACTTCGTCGATACAACAGAGATCATGGTTGGCGTCGTCAATACACAATGACAAGAAGACCAGAAAGGCCCAAACTGCGATAGATGGACTCCATCAGCGCTGATACATACCCATTACGAATAACAAACTGGAAGACAAAAGCAACAGACAAGAATGGATGAGAATTCTCAATTCAGCTAATCAAATTTAGGGGGTTTGATGTAATCAAATTTATTGATTTATAAACTATAATAATTTATTAATTATTGGAAACATTGATGGCTCAATCAAATCTTTTTGTGAAACTTTAACCAGGAACCTATGCATTGACACTTGCTTTTGCCTCTTTTTGAGGTTTTATGAAAATGTGACATCGCTTTGTCATTGGAAAGACTAATCGCTATCACACCGCTCCAATCTTACCCGGTTGCGAATACTTTTCTATGAAACCTGCTCTGCTTCTCACATTTTACAGGTCTCCTTATTCACTTTTGAAGTGACAGATTTCTTAGCCTTTTTCACCTCATCATCAAAAAAACACTCCTTTGTAGCTGCTTGCTGTTGCTTGTGATGCAGAGCCATTATTTCTTCGGTGGTCGGCTCCCGGCTCTGTTCTTCTACCAGCTCTTAAATATAATCCTCCAATCAATACACAAATTGTTTATCCACTCAACGAACACGAATACGAGTAACCCCGAGTCTTGCTGTTGAATCTCAACAAAACATCTGGCTCTTCTGTACCTTGAATGATACATGAGCAAGAGTGAGACAGTCCTTCAAGCAAGTACAGTCTGTTCAAAACTTTAATAGAGGCGAATTATGTATGAGTAACAGAATGTTTACAAAGAAATATTTTTAAATAAATGCATATTTTTAATTAATAATTAGGTATCTATTTACGAGAGAACATTTGAAACATAAAAAAAACAACATATGTAACCATCGAGCAACCTTAATATCAATAGTTATGGAGATATGTAATACCACAGTTTGCATTTTATTTACAATATTTCTAAATTATTTTTTACAAAAAGTTGAAGTATTATTACGAAAGGGGGGTCCAGTGAGAACAATAAGCATGATTTTTATTGAAATATACAGGGTTATTTTTAAAACATTAATAACCTCGTATGACGGTATTCCTGCCTTGATTATGAGAAAATGTTCAAGCAACCATGATCTAATATCAATAGTAATGGGGATATACGATATCAAAGTTTGCATCTTTTTTTCAATATTTCTGACTTATTTTTTTAAGACGTTGTACTATTATTACAGTAACTTATATCGAATATGAAAAATTTATTTATTGCCTTTAATACAAGTCAAATAAAATAATAAAAACCTTTCAATTCTAATTGGAAAACATTCCAAAATCCTTCACATTTGTTTAGAGAAATTTTTTAATAGTACTTTTTTTTGTTGTCATTTTTTTATGTTTGTTTATTTTATAATTTGCCAAAGGCATGGTCTGCTTATTCTAATGTCAATACGATTATTCATCAATGGCTGTAAGTAAACGAAAAAGAATGAATGAATATTTTTGAGTTTGTTCAAATCTTTCAGAACGGTAGTGCTGGATTTCTTGTCAAAGAGACATCATTAATCAATTAATGTGTATTATGGATGTCTCACAGAGACAAAACTGTATTTATTTTTACTTTGGGAAATTTGGTATAAAAGTCATTTATGGTATATATCGGACTTACGACCGATCTTTGGTAGGCTTAAGTGATCACTTTACACAAATGTAACGTTCGCCATTTCCACCATGATAGAATATACCATGTCTTACTAATTTTTGGAAGTTGTATATATTTTAAATTGCATGTCATACATCACATATGTGTTGTAACAACCTTTTATACCGGCCTGTGACAGCCATTTTCATTCCCCCTAAATCCCCACAGATGTCGCTAATTATTTTTGATTTCGTTAGGTAATGTCGCTCGATGAGACTTCCACAATTGATTCGTCTCTGTGAGACATCCATAATACACATTAATTGATTAAGAATGAATGATTTTAGAAACAAATTCTATAATTATTTTACAAATATTATAGAATTGTAGAGCATAAGATGTATTATATATTTATTATATTATAGATTGTACCATAGATTAGATTATTTTATAGATTGAGATGTATTATAGATTGTATAATATAATGCGATACGTAAATGTAAATATGTAAATTATTATGGATAATATATTAGTAAAACATTATAAAACACTAGAATAAAGTGTAAAATACTAGTTAATATAGAGGAGTGTCATATAAATCAACTTAAGAAATTTAAAAAAAGAAGCTGAAAATGAAGCAAACAATTAATCGAATAGTTGAAAATGAGGTATAAGAAGAAGAAGAAGAATAAAGCAAAATACGAATCAAGTTGTAGAAGGGAGTACTGCTATCATTAATAAATAAAGAAAACTTTTACTTTCACCCTATACTTTTACAATATCAAGTGACGTGCTTTCACCTCGACGCCCAATGACAACTGTGTTGGTGTCAGTTTGGCCGGCGCTTTTGGGGTATTATGTGAACTAACACAATCAAAGCGTGTAAGTACATTGAATCTCTCAGATGAGCGGGCACCCACACATAAATCATCTCAATCAAAGTTTTGAACAGACTGTATGTAATGAGAATTCTCATGTTTGAGAGTGTGTATAAAAAGTGGAAACTTATCAATGATTAAATTTGCTTGTATGTTGAGTAAAATATTTTAACAAAATTTGTTTGTATCTAGAAATATTCATATGCAGAGGTTCCACTGTACATGGAAATATACACTTGTCCCTCAATTTATACAACAGGTATGTTCCGGGAAATTCAGCTTAATGTGAAACTGCATAATTTGAGGCATAGAACGCATACGAAAATGGAAGATACATTATATGCCTAGGAAAAAGTCATGCTATTTGTTTTCACTGCATGCCCCTGCAAGTACCATTAGTACTTGTACTTACCATTAGATGAACTTATTTTAAGTTTGCATAACTCATGATATGATGCAGAACAACCTTTGCATCTGTGTAAATCCTTTTTTCCTTTTAGCCCGCACAAAGTACACCAAGGGACGTTTATCTTCTTTGTGGCTTTTGTCTTGCTCTAAAGTAAAAGACCAGAAAAAAAAAATACCTACATATATTTATCATACATAGTATCTTTTTTTATACTAAGTATATCAATAAAATGGTCATTATATCTAATGTGTAACTATTTATTTAAAACAGAATTCTACAGGCACAAAATTATATTTGAATTATAAGTTAAAATGGTAATAAAAAAATTGATTTTCAATAATTTAGAACATACCGAATGCTGGAAATTTATAATAGAAAATTTATGAAGGAAAATATATACAATGTAATAAATAAATTTCATGTACAATACAAAATAAACATAATATACAAACCTAACTAATGGTAAAAGGTAACAGAAGATTTTTTTTAATTTGGATTTGACTACATTTTAAGATTTTAGTTTGTACTATAAAGGCTGATACATACATAATCTTGGTAGTAGTATGACATTAAGTCCTATTTTAGTAAAAGGTCCTCACATATGAAATTGCTGTTTTCTAATACTGGCTAGTTTTAAGTTTGATATCTTGCATTTGATTTGGAAATCGAAAATTCAAATGAAGGTCATATTAAAGCGATGACAGTCCTTTTGTAAAATTATTCATTTGTTTTCGCGTCGTTTTTTTTCCCTTGATATTGCTGTATGCGACCACAGAAAAATGATTATTCAAATTTTTTCCTTATATGAGTTCCGTCGTGGTACTAATTCTCATAGACGGCATGCCATATCAATGAAGTATATGGACTAGGTATTTCAAATGAACGCACTATGTTTTTGTTTTGATCACTTCCGTTCTAGAAATTTCAACCTCAACAACAAGCCCCGTGGATGACCGGAAACTACAGTTGATACTGACGAATTGAAAGCTGTAATGGAAGCAGATTCATCTCAAACCATGTCAGAATTAGCACAGCCTTCAACGTCAGTTTCAAAACAATAATGATTCATCTTGTGACTGTATGGTGGACCCGTGCCGGCATAATTCATTACAGCTTCTGAGATCTAGCACATCAATTACTGCAGAGTTTTACTGTCAAAATTTGAAAACGATGATGGACAAGCTCGCTATCAAATAACCGAGACTTATAACGAGTCAATTGCTCTAGTCCACTACTTCTCCACAACAAAGCTCATCCACACACTTTACAACGGTCCGTCTTAAAATCACGGGAGCTTTGACTTAAAACTCTCCGTCACCCACCTGACTTGCCAAACCTACCGATTTCGGGAAAAATTTCAACTATGGTGAGGCGGTTAAAAATGCTTTTAAAGCATTCACATCCCCAGGGTTCATATAAAAAGACACCAATAAACTACCATTAAAATGCCAAAAGTAAATCGACAACAACGGCCAATACTTTGATCAATTTAATATATAATAATATACTTATAATTTTCATAAAAAAAATTGTTTGAATTTTTCTATACAAAATGGCAATTTCATAGGTAAGGACCTGCCTTGACAAACCTGCTTTATTCTGTATATGGGCCCTGTAAAAAATGCAATACTTATTCTGTTCCTCTGCGTTCTTCTCCTATACAGAAAATTTATTAATATTCATCTTTGGGTCATAAATATTATCATGCTTAAGTTAATCTTACCATAGGTGATAGAGTATCATCTTTCCAGCCGATGAAGATATCCTGAGTGTTAGGTATTCTCTCCATCAGTAGCCATAAAATTCGAACATGAATTCGCAAATGTAAATCTAAAATACTTTTACACTCATTAGTACACAGAATTCCGGGAACGTCGTGGATGATATTCTTGCAAACTACGTTTTTTTTTAATTCCTTTCTTTTAAGGCGACAAAAGTCCTCCACATCCCACAACGAAGACTCGACGTAAGACATTCTGGCACGATTATTGTTTTTTCTAATATACGAGCTAAGCTAGAAATTGTTTTTAAAAATACTTCACGCTTTAGAATATTTATGAATCTATCAGAAATCAAACAAAAGCTGCAAACAACTGACAAAAATAAGTAACAGTATACGCAGTATACCATAATATGTCACGCCGATCTATCAAGCACCTATAATTTATTAGTTACTGGTTAAAATTTAAATATGAAAAGAGTTAAAAAATGTCAGTTCAAGCTTAAAGTCGTGTGTTTTTTGTTGGGTGAATACTCGTTACCAACTCGTTTTAATTTTCTTTTCTGCCAATCAAATGGTCCAAATAGCCACTGAAATTTAGTATTAAAATGCAAAATAATTCGGAACGCACTGCGCGACACACACAGAATATAGACATAAAGCGACACCCATAGAAAAGAGACAATATAGCGTGAGGGGAACTTTGGAAAGTAATAGGGAAGGATGTGTAGATACGAGCGGATCGATTATATTCCGACGATCCAATGCGAAATGATGAATTCTTTGAAAAATCAATTCATTAATTAGATTTGAATTCAGTCTGATTTTGTTTACTCTGGTGAAATAAGTATTTGCGAGTCTGTGGATATGTGATAGTAGCCAAAGCAAAGAATAATTTTAATATCTACACAGCAATACAGCAAGTTAAGTATGGATACACTTGTAAGCTCCGTAATAATGCGTCGTACAATTTAATATTTTGAATCACTTTTTTGGTTGTAATTAATGTTCGATTTAGTGATAATTATAATTTTTATGAGCTAATACTCTGAAGTATCGTCATTTTTGTACAAATGGGCACATAATTACGTAGAACATGATTGAATAGTCAAGAAAGACCGGCGGGAACTTAAAACGGGAAAAGGAATTTACAGCTGAAAAAAATTACATTATCTTATTAACTAGCCAACATGGGTTATACTAATTTTAATCACAGCTTAACTCAAAAATAAAAGATAAGAATGCTTGAATACTTTAGGCAAATTATGAGACAATTAAGATACAGTCTTAACCAATTCATTATCCAGGGGAAATAAGCGTAGGAAAACGCCGCATCTCATGTTGTCTAACTTGGGTGACTGATAATAATTCGAATAATCTTCGCATACGGCGGGCCTCCGGTAGATGGCACTACAAGAAGAAGACTTAACTCAATGTTGGCTTATCGGTGCGCATCTATTTACACTTATCGCCCTATGAGGTTATGATGACAGCTGCGTATCTATTTATTTTAACGAGTTTATCGAAACGTCAGAGGAGAAAAAGGTGGTGGGTGCGAAATTATTTACTGCAAAGAGAAAGAAGGATGGATATTCGATGAGTTAGAGAACAATTATTTCGTTTCCCCACATTAATGTCAGTTGACAGATACAGCGCATGCGCATTTACTTGTAAACATACCACGTGATACTGACGCGCAGCCCGATGTCCCCGTGAGCTCGCTCGAGTACCGTACGCATGGCAATGTTTCCGCGGCAATGCCCCGCTATGTTGTAGCGAAGGGAAAAACTTCATTTCAAAATGAAGACTACAACACACACACGTTCACCAGTTTGAAGACTACAAAGTGTACACTACAATTGTAGTACTACGAAATGAAGTGAAGTAAATGAAGTGAAGTAAATGAAGTGAAGTAATGAAATGAAGTATTTTTTTCTCAAATACAAATTTAGCGAGCTAAAAAAAAGAAAAAAAAAGGTCAACGACAAAAATATTTAAATAAATGACGATATTTTCTCCAAAGTAACATTTGGCGACCTAAAAAAAAAAAAAAAAAGGTCGTCACTAGACAGATTTCTTCGTTCGCCTTCCCAAAAAATTTTCAAACCATGGGTGGGGGGGGGGGTTGTTACAGATTCCGAAATTCTTCATATATCTACAGCACTTTCCACAACCCTTTCACGTAAAAAAGCACTATTTAAAGTTAATGTATTTTCTCTACGTTCGGATAGACTTTGAAGTGTATGTACTTTGTAGTGTTCGCTTTGAAATGAAGTGTACTATTTGAAGTTTATACTTTCAATAACTTTAGTGTTTGTAGTTTGTAGTGTGCACTACACATCAAAATGTGCGAAGTGTGCACTTCAATGTAATGTAGTACTACATTGTAGTAGTGAGTACAGAGCGGACCCATCACTACTATGTTGTGCGCGACGTCGCGGAACAGTTTGCGACGTTGCAACGTCACGTAGACGTAGACGTTGAGAGATAATTTGTCCCCTAGTGAATACATGGCTTCAAGCATGTTTTTTTTAATCACTAAGTACACGTTTTAAACCCCTCATTATTTATCTGTACAGTTATTCAGAAACAGTCTAGCGATTTTGGATTTTTTTTGGTTTGGACATAATACTTCCTGCCTTATAATAAAAATAACTTCTCTGAAGGATATTTTAAGCTAAATTGCCAGGTACACTCGTCACTCTTGCCAGATTATATAATCACGGTAATACATTCTTCATATCCCCCTACTGCTGCAGAAAGTGTGCAGTAGAAAGTGGTGTTGCTAATTATAGAATCATCATAGGCACATCCTTCAGATTTACTGTGAACCTGAGCCTGTTTTATTTCTTTTTTTTTGTATGGGCCAAAGTTTTGTAATGATTCCAAAAGTCACAATTTGCTTAAACATATGAATCACTGTCAGTTTCGCTACTTGTGGTATTGATGGGGATTGAGTTTGCAGCTGTCAATCGTTTTATCAAAAGCCGCCTCCACAATACTAGGAAAGTCGGCCCAATTCCGAGGTAACCCGAAGTAGGTGTCTACACTGCGAGGAACTCAGTTGCCCATAGAATAGTACTCCGCACGAACTTCGGGTCACTTCGGATTCCTTTGACTCGGCCCAAAAACCGACAACTTTCGGAAGTCGTCCGCGGCGAGCCGAAGTAGCACGAAGTACCCCTCTACACTATCGTATTCGCTTCACTTCGGCCGACTTTGCTAGTAGTATAGAGGCGGCTATAGAGATTCCCCTTACACAAGCTCTGACATATCTTGCAAATATACATGGCTACCAAGTGGCTCTCTTCAACTTGAAACCTGTGCTTTATTTATTGTATTAGATACCTCACAATTTTACAGCTTTGGGTACTAGTTCTTTTGGCGCACTTGGTTAATTTGAAATTTGGGAAAAAAGTACTCAATACCAACTGTAAAGTATTCATTGAGTAAAAGTGTCGAGTACAAAAATATTGGTATCGATAAAAATGTACTCAATAAACAAAAGTATAGATACATTTCCGTGTCCCTACTTTTTTTTTTTTTATTTTATTTAAAATGTAATAGAAACCTAGGAGGTTTATGTTTTATTAGTAATGTTAGGTTTATTTAATCACAAAACGGACAGTGGAACACAGTAGGTACACTCAATGAGAAAGGAAAGAATTTAGCCAAATATAGCAAATGCCACAAAAAATTGCAAAAAAAACATAAAATGTGATTAAAAAATGAAAAATATAAGTATCATAAAAAAATATAGTATATTATATCGACTGTTCCAACTTTGGTAGCCCATTTTTACCAAGATCCACTGAGTGCTTTGCCTGCCATTTATGTGTACAATATGTGCGTTTGCCAAGAACATCAATTGGGCGATTTTTACACTGTGATAATGTGTCCAAACTTCAGCTTGCCTGGAACCTCTCTGCATTATGAGCAAGTAGGAATTACTTGGTAATAGCAAGTAATTCCTACTTAATTACTAATCTGCATCCTTTCAAATCTTTCTGCTACACCTTTTCTCGTTTCCTTTAGTTACGAAGAGATTAGGGTTTCGATCCTAGGCTCGGAAGAGAAGCACGTTTGTTTTAGTTTATGTTTTGCACATTAAATACCATAAATTTATTTTACCATTACCTGGCTTATTTGATAGGTGGATAATTTTTTTATTTATGTTATCTCCTACTGCCCTATACTGAGATAACATAAATATTTTTTTATTGATGTTTTCTCCTTCAGCCAGTGTCCAAAAATGTTTACCTAAAGCTGATGTCTGCGGAAGACCGAGTTGCTTATGTTCATTTGAGGATTTGTGAGCAATGAAAATTTATAAACATGTGGCGATAGCTGTCCACCCCCAACCAACCAGACCGACCGAGCAATCGCAAAGTGTTTATATTAACATAATTAAACCGCTGTACCTGTAAGCAAAGAGGAAAAAAGTGTGTCAGGATGGGGAACGGGTGACATTAAATAAGGCGGCCCTCGTAGCGCAGTGGGTATGACACTGGCAGTTTCTCACACAGAGGGTTCTGGGTTCGATTCCCGATGAAGTCACAATTAATCTATGTGATTTATTCAAGCCTTTTTATATATATATATATATATTGTGATGTATTTCGCTTCTGTTATTGAGCCTCTTGGCCTGTTGAAGCGTAAAAAATTTAAGTGTCTGCCATAACATCAGGCAGATCTGTGCTTCACATGAGAGTTTTTTTGTTTCATATTTACATATCACTTACTTATGCACCTTGATTTGCTCCCGGAGCCTAACTCCGGTAAGAAATAAACATCAACCAAAAATCACTTTCATTCCACGAACTCCAAACCTTTACTATAAACATATAAAAAATATAAACAGGGATGACTGCGTTTAGTAAAATTTTTCTTCGGTTAGTAAAATCTTCAGTATAATTATATTCAGTATGGTATTGTCAGATAACGGACACCACGTCATGCAGTTTGAGATAATACTGCAAGATATTTTGGTGTTATTTTATTTCGCTAACAAATGTAGATTTCAACATGACTGTACTGACTGGTAGTGTGTTCAATATAATACTTTCATACTGTACCACCCAAATAATATTCATTTTTGAAATATCAACTGAAAAGGAGATTGCAGATACATGATAAAATAACTTCTCACAGAGCATTGTCATAAAAATTTCTGAACATCCGCAAGACCTTGAAATCTCATACTGATTTCTTCTTTTTACAAGGCACCTTTGGAAGCAAAGAAGTGGGAAGGGGTGCGAGATGCGTCTAATGATGCCCCAATTTGCATACAGAACAACCCTTATGAAAGAACGAAAGAAATCTCTGGCTCTGAAGACTGCCTCTACCTCAATGTGTATACTCCCAAGGTAAGATATATGTACATATGTTAATTTGTACCTCGAATAATCATTTTTCATAAAAAATAAAAATATTTAATAGTAAAAGTACTTATTGGTGTAAAAGAAAATTAGTCACGGTTATTGACAATATAATCTGATCAGAAAATATTGACTGATTTAATTTGGATCAAAAATGATATCAATGATAGCTATTGTAAAGTTAAGTTTACTACCCTTTAAAGTTTTTCTCCCCTACGGAGGTTGGAAATCTTCACAGCTGCTCTGAATAATGACTGCGATGGAATCAGCAAAACATGTTCTCTAACCAAAGTCTTCTTCCTGTACAGCATTTCCCTTGCATCTTTTAGTTGTTGTTGTCTTAGTTGCATTGATAAACTAAATTATTACTTTCATGTCTGGTATGCAAACCTAAGACTTTTTTAATATGAACAATTGCACAGTCCTCAAAGATCCATTGTATGCAGGCACTTGCTAATAATTACCCATCTAAATGCTATCGAAATCCGATCCCGGGATCCCAGTCCAGATTATAATATTTATGAATCTGGGATTATATATAATGAAAGGCGGCTCACACTGTGATCAGCTAAATCGGAGGCACTCTGCAAGCTGGTAGTACCAAGAAGACCTGGAGCCACCAAGTTTGCGGAACGTGCTTTCATCATTGCGGGCCCAGCTATGTGGAATCAGCAGCCACCAGTGTTGCGATCCATGGGAAATCAGGAATCTTTCAAGAAGAGCCTAAAAACTCGCTTATTCATCTGCAAAGCGTCATTCAGGCAAAAATGGCGCTATATAAATCATCACAAACATACCTACACATAAACATGTCAGATGTAATTGTTCCACACGGGAACAAGCAAATTTATACGCGGTCCCCTCGTACTTCGGCTCGAAGCGTGCTCTCCGAAGCTGTACTACGGCTAAATCGTAAAACGCCAGTAGAGAGATAGCGCTGCAGTTCGCTTCAGTACAAAGCGAAAGGTCCGCGGAGAAATCCAAATCGTCGTCCAGTGTCGCAGCAAGGTCGCAGAAAAAATTCAGAAGCAGGGTCCAATATTCGAAGCAGTAGTCAGGTACAAAGCAGAAATCCAGAGTCGGTAGCAGAGTTGAAGTAGGAGATAAATAAAAGCCAGGCAAAAGTGGTCCAATGGCATATACAGCGACAAACAAAATTGTGTAACAGTCGCCTGCCTAGCGATAACGGTAATTCTCAAAGATGCTGTAAATTGCGTCATCACAGATGACGTAAACCAATCAAAAGGCGGCTTCTACCGGTCGCGACACAGCGACCCTGGTGGCGTTTTGTCGAACTACGCCAGTCGGTTCACCTCGTAGATCTCGTGATCACTTAAGCCAACCATACGATAGGTCGTAAGTCCTATGTACACCCAAAAGACTTCTATACCTACTTTCCCATAAATAAAATACAGTTTCGTCTCTGTGAGACATCTATAATAAACATTAATTGATTAATAATGCCCTAGGCGTTCCCCAAGCAATCGCTATGCAAGCAATTCATTCTCTTTATTTCATCAAGAAATGTGATAGTCATTTAGAAATATAAATATTACATAATTCACATGTGTAAATACATATTTCAATATTTATCAGCAGAAATAATATGTATTGCAATATTATTAAACCCAATATATCACATTTATTCAAATAAAGCTTCATCAGGTTTCTCGTGCCGCTTCATACTGCTCGGGAAAATGCTGACATCATCGCCCGGGATGATGTCATCGGTCTCGCTCCACTGACAGTAATCGCATCGAGCTATGGAGCTCGCTCTCGGTCTCTTCTGTAAAGGCCCTTTTAAAGGCCGCATTTAATCCTGTCCGAAACAGTAATCCTTAATCGTTTGTTTATGAATATACTTCAACATTTATAAAAATCTATTTTTTTATAAATTTAGAAGTAATTAGCGTTATCTAATCCGGCATCATCAGAATCGATTTTCAAATCCAGGATTTCAATTATGGCTTGGGATCGGATAGCTTGACGTGAGTAGATTTCAGAAATTTTTGAATGGTTTAGCAGTCACTTTGTGATGCAACATTTTAATTTAAAATATTTTTTTAACTCAAACTTTGTACTGCACACACAATATTAGAGATATTTATCACTATTATAGTTTCGAGAGAAGCAGTCTCTCTCTCATCTTTAGGTGTAATTATTAACTGTACCTGATGAGAAGGATTGCTCCTCTCAAAACTACAGGAGTGTTAAATAACCGAAATATTTGTTTGTGAAGTACAAAGTTTTAAAAATAAATTATATTTTGGAAATTTGTATTTGATACATTTCTGTGGGCGAAAGGAACAACCGAAGTTTTCAGTTTCAACAAAACAAGTTTTCAGGAGAGACAAAACAAAATTTGGGAATTTCGTTTGTTTTTCGAAATATCTCTTAAGACCTTTGTTATTTTTATCTAATTGAACCAAGTTGACTTGTCATTGTTTCTTGCCAAATTTTTCAAATAATTAATCATGTAATTTGTCCTTATTAAAAATTTTAAAATATGTGGTCACATTTTATTTTATTTTCTGACTCATTTAATTTTTACTTGCTAGATATGTATCTAAAGAACGACTCTACATACTCATCTCAAAACTCAATTTAATTGACTGATTCAGTTGTTGCTTTCGCCCACAGTTTTATTTTTAAATACATGTATTGATGTTGGAAAAATATGGTAAAGAATTTGGAGGATAGAATATTAGTAAATTAATCTTCTGAATCTAGATAGTTCCAGAGGTAGAAACCCTTCTGCCTGTTATGGTGTTCTTTCATGGAGGCGGTTGGATGTGCGGTTCTGGAAACAGGATGTTCTATGGACCTGACCGTCTCATGGATAGAGACGTTGTATATGTTGGGGTCAACTATCGTCTAGGTTTGAACTCAATTAATTTTACTATATTAAGAAATTACTCAAAATCAAAAGTAAAAAACATAAAAGATACTCAAATAACTAATGTAAAGCCAAAAATATAACAAATATTTATAACAAATGAATTTTGGTATAGTATTCTTTGGCCTATTTTAATTCACTATTCTTCCTGTCATCAGTAATTACTATGTAACATTAACACTGGTTAATGTAACATAGTATTATTAATATATTATATTATAACATATATATTAACATATTAATAGTACTTCTTACTCTAATAAAAGTAATTTTTAATTAAGATAATTTATAGAAGTCTCACAGAAACGAAGATTAATGTTGCATTGTGTGAATTGATCACTTAAGCTCATACAGATCATAAGTCCTGGGCCACCCTATAAGGACTTTCATACACCCCATATAAATAGCTTCGTCTTTCTGAGATTTCTATAATTTATATTAATTAATGATTATCCCGTCTGTAAACAAAATCCGGAAATTGTTTTCTCAGAGCATACATATAAAAATAATTTGTTTCATAGGTACATTGTCTTATTTCTCGACAATGGACCTGGTTGCGCCCGGAAACTACGCCCTGAAAGACCAAAACATGGCCCTGCAGTGGATACAAAAGAATATAAAATATTTCAATGGGGATCCAAATTCGGTGACGATTTTCGGTGAGAGCGCTGGAGGGGCCAGTGTCCATTACCACATGCTTTCTCCTAAAAGTAAAGGTAAGCTAAAATATAATTTTTAGTACAATTAAGAAAATTAATAAAAATAAACATTAATTTATATTTTTCTTAATAGGTAATATATATATGAGAAAAAAATCAGCAATTTGGCAGATTAAAGTTATTTTTAAACATAGATGCAATTTTTCCAATTTCCAATAACTGGGTATTAAGAGTTTATGATTTATTTCAACCCTGTAAGTCTTAAAAGTCCTTTTAATTCTCCACTCTTTGTCTCAGGGATGAGTGTGATACTCGATCTATCTGGCAGGGCCATCAATATTCCATTGACTCGATCGAGCACTACATTGGTCACGGCATATTGATACGGACCGAAGAAAAATGCATATTAATTATTAACATAATAATCACATATTTATTTTACAAGTCAAAGCTCACTTTTACACAGTCTCTAAGACAAGATTTATAATACTATGATTATCTCACCAAGTCACCTACTCAAGTCACCACTTGTACAATCTCCTGTATAAGTGGTGACTTCATAAATCACAATAGGGTACGCAGCACTAGATGAACATAAACGCGGACACTACTTGTGTCAAAATTAAAAAGAATGCCCAAGTGACACAACACTTCTACTCCCAGGCGGTACTTGGAACTGTGACCAGCATCACGGAGAGTTTACCCAGGAGGAGCTGAGGTTAGGATGCAGCACATGCAAGTCGGCTTGGAGAACCCTCTAGCTGCTGGAGAGATGTGTTAACCCATAGAAACCTGCGGCGGAATCAGCGTCCCTTTTATACCCTTTCACGATGTGTTGGAGTAGTGAGTGTCGGCCGGCCGGTAGGATGGGGTTGTTTTGTATTGTTCGACCACAAAATAAAAAATGTATTCCGTGCGTTTGTGTTAATGTTATTCGTTATGAATTATCATATAATATATTCTGAAATATATTTAGAAGTCAAGCGCAGATTGTGAATTGAACGCCATCAAATCTAAAACATCGGACAAATTAAATATTGAACAGTTTATTTGATTGGTGTAAAACATTAAAATCTATTCATATAACTGGCCATATATACATATCTATAACTGAGTTATAGACAAATTATTACTCAAAAATGAACAACCTAGGCTCAAAAAATCAAATGAATTATTTTTTAGACCTAATTTAAAAATATAAATAAAAAATTGTCCCACTAGATCACTCAACCTCATGTTTTGAAATTAAAATGTTTTCGTATTTTTCAGGATTATTTCATAAAGCTATATCACACTCTGGGACAGCGTTTTGTCCATGGGCAAACCCCGCTCCTAGCGTGATGGGAAAGCGCGCCAATCTTCTAGCCATCAAAATGAACTGTCCAACCGGTGATAGTCGAGCCATAGTAGAGTGTTTAAGAACTAAAACAGCAGAGGAACTCATTTCTGCAGACAGACATTTCTATGTGAGCCATTTATATATATTTTTTATTGAATGGTATTTGATGCAACACCATTATTTCATACATATTCAAATAATTACGAAGTAAAATTAGAAACCAGAGAATTAAAAATTTAAGGTAAGCAATGGAGAACAACTTATTTAGGGCCGAGTAAAAATGAATAGTAGGTACGAATAATAGAAAAGACCCCATTCATGAAAGGTCATTCTTGCTTCTTATCCTAATACATATGTAAACAAGTACAAAACCCATCAAAGGACGGGCACGAAAGACATAATTTAAATACTGACCTACCTATGGCACAGCAGCATCACATATAGGGTAATTTCACATTTTACAGATATCTATGAAAATACGTATATGAAATAGATTCAGAAGAATGAATTATATTTTTTAACTCAGTATGGATGGTGTGGGAGTGTTTTCATTCATAATTTTTATAATAAAGATCTAAAAAAATATGATTCCATTAAAATGCGACTGATTGTGAAGTCATTTAGCAGTAATTCGTCAGCAGTTCGTATTCGCTTTGTTTTTACTCGTGTTTGCTTGGTGTTTATATAGATTTTGCGATGTTTGTGACCTATTTCAATGAGATAAACTATCTAAGAACACATTTAAAATAATAGAGGACGGATTTTCAAAAGGAAAATTCAATAACTTACCGAAAATTTATGCATGCAGTTATAAATAGTTTGTCGGGAGTTTTCAGGGATGAATTTCTACATTTGGATACCATACAATATCTACAAAACTTTTCCCAGACATTATGGACGCACTATGCAAGAAAGCTGGCTTGCTGGAAAAAACTGAATAAAAGTCTAAATAGGCGAATGTGCGTTAAACGTCAGATTGACACAAATGTGTCCCCTCACCCTTTAGAACAAAAAGGTCATACACTGTCCAATTTGAACTTTCTGAGCTATTCTCTCTGACTTCTCCGACCGATGTTTTGGATTCCTCCGCAGTGTCCATCCTCGCTGATGCAATGTACGAGTGCTGATGTTATAATATAAACATTTGAAAAATTACATTTTACTGAAGAGTTGTAAAGTGAAGCACCTCGATTTTTCTGACAATTCTACTTTTAGGATTGGGACTATGACCCGATGATTCCCTTTAAGCCGACTGTCGAACCAGAACACGAAGATGCCTTCCTTACAGAAGATCCCCGAGTTCTCGCTGTTGAAGGACGCTTTCACCAGGTTCCTTGGATATTAGGAATGAATGAAAGAGAAGGAGCCCTACGATCTGCTAGTGAGTGTTTTTAACTTTTCCTTTCCGGTGCTGTAAACTGAGTTAATTAAGTTAACGAGTAAACTAAGTTAACAAAATAATTGTTGTATATTATTTCCTTATATTCATTAACCGTTTTAGTGCTGAGCCATTTTATCTAATTTCTAATACAATAGAAAAAAATTATAGCTGCACACAAACTATAAAGTTGATTAAAAATATAAACTCGCGGACACTCGTGAGGTTTGTATTACTAACCCATCTAATTCACGCGCAAAAACACACTAACGAGAGCATCGCCGTTGCGCTTCCCGCTATTTTAGAGAGAATGAGAAGTTTACAGCACCGGAATGCAAGTTTCAATTTTAGCACCGTATGTGCGTGGTTAAACCTGTTTTAAGATTTTCAAGACTTGGCATTATGACCGAGGAATAATTGTGAAAGGTTGATATAAAACAATTCATCAATATCTGAAATATTCTACATACAATTTAGTAAATACGGTAGGTAAATTGAAAATAATTTTTTTTCAAAATAGCACATAAAAGTACTAATACATGAAAACTTTTATTAAACGGTAACTCGTTGCAGATATTTACAGTAATCCCAAATTACTCGAAGAATTGGCAAGAGACTTTGATAATCTGGCACCTATAACTTTTGACTATCAAGCTGCCAAGGATTCAACTCATATAACAGAAGAAATCAAGAAATTCTACTACGGCGGTGAACCACTTATCACTAACGATTCCGTACTGCCCTTGACTGATGTAAGTAAAAAATATAACAATTAAAGTTATACAGGTTTATTTGGAAAACATTAATAACCTCGCAGGACTATATTCCTGCCTTCATTATGAGTCTAAAATGTTCAAGCTATTATGACCATATCAATAGTTAAGGAGACATGTGACATCAAAGTTTGCATTTTTTTTTTCAATATTTCTGACTTATTTTTTGTAAAACATTGTACTATCATTACAGTAACTTACAACGAATATAAAAAAATCATTCCCTTTAATACAAGTCAAATAAAAAAATAAAAAACTTTGAATTCCAACTGGAATTTTCCAGTGTTTTTATCATTCTATTTAACTTGTATTGAAACGAATGAATTTTTCGTAATCGATATGAGTTACTGTAGTGATAGTCCAATGTTTTACAAAAAGTGAGTCAGAAATATTGAAAAAAAATGCAAACTTTGATGTCGCATATCTGCTTAACTATTGATATTAAGTCATAATAGCTTGAACATTTTGGACTCATAATCAAGGCAGGAATGTAGTCCTGCGAGGTTATTAATGCTTTCCAAATAACCCTATATATAACAATTCAAAATTATAACAATTATAACAAATTATAAAAAAACAAAAATATAACAATTCAAATTATTATAATACATATAATACTTTACAGATTTATACTGATGCCTATTTTCTGTCTGGAATCGATGAGGCCCTCAGATTACACTTACCAAAATCAGATGAACCTATATATTTCTATCACTTTGCATACAGAGGAAGGCACAGTTTTACAAAAGTATTTGGCGAGCCTTCGAGAGATTATGGTATTTCACTAAATTTTATTAATGATTATTAATTACGGAATCAAAATTTGTAGCGTTTATCTAAACCACAATTACTATTATACAGGGCGTCTAATAGCTGGTAGCAAAAACTTTACAGGTGGATTCCTGCCTTGATAATAAGTCTAAAATGTTCAAGCAACCATGACCTGATATGAATAGTTGTGAAGGTATGCAATATCAAAGTTTGCTTTATTTTCTTTAATATAAATAATGATAAAAACCTTGCAAAAATTTAAAATAGAATTTTTTAACAAGATTTTTATCATTTTATTTGAGTTGTATTGAAGCGAATGAATTTTTCATAATATAAGGTAGAGTAATGATAGTTCAACTTTTTGCAAAAAATAAGTCAAAAATATTTTTAATTTGATATTGCATAACTCCATAATTATTAGGTCATGGTTGCTTGAACATTTTCAATCCGCCTGTAAAGTTTTTTTGTACCAGCTACGAGACACCCTGCAGGTTACTCTAATAATAATATTGGCTGCTCCTATGTATTGGTTATGTTTAGTTGTTTAGGTACTTCGCATGCATTCAGTATTTAGTTTTTGTGACCTAAGTGTTCTTTAGTAATTTTTAAAAATATATTGAGTTCAATAGAATATAATGTATAGAAAAATTAATCACTTTTAATGTATCATATGTGAAATATTGGAACAGCTATAGATACAAAACTATAAAAAATAATACAAATAAATAATATAAACAAAAAAAATACAAAGTTGTGATAATTTTAAGAAACAAGTTTAATTAAAATTACACTAGAATCAACAAGAGTACCTTGAAAATAGTTAAAAATTATTAAGCATACTGTGTTAATATGAAACAAGTTTTTCATGGACGTTTCGTTTTCCTTCAAATGAATAGTAATAGCAATAGTAAAAAAGAAAAACCGAAACCAGTGAACGTTGCCCTAACTGAAATTTGTTTTTCTTTATGTTTTGTCCCCTCTTTTTGTCACAAACTGTTTTGCTCCTCACCCGTGAATATTGTATTATATTTTTCATTCTCTATTTATGTTTTGTAATATTTTTGTAACTTGTGATCAATAAAGAAGTGAATAGCAGGGACAGTGGGGGCAAATTTTGGATGGCAGTCGTACGACCCACTTGTTTTTTACAATAACTTCTCGCACAGTTGCTTTTAGCATTAAAAAATGCTAACCAGGCGGCGAAAGAGTAGGACCGATATAGGAGCTTTTGCTTTTAAAACGGTCCTGGGTAAGCGGTGGGTCTGCCCTCATTGCCCTAACTATATTTGCAAAAGTAAACATCTATAGAATCTTTCCTAATTACATTTTAATGAATTAATTTTAGGGACGTGCCACGTAGATGAATTGATTTACCTTTTCCCCTTGGGAATTTTTTCCGAGCCCTTGTACGAAAGTGATATGAACATATCAGATGCATTATTAACACTCTGGACAAATTTTGCAACAACTGGGTAAAAAAATATTGTTTATAATAACTATATATATATATATATATATATATATATAGAAATAATAAATGTTAAAATAAAAAAATATATAAATCTAATGTATATTGGCCTTGGAGTCAAGAAAGTAGTTGAAGGTGGTTGATTTCTGACGACTCCAACTGTGCTTATAATAACATAAAGCAATTACTGTGGCTCAGACTCCACAATCATGGTATGGAGATTATAATAACCACTTACTCAATTGTCGTGAAAATGTGTTTAACATGTGTAACATGTAAAATGCAATATGTGAAAAGAAACTTACAATTTAAATTAATCCAATTTCTAATTGACTTTTTGCCATGATGTATAAAGGTCGTCTTGTAGCTAGTAGCTAAAACATCGGGGTAGTCTTCTTCACTCAATTTTGTATAGAAAATATTCTCTACACTTTGGGTGAAATACGGACAAATAGACAAAAACCTTACAAAATAATATTTTTCAAATTCTTGGGTCATTTTCAAATCAAGTTTTTAATCATTTTATTTGACTTGTATTAAAGCGAATAAATTTTTAATATTACACAAAAGTTACTATAGTGATGTAGTGATAGTACAACAATTTTAAGGAAATAAATCAGAAATGTTGTAAAAAAAATGCAAATTTTGATGTCTCTTATCTCCATAAGTGTCGGCATTTCATCCAAAGTGCGAAGAATATTTTCTATTCAAAATTGAATGAAGAAGACTCCTTCCAAGTTTTTGCTACTAGCTACAATACAACAGCACGACCTAAGTTAGGTATGATGCCTACTGCACGCCACTAATATTACTTATTAAAATATGCAAAGTGAGCGGTGTATCATTTTACCCCAATTAGAGTAATAACAGAGTAAGATATCTTTACATCACTATTAAAACAATTAATTTAAAAAATTATTTGAAAAAAATTAAATTTTAAGATTGTTTTGATGAAGTAATTTCAAGTATGTAGTTTTATTTTAGATGGAAATGGGTGTTGGATTTATGTGTGGAGATAAAATTGTTTCCGAATAAGAATTAACAATGGTTTAATACATTAAACATTTAAATAGTATTAATACATTTTGATTTACCTAATTATTTTTAGAAACCCAAACAAACTGAGAAAGGCAAAAAATATGACTGTACCCGAGTGGATGCCAGTGACATCTCTAGAAGAAATGCAGTACCTTAATATTGGTAAGGAGATAAGCATGGGTACTCAGTTTTTGGAGGACAGAAGGAAATTTTGGAACAACCTACCTCTCTGGCACAAACATCATTCTGACGCATATCGAAGAAAACATGAAAAAACTGAACTCTAAAAAGTAATCAGTTTATTTCTTAAAGTTTCTTATTTTCTCACTAAATACATTTATTGATAAAATTGATAAATTTGGACAGGTATACAATTTTAATAAGAGTAAGTTATATCACTGATGACACAGAGTGATGTTTTTCGAGACTTTTCATTATTTGTTGATTAGATAATAATAACACATTATCATCCAGAAAATATGTTATAATAGTTTGTATATTTCACTTCATAAATAAATGTAAGGAAACTGATTTTTGGTTAAAATAAATTAAATATGTGATGTATTTGAATAAATAATTATTACAAAACTGAGTTTCTTTAACCTTTCCTCTCCGGTGCTGTTAACCGAGTTGACATTGCCACTAATTATGTGAATATCTCTGTAAATGTACTAAATATAGAAGTCATATTTTAGGTAATCCTCTGTGATATATTTATGTACATATTCAATAAAAAACTTACTATACTTACTATAAGTATTAAACTTACTATAAGTATTTACCAAACACAATAAAATGTTTACTCGATGAAACTGATGTTAATTTGTCAATACGACAATCAATAGTGTTTGTATTATAGGGAGTGGTAGGGAGAGCTCTATCTCTATAAGTTGGTCAGACGCGTCTTTATGCTGTCATTCGTGATGACCAATCATTTTTAGCACTTTGACACAATAATTGGCGCTTTCACACAATTATATTTGTTTACATATAAACTATTATTTGAATGATTAATATGAGTAAAAAATGTAAAGTATTCATATTTATCCCACTAAAAAATGGAAAAAAGACTACATGTATATTAAGTTTATAGCATCGGAACGCGCATTTCAATTTTAGCACCGTATAGCAGATACACATCTGATTTCTAGTCAGCCTGGCTCATGTTGTGACATGGCTTTAGCCATGTACCATTGTAAAACATCTATTTTAAATTTAAAAAAAGTATTTTTATGGTCAGTATTTTTTGTACAACACAGTAGGTAGATATCTTTCTATTTAAGAAAGACAATCAAATAAATGTCCTTAAGCCATGTTGTTCTTTGTGTTGCAGTTTATACCCATAACACCAACACAATGAAAAATGTAATTTGATTATCTTTCTTAAATGAAAAGTAGGTATAGTCCGTCCAACTTATCTGGAGAATAAAGGAGGGCGTCCCAATCGTTGTGGTACTGCCCATAGTCTAAAAATTATCTCATTTGTAGGGAATTTTTTGCAAATTCGTTTTTTCTTAAACAAGTTACTAAGCAGTATACGATAAAAAACGATAAAAAAGACGATAAAAAACGAAAAATGTAAACTAACGTACAAATAAATTTATCAAAATATACATTCGTAAAATACACAACGTCATAAAATGGCGTTTTTTCAAAATCAAAGAAAAAACACAATTTTCAGGAAAAGAACAAACAATAATAATTCTTTTAGGCCGGCGCCACGTTACGCAGATCTTCCGCCGCGTCTTTTCCGTTGCGCCAAATCGGCAAAGCAAATAGATCGACCGATCATCCGCGTAGTGTGTTTAATAAGCGCACATTGTATGGAAAGAAATGTAGCGATGTTCCACGACAGAAGAGACGCGGCGGAAGATCCGCGCAGTGTGGCGCCGGTTTTATTCGGTGTCTCATACCTAATGATCATGACCACCATGTTTAACTCAGTAACACCTAAGGATATCAATCGGTTTAGGGCCGTTGTATCAATTTGGTTTATAGTAATCTTTCGTTCAAAGCATAGATATTTTGCATTTTCCACCGATCAAACAACTCGCTCTCGTAAAAATCTATGCTATAAATGAACTATTGCTATAAAGTAAGTTGATGCAACCAGTCTTTAATGTGCATAAATAAAAAAGTTTATTTCTGAAAAAAGATGTTTATACATACTCGTTAATGAATTATGTAATAAAATGTATAAATAATAAAAATTCTATGTAAAAAAATTATCGAATAAAATATGTTCTAAAACTTTTCTCATCTTACGGATTCTAAATCAATTTTTCCACTTATTCTTGTTCTTTTTTTCCGGGTGTAGATATTTTAATGCCCATTTCCACGGCCGCTTTACCTTCTTTAACTATTTTGTAAATTTCCGATTCAGAAATACCTGAAGAAATTGTATAATAGTAAAATAAAAAAATTAAGTATGGGAAAATCATTGTAACTGCATGGCAGCACTAACCTGAAGTGGCGGCAATAAGTCTACGAACAAAATCAAACTGTATTATTGGGGCTTTTAGACGTTGTTCCTCTTCAAAAAACGTGTGCATTTTCAAGATTGTTTCCCGAACACCGCTTTTAATGGTTTTTGGCATGGTGACAATCTAAAATTTTCTTAAAAAACTATCGAAACAGTCATGAACCCCTCTGTAAACAAAGGCTGTCAAAGGTCTGTCAGCTGTAGATAATCCAATATGGCGTCGTTAGTTCCAAATTTGGCCATTCTTCAGATAAGTTAGACGGACTTTATTAAAGAGTTAACTGTAAATGGTTACAGTTCGGATAAAATATCCGTAACCATTTACAATTGAAAAGTAGGTATATGTATGTAGATGTATAATAATAAAAAATTGAAACTCTACTTAAATATATGAACAAAACAGAAAATAAATACAAACTAGGTATGTGTATTGTAATACTGTTTTGATATAAGTAAAGTAATAATGAACACTTATTTCATCAAATTTAACTTTAAAATGAATTAATAATAAGATTTCCAAAGCTGTCACATGAAATTAGTTTTTCTGAATTATTTTACCATGGACCACAATAAAAACAGAAAATATACAATCTATACAACTTGTTACAAAATTGATTTGAAAATGCGTGTAGCCCATTGATTGGATAAAATTGTCTTAAAACTGTATAATAATAATAATATATAGTCTTCAAAGACTAGGGCCCTGTTTATTTTGAACGGGTACAAACCTATTACTAAGTAGGTAGATACAAAATATTATGTATGACTATAATTTAGAAATATATAAATTTCATACGTAACATAGTGTGAGCAAATACATTTTCATTTTATGAGATTCTTTAATTAAATACATTGCTAAAACTAACGAGTAATTAATGTTAAAAACGTCATTTGATGTACAACAATTCTTATTAAAATTTTGCATAAATGTTGCTTAGGTACTTTGGTGACACTCCTTCTGCATATAAAATAAATTTAGAATCCGCGAAACAAAAATTTCAAAACAATAAAACCCCATTAATTCTAAATTTTACTTAATTCAAAATATTTCAAACACATAACCCAAATTGTCAAATTCACCCAGACCCTTCAATACGTATGTTGCGGTACCTGTCAAACCTAGCAATTTGTTTACTAAAATAATAAAAACATCTGCGCCATAAATATTTGAGAAAAAAGTGAGAGCTAGGGAGACAGGCGACACTACACCAGTCGAGCCTGTGCCGTAACATCAGTTTCTTTGTTCCATATTTACTTTGCTTACTTGTACATTTTTACTTGCGACCGGAGCGTAACTCCGGTCAAGAAATAAACATTAACAATCAATCTTTTCTCTCTTTCATTCCATCGAACACAAAACCTTCCCTAAATGTATATATTTTTAATTTGCACTAAATCAAGCTTTGTATTACACATAGGTTGAGTTATTTTAGTTACTACAACAGTTTCAAGAGGTCCCTCTCACCATCGGATGTAGTATAATTAATTATAAATCATTTCCCTGCAATATCAGAAAAATTCTTTTAACTCTACTAAACTACATTAATTTAATAGAATACAAGTGGTATGTATATAAGAAATAACATGTAGAGATTTTGACAGCAAATACATAGACTAAACCGCAAGAAACCTAAATACGGAAATAAAAGAACATTACTATTTCTCATACGTCAGAAGAACACAAAAGAATCTAAAAAATAGTAATTTCAGGGAATTCTCTAACCCAGGGTTTCTCAAACTATGGGTCGCGAACGAATATTGAGTGGGGTGGAATAGTTTCAATCGTAAGCAATTAACGAAATTCTGGCTCTCGGTTGCTGGTAACTATCCACGCCTGTTTGATGAAGCTATGAAAGTGCTCCTCCCTTTTACTACCTCATACCTATGTGAGGCCGGATTTTCTAATATGGTGAATATTAAAACAAAATACCGAAATAAATTGGGCTTATCAAACTCACTGCAATTAAAAGTAACTCGAGTTGAAGTTGATGTCAAAACTGTAATGGCAAAACATAGGAAACAATTTCATCCTTCCCACTGAAATAACTTTTTTGATGTAGTTATTTAATTAAGTATTGTATAAAATATTGTATTAAAACTTTGTTTGATATTTGAAAAGTCCTTTTTTCATACTGGTAACGGTTAAATTTCCTAGAGGTAGGTCCTGAGTTTGTAAACTTGTATGTAGTATGTTGTTAACATGTATGTAAACATGTAGATGGATCGTAGCCCAAACAACAACGGCTCTAACCTTATAATTAATACCAACCATTCTTTCCATAGTCTTAAATCAAAACAACTAAATTTGGTACCTCATAAAGCATTGACCAATTTGGAAATTGTCAAAATCTTAAAGAATTTAAATTCTGAGAAAACACTTATGAATAAGGAATAACATCACATTCCATAAAACGTTCTCAATACTAGGCCTGTTCCTATTAATGACCAAAACACCATCCGCACTTGCGCCCTTACCTAGATTGAGAACATTCTGTATTTAAGTTAGTTATCAATTGCACCTATTGATAAGTGGGACTGTTCCAAGCTATAGTAGTGACAAAATAACTCAATGTGCGTGTATTACAAATTTGAATGCAGTGTAAATTAAAATAAATCACATTGCACCACAAAATTGTTCCTTTGAAAATTTTCAATAACACTTATAATCACATATACAATTGTATTTAAGAATTTCTTGGAATTCGCTAAAAGATATAAATTTTTTCATAAAATGATTTTTTACTTATTGTTTAATTAATGGGTTTCAGTGCAATATGATTTTTTATTTTTGGTCCCTTGAATTTCGAATTAATGAGGTTTAACTGCGTTTATGAATACACAGCTTGATATTCAAGGCAAGTCTCGAGAATCAAACTTTCTAAAATAGAATTAGTTAATTGATTTTTAACATCCATTTCATTCTCTTCAATATTCACCCACTCGTTTTCTTCTTTATACAATTCTTTGATTAAAAGTTCATTAACATAATCCTGTCTTTTGTGGGCCCAATTGATTATGAGATTTTCCTTCAATGTGCCTTTTTCTATTCCCAAATTCTCTTTGACTTTCTTTTCTACTCGGAAACAAACATCTTTTTTATTGAACGATTTGTGTATTTTTTTTGGGTTGTACTCCCACAGTTGGCAATGTTTGATTGTATTTTCTGAAAATTCCTTTTCAAATGTCTCGTTACATATATCAAATATGTAGACATTATTTTTCATTTCCAATGAAGAGATATCTTCACATTGGGAAAAATCTTGATACTTGATGGGTCCTGTATTCCCCTTGGAAAAAGTGTACCATAGCCAGTTGCAATATGATTCAATTGTATGAATAACTCTCCGATTCGGTTTTTGAGACATTGTTTTAGAACTTGCAACGCTGAGTTTAACTTCCTCTGAAGGTGGTATGTACGGTGGCGGTGGTTTATCTGGAATCTCCCTCACCAAACAGTAGGGTATTTGAGATTGTTGTTCTAGTGCTTTGATCTGAAAACAAGCAAGATTGTTTTTATGTAATTACTTTATTTGTCACAAGAATTATTTCCCAAAAGTATGTCATGTATACAGGGTGTCTCCTAACTAGTAACAAAAACTTCAGGGATTCTTCGTCATTCAATTTTCTTTCCACTTCGCGGCACATTTCTTGCTCAGGCGGTGCGTGGCAAATCAATATTATGATTATACATACATCTGTAGTTATTTTATGTTTTTAATAAAATCATTTGAACCATACTAATCAATTGAACAAATACTGACTATTCTATATACATAGATGGTTACAAGAATAGAATAAAACTGAAGCAATTTGAATCAGAAAAATACCTTAGTGTTATTTACCAACAAAAAATGCTAAAAAATAGAAAAAGTGAGAATGTATGATATTTTTAAAACTCTTATTGTACTTGTTACATATATTAGGATCGTGCATTAACTTCGAGGGATTCCTAAGAGAGTGCGTAACTTGTAATGATTATTTGAAATGAATGGCATGATTATTTGAAATCAACACTTTATTCAAACAAACCACAAACACTTAATTTAAATTAATAAAAATAATTCACAACATTACACCTAATATATGATAAAGATATATAACATATGATAAAGTCATATCTTAACAAATTTACTCCTGTAAACGAAGCCGAGATGGCCATTTAAACAATGTTTTATTTAAAGCATAATGTAATGGTTTGTGCTTAATTTTTGTATTTATATTTTTGTAACTTAAAATTGTTTTTGGTAAACCTCATTGTGAAATCACATCGAGGGTAGAAAGTCAAAAGGGTGTTAGTGATTATTTCGAACTTCACAGGAGAGCAAAAGAAAGTTCCATCAATCTGATTTTGTCAATATTTCTTTTATTACTAAACGATTTCCATAATACATATGTGTTTTGGATTAACAAATGTGGAAATCGTTTAAAATAATAAAAGAAACATTGACAAAATCAGATTAACAGAACTTTTTTTGCTCTCTGGTAAAGTTTGAACGTCCTTTTGGCTTTCTACCCTCGATATCATTATTATTGGAAAACTTTTTATAAAAACAAACTTCAAAGGCAAAAAAAAATTGAAAATATAAAATCTTTATTTAAAATAATTTTTTTTTTTGCATAATAAAAGCAGATAATGTTCATTTTAGGTATTTGTTCAAAGAGATCGTACAGGACACAAAATTCTTCACTGTTTGGGGGAAGAAGACAGATCACCCTAAGAAGAAAATAGGTTTGCATGTCTGCTTTTTTCTGTTTTTATTCTAAAAATCTCCAAAAGAAACCCAAAAACACTAAGAATTAGTTTGTCAAGTTAGTACAAATATTGGTTGTATTTTTACTTACTTCTAATTCAATTGCAAGCTGCTTTTTCCGTAATTCTTCAGCTTCATCTATTCGACAAATGGACAAAGAGACTGCGGCTGGAGAATATTCTCCAGTAGGTGAATCTGCAAAATGTATTATAATATGTGGGTGGGTATATTCACTTATAAGTAAAATGTTGTATCTCGTATCGACATTTTGTATTTTATTGTATAAAATAGTTATATAAAAATAATTTTTAAGACTTGTACTGAGTTTAGTTGTACTGAGAATACTTCTTCACAGAGAATCAGAACCAAATTTTGTGCCAATCTATATGTACCGTCGGGAACCAAGGGCAAGTTTTAGAAAATAATATTTTGAAATAAACTTTTATGGGAGACAAATAATATACGAAAGTGGGTATTACTAAATATATGGATACTAACCTCGCGGACTCTGATCTGGGCTCGGTGAAACGGTTTCTTGTCTCATTAAAATTTCGTTTAAAGTAGATTTAACTTTTATCACGCCACTAATGTCATGCAAATCAATTTTATCTTTAGTGAATGATTTTTGAATAAAGTTGTGAGAATTCATTTCTAGAATGGTTGTGAATTTAGCATCACTTCCATTATCAGGTTTTAAGCTATGATGCAAACCATCTAAGTTTCTTTCAAACTGTTCATGTTCTATGTATTCCTCTTTTCCTCCACCTCGATTCTCACTGACTTGTTCAGTATATAAGTTTATAACGGCCCCTGACAACAATTCAATCTTTTTGGTTGTACTATTAGCACTGTCATTTATCGATTCGCTGGTATTTGAATTTTCCAATTGTTTATCTGAATTCAAGTCAGTAGGTGTGTCAGTTTGATTAATAGATATTAAATTTGTTTCAACATGATTAAGTTGTTTAATTTTGATATCATTTTTCTCCTTATATTCATTTGATTTTGTAAAACTTTTGTCACTGTCTATTCCCAAATTCATTTTATTTGTATCTGATTGATCAATGTTCTCAATATTAGGACTATAAATAATTTTCAAGGAGTCAATATGAGATTCATTGATCTTTGGATCAATCATTTTTTGAATAATGACTGACAATGCGGTGATATTATTTTCTTTCGAATGAATACTTTCATTTTGCATTACAGGTTGTTTTTCTATTGGAAAAGACACATTTTTTAATTTGTCTTCATAAATAAATACATCTCCGTAATTTTTGCGTTCTGCGGCTTCGCAATGTTCATTTAGTCTGGTTATATCTAAATGCTTTAGCTCTTCTACGAGGCTGTGTGCTGTAGATTTTGATGAATCGCTTTGATCACTCGCATCGGAGCTTAAATTTTCTTTTATAGTAAAAGTTTCCGATAAAATATTATCCTGTGATCTCGTTTCATTTTCAGTATCTTCATCATTGACACTATTTTCTTCTGATCCTTCTTCAGTAGGATTCTGTTTATTTCCCTGAATTTCAGCTACCAATTCTATCGAATCTGTTTGACAACTATTTGACTGGATCAAATTATTTAAAATATTTGTATTTGTGCAAGAATCTAACAATGTATCAGGATATTTATTACAATCGTTTGTTTTAAATTTACATTTTGAAACTGATTTTAAGTCCTGGTTCTGAGAAGGAATGTGAAGTATATTGCCATCAGTTATAAGTTCATTATCGTTTAATACTTGCGTCTTATCCAATTTTACGCAAGATTTATTGTCTGTGTTAGTTTCCGATGTATTGCATTGCAATGTTTTGAGCAAGTCTTTTAGCGCTAGTTGTTTAGCCTCTTCGAAGAAAAAGTCTAAAGAATGTTTAGACATGTGATAATCTTTTTTATCGTCATATTTTTTATTTTTATCTCCCGTTATTTTTTCCCAAAGTTTATTTAAACTGTATCCACTTAATACAAAATTGTTTGCTGCCTTTGGAACATCAGAAATCACCTCACTGAAATTTGTATTACTAGAATTATGGCGAGTGTATGACTGATCCAGATTTGCATTCATTTTCACCACACACCTATTGTCACACATGAGATCGTTCTTCATACTATCCAAACCTGTTTCCCTTTTAGATTCACATTCATTTACTTCCACACTATCAATGTTATCAATATTTTTTTGTCCTTTTAAAGATTTATCATTATAAGATAAACTTTCACGACTATCGTGCAGCTTAGTGCCGATCTTAGATTGGATGTTATTGTTGATACATGAATTATTAGGAATGCTATTTTGACTATTTTGAGGTCTATTAATATTGTGTGATAAAGTCGTATAAGGGTATTGTAGCCTATGTTCCATGGCTTGTATTTCAGCTGCATCCAACTGAACATCGTAATGCATATGTAAAAGTTCATTTAACTTAATTTTCTGTTTTATTAAATCAACTCTCTTTCTCTCTAAGCTCTCCTGAAGTTTACAGTAAGTGGAATTACTAGTGTTTGTTTCACTTGTAAACGAAATGTTGATTCCTTTAACGGGGGAGTTTTGGGTACTACTTTTTGATTGCAATATCATGGCAGAATTTCTGCCTTTTTTCTTCAAGTCTATAAAACTCTCCTCGCAGGAAAACATCCTCTTCAAATGTTTGAGCTGCCTTCTGAGGGTTGCTTTCCTCTCTTGCGATTGTTCTTGTTGAAACTTTTTTATGTGCTTGATTTCGTTTCTTTCCTGCTGTGACTTCAAAAGCAAACCGCGCTGTTTTTTCTTCAAGAGCGGCACAAGTTCTTGATTTTGTTTCTTCTGCATTTGCAAGCATAACAACTCGAGTCTTGTCGCATCGAGGAGGGTCTTTTCTCTAACTTTTAAAAGTGCATTGAGGTATTCTGAACGCACCTTTTCATCTTCAATATATTGCGTAATCTGAAAAAAAAATTATAACCTAATACATCAAATAATTATCATAATGTAAGCACTTTGTTAAAATTTCAAATTGTCTAAAAACATCTGGTTTGCCAACATCATCATATCGCACCCCAAAATATACATTTTGAGATTAATAGAGTTTAGGGTAATTTAATTTCTCTGTAAGCATTAAAAGATATACTTTTGCATATGATAATGGCTCGAACTGGGTAGCATAAATTGAAAAAAGAAATATAAAAGCCACTTACCAAACAAACACAAAACTTGTTCAAATGATTAGCCAGATTTAAGTCATCACACAGTGAAATATCTCTAATTAATTTCTTAGAATTGAATGTGGCCTCAGAAGAACAGTCATGAACTGATACAATGTCTTTTTTACCATTTACTTCTTCTGGTGATGATTGATGTTCAATGGAATTATTTTCAAAATAGTTTGCAATTGATTTATCATGATTTTTAGAGAAAATTATGGACTCATTCGGAGTTGTATCTACCAGTGAACACTTTACATCACCTAAATATTTTTTATCGGCCTTTGATGTGTCTAATACTTGGCATGCGCTTTTGAGAGACTTTTTAATATCAAAATCATTCTTGGACACTTTGTATTGATTGTGTAAATTTGATGTCACAGTAGAATTGTTAACTGAATCACAAGTAATTCTTTGCTCTTTGTCGTTTAAGTGTAGGTTTGTATGACAATCTGCGACTTCGTTTGATGCTTTTGATGCCGGAACTTCGAAAGATGTTTTATGACTGCTCATATTATGTTTGTTTTCTCTAATCTGCTGGTCCAAATTACTATCATTTTTGAATTTCTCTGAATCATGATTTGTGAATTGTGAGGAATTTGAAATGTTCAAATACCGCATAGTTGATAGTGTCTGAAATTATGGAATTGTTTATCATTAAATCAGCACTGGCAAACAAATTAAACATTGCATACTCTAAAAATAACATTAAAAAAAACTATTTGACAAATATAAACATTTTCATGAACTACGTGAATAATATTTACCTCTTCTACCATCTGCACTTGACGTAGTGATTCATTAAATGAATCCAAGAGATTTAATTCATTTGTGAATTGTTTGTGAAAATAGCTTGGTGAAATTTTTTTGTCATCATTGGGACGCAATTCTTTTCCTACTTCATATTTTCTGGACCAAACTAAATTTAAATCTGGCGCATTCAAAGAATTTGTAGAAGATGCACTACCCTTAAAATCAGGAAGTGACGAATCATCAAGGTTGGATGTTTGATTTTGATTGGATGATTTAGTTTCAAACATATTATTTTTAGCCCCGTAATCTTTTGTTTTATTGTTCACTTGGCCAAGTTCATTTGAAACATTAGTAAGATTATCATTTTGTCCATTGAATGTTATCGATACAGTGAGATTTTGAATTTCCTGTAAAGAAGACTTTAACTCGGATATAATTGTAGACTTCTGTACGGTATCTTTAGAAAACATAGGTTCCGATAGTGCGGTTAAATTGTTTGCCTTTTTAAAAACTGTAAATTCACAGGATGCATTATTTATCTTTGTGTCAAATTGTCTTGACAGGGGATTTTTTTCAGAAAAAAATGGATTATTGCAGGTCATATTTGTAAATGGCTGGACAGTTGGCATAACATAGACAGAATCCAATCCCTTGTTGTACATGGTAAAAAACGAAGGATTTGCGATGCATTCTTTTCTCAGCTTATCTAGAGAAGAAATATTAAAACTTTCAGAAGAAACATCTTTATTTATGTTCTTTTCAATTTTCTCTTTATTTATTATTTTAGATTTTGATATTTCCAAAGCTTTTGAAAGTTTATTCTTTACAGCTGCTATAAAATTATATGGATAATCTACAGACATATTGATGGAAGTTAAATTAGTATCTGACTTTGATATATCATCTTTTATTTTATTTGCTGTTGAAATGTCACCATTAGGAATTTGTTTTCTGTCCTTTATTTTAATGTCAGAAGCTTTAATATGTTTTCTCATTCTGTATCCTCTGTACGAAGATTGAATTTTTATTGCAGCAGACCTCTGTTTATCAACATTTTGTAGGGGAGAGTCATCAGTTTTAGGTTCTTTAGTTAATAATGAGACTTGTGTTGACAGTGTGTCATTTACCAAATTATTCTTAGGTATTGAATTACTCTCACAAAATTCTTCCGTGCTGTCAATTTTGGAGGAAGAGAATAGTTGAGTGCCCTGTATTTCATGTCTTTGAGGATTCTTTATAGGATATTCTTGCACTGTTTTGTGGCTAATTTTATTACCCGGCAGCCTGTTTTCCTTATTTCTAAAGGGTGATTGGCAATTCTTGCTGATAATTTTAGTTTTTAAAGCTTTCTTTTTCAAATTTCTTTTGAGTAATAATTGTGACTTGATCTGCAACTCCTGCAAGCTTCGCTTCTTTTTTTCAATAACATTTCTTTTGAAATCTTCGTCACTTTTAACTTTTTGCTTCCATTTTTTTTTTTGTTCTATTACATAATGACGATTTAAATTTCCATTTACGGATCGCTCTGATGATTTATCTGAAAGAAAATTGAATTAACTTTACGCCCGCCTGGAACAATGCTATAACAGAAAGTTCAGGAAACAATTTTTAAAGATATTAAGCCAATAATCAAAATTCGCAAAAACCTACAGACTGTATCTATAATTGGCACCCTTGTAAAACAAAAACAAACAAATAATATTTAAAAAGTTTTTCCATTGTTTATTCACAATGTGGACCTGGAACAGGTTGTAAAACAATTACATATAACAATTTTTAATTTTTTTAAATTATAAAAATATTGTGTACTGGCCATATACACATACACTGCTGTGAAGAAGTCTTGGAACGATCACCCACAAAATACGCAATGAGTCCTATTTTTGAAAGTTAATGACGCACCCATTTCATTATTTTTTTCAGGAATTGATTGGAAGAGTTATAAACATTTACTTGACGTTTATACGACTTTCATGGGTTGAAAAACAATTAAGAGAGTCAACAATGGTTCAATCGTCACAAAAAGCGGTTCACATTTTTACCTGAAAAAGGGTTATGTATTCAACATCCCTATTGTTTTTGAGTAGTTACATATTGAGCATTATGCAGATGATTATACTGAAAAGGTTTTTATTTTCAACGTTTACATTTAATAAAATAATGATTCAAAATACTGTTAACCCTGCCCCGGCAAAGTCTCATAGTGCTGAAATAATAATAATGTTAACCAGTGCCAAAAAAAGAGGGTGACCGCTGAAGATGTGGCATGATCATTAACCAAACAATAAAAGATGGTCTTGTTAGGAGCCTTAACAATAGTCGAGATGTACAAATGTGGATGTGGCGGAAGTTGCATGTCAGGACAAAAGAGTGTGGCGCTCCAATCTCTCTGCCCACCCCCGCGGAGAAAGGATGGGATGGTAATTAAATAAATAAAAAAATATACTTGAGAACTTTTGATACCCTAAACTACTCATTTCACTTACTCTTGTGATCGCGAGATAACTGCCTTAAACTTCCATTAATTGCTTTCCACCATTACTCGCATGATTAGATTAGGAATACAGTAACAATGGGGAGCGAAATAATTAAATAAATCAGCAAAACGCAAAATTCAACTAATCTACAAAACGCAGTGCTATTCGCTGTGCCATACGTACCATCCAATGTGATCTTCGCGTACTTTTTCACAGGGCTGGCTCCAGAGCTCGTAAATATGGGGGATGTTGTCTCCCGCGTAGAAGGTTTTACTTTTCTCTTAATCAAATTATTCTTGAAAACTAGCAGGTTCACGTTGGAAAAACCGACGTAAGACGACGGCTGAGACATTACCGTTTTCCGCACAACATGCCCGCGATCATTATTTTCAATATCCATTTTTTAAATTTTGGCCCACGTTAAAAGGAAATCATATCCAAATTATGAGTGCACAATTAACCAATTTCATACTTATTTTTGATGACAGATGAAATACGTTAACAAAGCTTCAGACTTAAAACCACCTTCAAACCAAAACCACAGAATATAAACCAAAAAACCAAAACATACACTCTTATCTATGCTTAAAAGCATAGAGATGGGTCGTTCATGAAGGAACCGTTATTTTTGAACTGTTCGCTTTACTGAACGAACTAACTGTTCAGTTCACTTTCATCAACAACGGTTTATTAGGTTTTCGCATGGCATTAAAAGCGTCACTTTTAAAGTGATACAAACCGACACCAAACTAAACCAAACCGGTTTGCATATCTTTATAGCTTGATGCGTCCGCGACCTACATGTGACGCATCGCGTCCTTTTTAAATTAATAAGATAAGTTTTATTTTAAAATATGTTTTGATTGATGATAATATTGTTATAGTGATTTTGCGCGGCACCGCAGGTTGCCACCCTCACCGCAAGGGGTTTGTAGGGGTGACAGCGCGGGCGTTCGCGAGGCTACCCCCCTCCCCCGCATAGACAGATGGTTGAAGCCGGGGGCCCAAGAACGCCCTCTTGTCCAGTTCCGACCGCCGTCACCGCAACAGCTCGCACTCCCCGGGCTCCTCGCCCGCGGCCGCCCCTTCGGCGGCGGGCCCTGAGCCGCCGCCACATGTGTTCAAGAACGCGGGGCGGCGCCGTCAACGTCGCTTGAGGAGAAGGCGGCCTACAGCACTCTGGACAGTTCCAGGCGATGGCCGCTTCACCACGGCGGGCTCCCGAGGAGGGCCTGGCGCCTTCCTGCAGCTCGGCCCCAGCGGCGACCGACGCCACGAGCTTCCACGGCTGGACCACGTGCGCTTTCCGCGGGTTACCGAGACTCCAGATGCCTCCAGCCGATCGTGGATCCCGCCACCAGACGCGCCAGGTCTGGACCACGCGGCGAGCCATCCGCGGCATCCAGATGGCGGCCACGAGGGTCTCTGATAGTGGAAACGTGTTTTTTGTGTGTTGTGATTTTTTTTGTTTGAACTGAATGTGAAAGGACAGGACGGACTTATGTGGGGGTCGGAACTGCTGGTGCTTAGGTTAAAATTAGTTATAAAATTAGTAATAGTGCTTTAGAAAGTAAGTTTCAACTGTTGTTTTGGGAATAAATGTATATAATAGTACCAGAGTGTTTCGAACTTGCCGCCACTTTCCTTGACATTCCCTTTATAAGGGCGCTTTGCACATTGCGTCGTATAATCTGCACCTCACGCGGATTATTCGAGCATAACCCTCCCAATCAACCTATAAAACTCAATGTGTGTCTATCTGTCTGTTCTCTATACAAATCTACACTGTTTGTCCGATCCAACTCATATTTTGCATATTTATTCTTTAGGACCCAGCGGGTAACATATGTGACATTTCCCCCCTCCCCATTAACCCCTTCCTCTCCACCTGATATATTTTCTGTACCATTTGACCGATTTTCTACACCATTTGACCGATCTGGCCCAAATTTTAAATTTTTATAAACGTATTATTTAAGACCCGGCGGGTAACAAAGACTTCCCCCCCGCCTCTTTAGCCCCACTCCTTCCCACGATATATTTTCTATACAAATCTACACCGTTTGCCGATTTGACCCAAATTTTGTATTCTTATTCTTTAGGTCCCGGCGCAATATATAGGCCACAATTTCCTCAAGGACATCCCATTCATCCCAGCCTAGATTAAATGGAAACAGTGTTTTTATTAGAAATTTTGCAAAATAATCGTTGAATGCGTTTGCTCCTATTAATGGTTCCTCCACAAAATGGAACCTTTGTGTCCCCCATCAAATATATTATAACTAAATCCTTAACCCAAGCAACGCCGGGTACGAACAGCTAGTTGTCTGATAAAATAATGCGTCAGCATTTCAAATATGCTTTTTTAAACTGATTTTGTCAAATCAATGATGACAAATAAATTATTATTGTGTTGTCATCAGGAAAACGTCGCTCTGCCAAATGTCAGAATGAATCTTATCAACAGAACCGTACCTTATACCCAGATTAGTGAGAGAGTCCATTGAAATATACAAACATCCCAATTTCAATAGAGATGACAGTTACAAACTATCAAGTATTTGGCGCCCTGTTCTAACGACACTGATTCAACCCTTGAGAGAAGTCGCAGTAAAATCTGCCGACGTAACTAGTACATATTACACACTGGCGACCTCTATTGTAGAAGAAAAGAACACTCCACAACAAAGTGCATACAATTTACGCCCTAGAAAGCAGCACCTTTAATCAGTCCGACCTCCACCTCCGCGGGTAAAGGTCGTCCTCCTGATGACGTTGGATAAGTATCCAACGAAACGTCGAGATTCGCTTCTCGGTAATACATACGGTGCGTATAAAATATCCTAAATTACAGTTAACTATAAAAATCAGAAATATATTTGTCATTATGTCCAAACAAAATATCAAGTTACGACAAATGGTACTAGGTACCAGATTTGGTAATATTGTAAGAGACCGGGATTTTGCCCTCAAACCATATGTAGTGCAATTTTTAATGCTACAACGGGCCTGAAGGCCCAATTAATTGCGTTCCGGCAAAAACACCTAGATTTTAAAGAAATCAGAAAGATGTATTGCGACCTCACCGGGAATCGAACCCGGAATTTTCAGTATGCAGAGCCAGCGACATGGCCACTGGACTACGAACTACGATGTTATTTACTAATGTTGTCGCATGGTTTGGTCATGTGGAACTGATGAGCAAGGAAAGGATAGTAAGGAAAATTGTTTGTCGAAGGCAGCAGAAACTGAGGGTGTCCGCGGAATGATAGTAATAAAACAATATATTCGGTATGAAACTCTTTTATTGTATTTTATATAGGGTTGATGGGTTGCGTTGCGGCCACTACCCCGGTTTTGGCCACTTAAACGTGTATAAATAAGGCAATGAAAATATATATTATTTCTTATAAGACAAATGCCACATGACCACAACTGGCACAGCAATCTTACTTGTGTTCTAGTTTTTGCCATGGACATGGCCACAACTGGCTCACATAGTGCATTAGTTTTGGCCACCTTTTTTTGAAAAACATAATTAATTAGGTATTTGCGATGATATCCCAATTATAATAATTTCGTTGTCTGTCTGTTCATTCTTTCGTCCGTCTGCGTAACTTCGTGTACCGTCCGTAATTTTTTTTTTCCGAACAATTTTAAAAAAAAGCTTTTTTTCAGACATTTTTATTTTTGAAATTTTTTTTTTAACCAAACCGAACTGACATGTAAAAGTACCATCATTTTTGATGGGTTATGGCTAGTTCGATTATAAAAACCATGGCTATAAAAATAAGTCAACACGTCAACTTTCCTGGAGTACCTACCTGGAAAGTATGATTCAACCAGATCTTCTAAAATATTTCTAAGATTTTTATCAAAATGGTTTAGATTAGACTAATTGTACTGAAGTATCAATTATCAATGCTTCTATTTATACAAATATATAAAATATTTCAAAGATTTTTATCAAAATGGTTTAGATTAGACTAATTGTACTGAAGTATCAATTATCAATGCATATGTAGTATGGATAGCTTTTAAAGATGATAATTCAGTTCAGCAGTTAGGAAGAGTACAATCATCGAATGAGTTCAATTATTCTAACACACTTTCTCAAAAAGTAGGTATCCTCAATGAGACTCAGTTGTCCTTTGATGCATCATTAATAAAAGTGTAGTCTGGCCAATGAAAAAAGTAGTAATACTATGCGTAAAAGAGAATATATTTCTTCTGGCAAGTTCTATAATGGCAGTTAAAGAAGCAGAAATGGAAGACAAGGAAGAGAAAAACAATTAAGAAAAGATAGAATGAAGAAAAAAGCTGTCAGTTTAAACAAAAGAAAAAAAAACTCTTCTGGTTTGTGTCTTTTCGGCCAAAAAGGTGATAAAAACACGGCGTAATATCCCAGAAGATGCAAACCAAAAGATTCTGAGCAGTCGTAAAAACCTAAGAACATTCTTTAAAAAAAGCTCAACAAATGAGGAACAGTTGTGGATTAATCAATTCAAGATCTTCGGAAAATGAAGAATTAGAAAGAAGTCCAAAAGAAGGAGACTACGCATTAGTAAAATTCAAAAGTAGTAAAAATACTGTACCCTGTTGCGTCGGAAGACAATGGTAATGGTTGTGAAATAACTTATCTCAGGAAAGGAATGAAGAGTACTTAATACATTTGTTATGCCACAAATACCTAATCTGGCATCTGTTGCGGAAAATAGTATTAAAATGATAATGTCATTACCCGCTTCCACAAAAGGGACTAAATTTTTTTCTAAAAATGTTCTTAGGTTTTCACGGGCATTCAGAATCTTCTGCGTGTAGTTTTTTGAGATATTCTGCCATGTATATCTGACCTCTCTGGCTGACGTTTTGGATCTCATTGCAGGGTCCACCATCAGCCCTGATGATGGACCCTGCAATGAGATCTATAATGTCGGCCAGAGAGGTCAGATACACATGGCAGAAAATTCTTTCTTATCTTTTCAAATTGATCTGTCCGGGTATTGTGTGGCATTAAAAGTTACCTCATTCTCATTCATAGTCACGACAAGATCATAATTATAATAAAATTCATAATTTTCCTATAGTTACTTACCTATCTTGTTTTATTTTTATTCTAAATATTAAGAAACCTTATAAAAACTAAAGTGGCCAGAACTGGCACAATGACATGTCCAAAACTAGATAAAAAGTGGCCAGAACTGACACATTTCACGTTTGTGTTTCTATTTTAAATTAAATTTTATATATTTTTTTCTACATTTTCAAAAGAGTGATGAATGTGCTGTACGGGGAAATTTAAAAAAATCTTTTCTGACTATTTTTGAGTTATTTATTTATTGAATAAATAAGCTCTGTGCATTGGCACAGTATACTTTCAATAAACGCCTCCAGATTGCCCGAGGTCGAATAAACATCACGATTGACATGACAGACAAAAAGACAATTTTGCACAAACAACTGAGACATTAATTTTTTTTTTTTATCTATAATTTTATTTTTATATCATAACTCACCTTTTATTTACTTATATTTATTTGGTTTTCTATTTTTGCTCAAATAAAAATCATTCCTGTCAATGCAGTTCGTTTTAAATCATTCTGAATTAATCACCTGTTGTCGACTTATGAAAGAGTTTGAGAACAAGCCGTTTTCCCAAAAGATTGTTCTCTAAATAGCCTTACCTGGTACAAGACTTTGGATGAATCGAAGTAAACTGGAATGCAGCTCCGGTTCGTGCAATTCTCAGAAATATAGCTCAATGTCATCATGTCCCTTCGATTTAAATTACATCTGTTATTCAATAAAAAATAAATTATTTGTTATTTTGGATTCAATAAAAATTATTTGAAATATTTATGGCATCAATTTATGACTTTATGACACAGAGTATAAAATTGTACAGAGATGAACTAATCCCCTTCTTTTAGCAAGGGGATTGGGATACAACAGATATGTTGTAAATAAATAAAATAAAATAAAATAAATGTCCCCCTCGCGTATATTTAAGGCACATTTAAAAGGCAATTAAAGTATTTATTGTTGCATAATTAAATCTATAAATGAATTGTTTTTAAAAATTTTAAAATTACATTCCAAGCCAAGTCTAATTTTATTTTGTACTAGCTGTTCGTACCCGGCGGTGCACGGGTTAAGGATTAAGTTGAAAATAAATTTGTGGGGGAAACAAAGGTTTGATTCGGACATAATAATTCAGTGTATATTGGTAAACAAGATGTCACAGCTCCCGAGCAAATACAAAATTGTACTGAATAACAGGGCGAGGCGATACCGCCGGGTGCGGGCGGGGTGTGTTTTAGTTCCAAAGTCACCGCACGCCAAGTTATAGTGGTCAAGCAATACTTGATATGGTTTCTTTTCCAGAGAATAAAAAATATGACCCATTCACACATTACCTTTTTACTTATAAATCAACATTTTGTCTAGATTTCATTTTAAATTAAATTTCTTTACACTTTTCCATTTAAAATCCTACTTATTTAATATTTACAAATGTGAAAGTTTAGATGGTTGGATGGATGTTTGTTACTTAATCAGGCCAGAACGATTAAACGGATCTGGATGAAATTAGGCACAGAGATAGATTATTGTCTGGAAAAGCACAAAGAATACCTTTTATTCCAGAAATAGGTTTCTGTAGGATGAAATCAAATCTACGCAAACAAAGTCTTTAGCAAAAGCTAGTTAATTAAAAAGCTACCGAAGTTCGGTAGATTTAAACAAAATTCGGCCGAAGACGAAGTTCGGTAAAAGTTGCCGAAGTTCGGCTATACCGAAGGTGAAACTAATTTTGGTGCATCTCTAGTAAATACTACCAAAGTGAGTCAGCGAAGGAAGTATGCAGTAGGATATACAAGAGTGGAAGAGGGTACATGTTTTATTTTATTTTATTTTTAACAAACGGACCATCAAAAGGTCGTCATTGACTCGTATAGATGGTCCTAGAGTGACATAAGAGTACAAAGTGTAAATATTTTATAAACACACATGATATACATATTATTACTTGTTATCACTTACAACAAGACTTTACTATAATTTAAACATTATTATTATTATATTATTACAAAAAGGTAGTTGATCATGGCAGAAACACAAGACTCGTATAGATGGTCTTAGAGTGATATAAGAGTACAAAGTATACATATTTTATAAACGCACATATTATTATTTGTTATTATTTACAACAAGATTTTACTATAACTTACAACATTATTATTATTATTATATTATTACAAAAAGGTAGTTGGCAGAAACACAAGATGTGCTACAAATAAAATTTTAACAATACCAAGAATAACAAACAAATATGGTCTGAGTACACTTGAATATCGAGTTCCAATGTTCTTGAACAAAATACAAAGTACATTTCCCACAGGCCTAAAAACTCCAAAATCAATGTCAGGACTTAGAAAGTGGTTATTAGTAAACAACAGAAGTTATATATTAACTATATTAATATTGAAATGATGTGAAGTGTATTACATTATTATGATAATGACAATGAATAATTAGTGATGTGTATATATATTTTTTCTTTCTCTTTTCTTAATTTCATTAAAACTTTAACTTTGCACCTAAAATTTCATTTTTTTAAAAATTTTGTACTTGTAATTGTTTTCGTTTTTTATCTCTTCTGTCAAGCGCCCTGGAGGTGAGTATTCGCGAAAACGGCGCTATATAAGTTATCCAAATATTATTATTATTATAAAGTAAATAATATTTAGTAACAGTTTAACATTCAATTATAAAAATGAACCTACAGACAAACGTCTTTTTAGACATTTTGTGGGACTAGATATTACAAAATGTAAAGAAAATAAAGAGAAAATTAAATGATTTTTTTTAATAGTATTGTAGTTTTATCTGTAAAATGCAATACCTTTAAATGTATAAGAATGTAATTTGTATTCGCAAATTCTTATACATTTAAAAAAAAATATGTACCTATATTTTTATACGCAATTAAATTTTCTATATACTTATTACCAAAAAAACTTGTAATTCGACTCATACTCGATTCCAAGTGATTCTCTTATTTTGTAACTCACAATGAAGTGTAATTAAATATTAAATGAATAATAAATAACAAATAAATTAATACACTATAATATATTATTGACATTGATATAGTAAAAATAAATATGATATGACAAAATTAGATAAAATAAGTATAATTAAAAGATATATTTATAATATGATTAAAATATGAGTTTAAACTTGATGTCTATCACTGCCACCAGTTACTTTTTGGTTACAAATGAGGCTGGTAGTAAGCATGTTGGTAATTACATTCTTAGTAAAAAAAAAATTATGACAAATTTCGATAACCCAATTATATCTAATGAATTTGGGTTGGCATTTGTAAATTATTTAAAATGCTACGACTTAACCAAAAAAAATTGTGGCAGTTTGAATTCAAAATGGTTATAATATGGTATATAGTGGGTCAACGGCTCAGTGGGTCGTGACCCATTATATACCGCATATATTTTATTTTTGCATTATTATTAAATTATTGTTTTAGAATTTTCCATTTCATACTCAGTTCTTCAACAACGTGTCATGCAATATAATACTCTACCTAAAGTAAATGAAAAAGAAAAAATTTCATTTAATCGTCAGCATGGCTTCAAGAAAATATTTTCTATTGCAGAAGAAAAACTAATAGAAAATTATCTTATGACGGCCACGCATATGTCCTACGGTTTGACTGAAAAACAAGCCAGATAAAAAATATAGGGATTGCGTCATTTGCGGTTCTGATAGAGAAGGAGGACAAAGAAAACGAACAATGTATCACTGCAAAAGTTGTGATAAAAAACCAGCACTTCATGTAGGAGAATGCTTCGAAAAATATCATACTCTAAAAAACTATAAGTGATAGTGATTTAGTAATAATACAATGGGTACAAGTGATGGTGATTTAGAAATAATAATAAGAAGAATAATAATAATACAATAGGTATGAAAGATAAATTTACAAATAAATACATTGGACAAAATTGTCAGCTTATTTTATTGTGATAAAAATACTTAAAATGTGACATCTATATAAGTTTGCGAAACTTATTATCATTTGTTGTGGGCTGACCTAAAATAAAGTAACCAATACAAAATAAGAAACCATATACTACCCCTAAAACATCCAGGTAGTCACTGGTCAACCGGGACCCTTTTAGGCGAAGGCGTTAATCTGTTGCTGTGCAGTACAAGATGATTAGAAAGGAATTACTTTCGATGTTTGTATATTTTACCTATATTATACAAATTACTGCTACGCAATAAAAGACATTATGCATATAAAACATATTAAAAGCAAATGTATTATCTTTAAGTTACTTAAAGTGTGATTTAGCGTAATATTTTAGCGAAATATTTTTTGCAAACTGTACCAAAAATCGAATGGTCATACGAATTATTAGACAGATTGCTCCAAAAGTAATGAAGCAAAAATTTTTTTTTTCTTTTTTATATAAAAAGTATGCTTAAAATTTTCAGTCAGAGTAGCTTATTGGTTCTGAGAAAAAATGGTCAGAGTGGAAAAGGTTAAGAATTTATACTACTACAATGAAAAATCCCAATTGTGTGGTTTATCTGACCAAACATTAAAAAAATTATGCTTTACGTAATTCCACTTACGATTATATCGTTTAGACATTGCTTTCACTTCTTTGTACGTGACTGATTCAGGAAGTGCAAGTAACTCTTTTGGAAACTCTGGTGACTTTACGACTGCGAGAAATCTTTTGAAGAGATGGCGTTTGCTGATCAGCAATGAGGATGAAAATTGTCCAACATTTTTTTTTGTAGATCCCTGCTTTTTCCCAGCTACGGTGACTTCCAAAGGCCTGCAAGAATACAAATGTTTTAGAAATTTGATAAGCACAGAGTAAAGAATGGATAGAAGTCTTAGTGATGGACCAAGTCATATTTTTGAGTTGAAATGTTGGCTGACTAGAGTCGCAACTCGAGTTGACTCGGTGTCTATTTGAGAGTTGAGACTGCCAGATCGGTACGTACGAACATCAAATTACTGTACGGGTATGTCTTACGTTTTGCTCAACTCGATGATGCAAACCCGTTAGACAATCAAAAGTCAAATAAACTTTTAGAAAAATAATGTAAATAAGGAAAGACAGATCCCGTAAAAGTAGAAAATAAAAATATGAAGCTGAGTAAAGCACAAAAAATAAGTAATTTAGCTTTAGAAACAAGATCAACATCACGTAAAACTGAAACAAAGATAACAGATTTATAGAATAATAACTGACAGCAATGTTTGCACGAAAGAGCACAAAAGAGACCAAAATACTTCATTTAACAAACCAGGTAATTATGTACTTTTATGTTTGTACATTAAATAAATAGTTCAATTTATTTATTACGAGTACTATCGTTAGTGCTACTTAGGATTATATACATCGTACTTAAGAATCAAATAACTATAGTATATAACACTTACGATAATATCCGTAACATAACATATTATTGTATGTAACACTTACGATAATCTGATCCCAATTAACCACGATGTAAACTGTTGTTAAGTCATTCATACAATATTTTACGTTGCGTCTTTTCCTAAGTATAATATTGTATGTGCATTTCTACAAAAACCGTTAATAATTTCGAATTTTTTGTGATTATTTATGAAACTACAGTAAAAAATAAAATATTGGAACGAAATTTCCAAAAAAATGGACAATATTTATATTTATACCGGACGAAATTATGTTTAAATGCCTCTCCAGTAAAATTGCATTTTGCGGATTACAATATTACATGTAGGAGCCGTCGATGTAATGGAATTGCGCGATTCACTGTATAGAGTGAATCATGCAATTCCGTACGACACAGTAATCTTTTATAAATTCCCCTGAATTTTCTTGCTGCAGAATTATTATTACAGCTGCCATGAACTTGAACGTTTCCAAAAAATAGCTCCAAATGATCTTGACTACATTTACGTTGGAATTTTTTTAGATAATCTAAAGATCTTTTGTATGTACCTGTGTTTATCGACAAGTATATCTTCAAACACTTTTATTCATAATTTTCTTAAATTCCTGTATATTTGAAGTTAGGAACATCGAATTAGAATGACGCAATGTAAAAATTATACTTACACATTGTTTAATCTACACCAAACTATGCTCGATGGACAAGGCTGTTTTCCTTCCTCTTTTGAAAACTCGAACCTCACAGTGGACTGTTCTACAACGGGAACTGTCAGTAGATTATTATTACAATCAAGGTCTCCCGCGCAGTGTTTGTTCCTCAAAGTGTCCCACTCATCCGTGTATGCCGAGGTGAATGTTCGATCAACAAGGGCCCTGTAGAATGCACTTTTTGAGAAGGGACACCCACCCCCGATCGTAATGGAATGTATGGTTATCGGCTTCTCGAGCAAAATGTCCAATAAAGCCCCTTGAATGCCAACTCTGATCCAACGGGCAATTTTATCTGAACACGACAAAGAAGCAGTCGGGTCTCCTTTGCCGGGTTTTCTTCTCACCCGGCCCAATATATTCTCATCGTCTCCGGGGTACTGGATATTTTTAGCACCAGTCATAAGAATGTAGGATCCATTTTCTGTTTTTCCTTTTTTCCATATTCCCGCAGTCGGGTCTTCGGCATTCCGTTTCATACATTTGTCAAATACAGTATTGGTCGGATGTAAACCACTTTCTGTAGACTCGGCAAAATTTTCAATGATAGAGGCGTCACCACAAGGGCATTGCGACGTAAACAAATGAAATTTAATATCGCCTTTTAAACAACATTTAAAATCACAATTAACAACAAAAATAGACGTCTCAGATTTGTAAGCAGAGTTAATTTGCTCGTACAAATATCTAATAAAGCCCCGGCGGGCCATGACTTCTGCATGGCTATCGTTCAGAATGTCTCCATTACGACTCATTTTCTGTTTTCCAATACATTTTGATCCTGTTCCGAGTGAAACCATTTCATACTTACAAATATCAGATGATTTAACAATACAACTCAGAACTGTCCATTCATTAGCGACGTTAGGTTTTCCCGTTTTCGGCAAATCTTGAAAGAAGTTGTAGCAAAACTTCGAGATGCTTTCGGCGAAATCCATTATTACCCTTAACTTATTTCATTTATGTAATCAATGCACGCGAACTACTAACTACTAACGCTTTAACCACAGAATATAGACCAAAAACTTTAACAAGCATTCTTCCCTTGTATTTTGTTATGGTAATGTGACATGTGACATTTGAAGCAACTTATCAACAATGTCAATCGACAATCCACTAGTGATGGGTCCGCTCTGTACTCACTACTACAATGTAGTACTACACTACATTGAAGTGCACACTTCGCACATTTTGGTGTGTAGTGCACACTACAAACTACAAACACCAAAGTTATTGAAAGTATAAACTTCAAATAGTACACTTCATTTCAAAGCGAACACTACAAAGTACATACACTTCAAAGTTATCGAAAGTATGAGAAACACATTTTAAATAGTGTATTTTTTACGTGAAATTTTTGGAAAGTTGATGTAGATATATGAAGAATTTTCTGGAATCTGTAACAACCCCCCCCCCATGGTTTGAAAAATTTTGGGAGTTATGAAAAAATTTTTGGGAAGTTGATGTAGCTAAACGGAGAAATCTTTGGAAACTGTAACAACCCCCCCCCCCCCCCCCCCCATGGAATTTTTTGGAATCGAACGAAGAAATCTGTCTGGTGACCTTTTTTTTTTTTTTTTTAGATCGCCAAATGTTACTTTGGAGAAAATATCGTCATTTATTTAAATATTTTTGTCATTGACCTTTTTTTTTTTTTTTAGCTCGCTAAATTTTTATTTGGGAAAAAAATACTTTCATTTAAAAATTTACTTCACTATTACATTTTTGGAAAAATAAAATCGATATATTTTTCTCAATGTATATCGATTATTTTCGATACTTTTTAAAAATATCAATTCGACATATATCGATATTTATTTTTCATTTACCCATCCCTAAAACGTATAATTTCGAATGGCAATACAGCGGATGTAAAAAAATAGGCGGCAAACATAGATAAGACGGCAAATGTGAATCATAGATAATATAATAATGTGAACCCATAGTGCCATAGACTATTTGCATTACTAAAAGGGTTACTTTTTGATCGAGAATAATAGGGTAGTAAAATAATTTTTAGAAATAATAAGGTGACTTGAATAAGGTCGTTTAAAATATTGTAATTCAAATAAATATTCACTTTAAGAACATTTCGTTACTAAACATATAATTGTACGTAGTGCAATTTCTAAAAATATGCATTTTTAATTTCAACAACTGACAAATTTTATATAAAATACATTGATTATTCATAACGTTGGTTGGTTTCGACACCACTGTATTTTAACTGCATTATTGTGCGTGCGTTCCGACGACGGTACAGTGATATTGAAGCAGGTCGACGTGATTTTATTTATTCAATTGATGTTACAATATATTATTCCAAATTATTAATAAATCTCATACCAGGGAGAACATTGTTATACATCATACTTAAGAAATATTTTAAATTACAAAGAACAGGGTTTAATCAGAAAGTACAAATGAAATATTTTATAAAGATACTGATAATATATAAAGGTATTTTGATGTAAGAAAGGGTTACTGGTTAATTTAACTATTGAGGAAATGTTTGTTAAGAGCTTTTGCCAATATTTTTTTGTTTGTTACTTGAGATAATGTCCTTTATAAAAGTTATTTTGTGTTTTTAAATTATAATTACCTAAAGTCACAAATTGAACGCTATAAACACAAATATAAATAAAGTATTTTCAAAATTTTAGGTATTTGCTTGAACTCTGATTCGAATGATGTGAAGATAGAATATACGTATATTCGAACCAGTGATACGAATAATTTTTCTGATCGATGTACGATGGAGGAATATAGAACTCGTAAAATATAGATTTATCAGTACACACTTATCCTGAAGAAGAGAGAATTGTAATCGAAACATGTAGATCTTTTATCTAATAAAGTAGTATAAACAAAGTATTTGACTTTAATTAATTAATTATGTCACCAGTTTCACCACAAAGTGAAAACTTACCTTTAGAAGAACTGTTTTTCGAAAAATTATTAATAATGTTTACAAAAAACCTTTTTAAATCTTAATAAAAAAATACCCGGGAGTTGATGGAAATTTTACTTATTTATTTATGACCACGAGGGCTTGGGCAGAAAAGACGGAGCGCCACAATATTTTGTCCTTATACATGACTTTCGTTCTTGTCCTTATACACGACGTTCATATATCTTCACAAGCAAGCTCGACAATTCTTGAGGCTCCTGACAGGACTATTTTCCAGTGTCTAGTTAACCTGGTCTTGCCAAATCTTCCACGGGCGCCTTCTTTTCCTGGCGCCGTACAAAGGAATCATAAATAATCTTTCTTACCATTCTTTATTCATTAATTTGCTCAACATACCCATACCATCCAAGCGACCCTTATTTAATTATATTCACTACATCAGCTAACATCAGCATTACACTCTTTCCGAATTTGTTAATTCTTTACTCTATCATAAGCGGATTTTCCGTAAACCTAAGTGATCTCATTTCTATTGCCAGCTTTTTCCTTTTCTCCAAGCTTCACTTTCATACATCAGTTGGAACCAAAATTCCATTGTGTACCGCTATTCTTGCTTGGGTTGACATGTTGCTATTAGAATTATTGCATTCATAGAACCACTTTATATCTTTTTTAGTCTTACTTCACCTATCTAATATATCTACATCCCAAATACACAAACTTTTCTACCTGCAGTAATTTGAATCAGATTTTTTTGCAAGGTTTTAATTATTTTACTTAACTTGTATCAAATTGGATGATTTTTTTAATATTCAATATTAATTACTGTCATAGTGGTAACGTTTTTCACAAGACAAGTCATAAATAATTTAAAAAAAAATGCAAAATTTGATGTCGCTTATCTCCTTAACTGTTAACGTTTCACGTGTAAAGAATATTTTATATTTGAAATTGAATGAAGAAGACTCATTCGAAGTTTTTGCTACTAGCTACGAGATATCATGTACAGTTTCCATAAGCCTCACAAATATTTTACAATTTTTAAAGTCATACATGCAAACTTTATACTTTTATTGGTACTTTAAAAAATAATAATAATCCCTTTGACAGACATGAGGGGCGGGGACGCTTTTTCCGAGGCGGAGACGTAGTTTCAAAATATAATATCTAACTTTATTCCCATTTGTTTTTTACCATTTCTTTCACATCTATGTATTTCTTTTTGCTAAATTTTTGAAGAATAATCCGGAAGCAAAGATAATAATTTCATTAATTTATCTTTAAGAGAAAAATTTTTGAATTAAAATTTAATTATGTTTACGTAGCTGTAAAATTTTTTCGTATTTCGACAACTTAAGTAATGAATGATTAACCCCGTTATTAAATAAAGAATTTTAAAAAAATCGACACAAATTACAAAAACACGACAAAGTAGCGTTAAACATACATTAAAAAATGCTTATTTAAACTTAAAAATGCTGTTTTGAATTTTTGAAATACATTTTTTATGAAATAAAAAATAAAATTTTTACTGAACATACCTCCAAAATATTTTTTTTATAACGGACAATAGCTCGGCTGTTAAAAACAAATGCAGAAACTGTTTCTGTGTGTCTAGTAAAAAAAGCCTTTCTTTCAAAACCAGTTTTGTTTCATTACTTCTCGGAATAAAAGTTTTTGATGAACATTACAACAGTAGGTACTAGCTTTTGAAAAGTGATAATGTACTTAAAACGAAGCGAAGGGGATGAATACTAATCCACAATACTTTATAAGTAGACTTCTGCTTAAAATTTAGTCGAAAATGTTCAGATTGCATCTGTCTGTTGTCAATTGGCCGTATTCTGAAAATAGCAATAGTGCTATTTCTGTATCTTTACAGTTATTGTATAATATTGTTTAATTTTGACGTTTTAAGTTTAATTTAAGGGAGGGGGGTAAGGTTTTTAACTTTTTTTTTTTGCATTTTATTTTTAATTTTTTAAATCAATGTATAACATCGTAAGAATATTGTGTCAAAATATCAAGTCAATCGGAGCAAAATTGACGAAATTATGAACATTTGAGCGATACTCAGACTGATTTTCTATACCTGCTCGGGCAGCTAAGAGACGCGCTCACCTGAGGACTACCGGACGTGCTATTGTATTAGAAGAGTTTTGAGTAGACAAGGACACACAGATGCTGATGATGAAAGCTCTTTGCCGTGTGAACATGGCATCGACGATTATGTGTAAGTATAAAATAAGTGTTGAGTTTTATTTTGAATTTTACAGTGTGCAAAACTTTAAATCGTTTTCCCCACATCTCACGTTTTCAAAGTCGGTGTCCATCATAACTTCAAAATTACTGCTCCGATCCTTTTGAAATTTTGAACACTATTTCTATACATAACTTACGAGGTAACGCTGGAGACTTTTTTCAAATTTGTTAATAATTTTTATTTTTTAATAACAAATTAGTCGACTTTTTTCGCAAAAAATCGCGTTTTTCCCTTTAAACTGTTCCAAAAAATTGAAATTTCAAAAAACGCTCCCAGCGTTACCTGGGAAAACCTATTATCTAACGAATGAACTTTGACTTTTTTATTCCAGATGATCCAGCACCAAGTTATGATGGACACCGCAATTCTACTTTTTTCCGAGACACGTCCGAATAATTGCTGTCATTGCCGTATTTTTTAATATTTCTTCATGAAAATTTTACACAACATTCTTCGAATGTCATTCTTTAATGTACTATTTGTTTTAATAAAGAGATTTTAACTATGTCGTCACAAAAATTCACAAAAACATGCCTTTTTTGTACGAATTAATCTTACCCCCCCCCCTTAATGAATTCAATCAATCAGAAAGCTCTACTATCTAACGGTGCATTACGGACTGGTTAATGGAGAATGTTTTGAAGGTATTTGTGATTAATATGAAGAGAATATTTTTTTATATTTTTGGCGCCGTAATTAAGGTGCGAGCCAGTGAACGGCTGTTTGTTTACCTACCTTCGGCCAAAGGCAGTGTTGCGCATTGCCTCGCTAGCTGCACAGCCCAGGAATGCCTAGATTCTTTAAATAACGGCTTCGCCAAGTGTTGAGTATTCCCGCCTGGAAATGCAGTAATGGGATTTCAGGTGGAGTAAGGGCTTGTTCAGACACAGCGGGAATCGCGCTGCTTCAGAATCGCGTGGGACCCGCGCGGGTCTTATTTATGTAGGTGTGTATGTAATCGTTCAGACGTAACCGCGCGGTTAGTAAAACCGCGCGGTGCCCGCCACTCAACCGCTAGAAAATAGAATCGCGCGGGATCTTCAGTGTGAGGATTACAACATTGTTGTAATCACAATCAAAATCAGAGATAAATTCGCTCAGTACATTGTGGATAAGCGAATTTATCTCTGATATTCAAAGATGGAGAACGGCACTGGAGCTGTCAAACTGACGTTTATTAACTGACGCTATTCGCGCACACAAATCGCTTATTAACTGCGGCTGTCTGAACACATGACACAAATTTGTGGTTACAATACGCGCGATTTGAAATCGCACGATTCCCGCGTGTCTGAACAAGCCCTAATACACGAACTAGATTACAACTTATTACAACGATATGATTTGCTGCCGATCGAGCATACTAGAGCCTGTCTTTCGGGAATTGAAGAGCCCGGTGCACCCGAGTGTTCCCGGTTTTATGCGCTCGCCTCCCCCACCACTCCCACGCCTCGGGCCGCGGGTGGCGAGCACACAAAAACACTACACCATCGATCCTCACTTCGCGGACTGCTCGGATCTTCGGACCAGCGGTTGGGATCACCTTCATCCACTCATTCAGAAGGCCCCTGGCTGAGAATTTGGAATTACAAGACCATTCATCACGGAAAGGCTCCTTTCAGGGCTGCCAACTTCAATTCAAGCAACAGGGTGTTTTGCAACAGTTGGAAGGAGCATCTGCAGGTTGTGCAGACAAAGAATTTCTTCATCATCGACATCACTACGGGTCTTCGGGACTCGATTTATCAATATATTCATCTACCTTCTGGAACCAGGCCACTTGGACGATTCCGGTCATACACAGCTGGGAATCGGGCAATTCATTCTGATCATCATCATCATCGCCTACCTTCTGGAACGAGGACTGCTTATTCTATTCCAGTCTTTTACATCTGGGAATTTGGTGATTATTAAAGAGTTAAGGTTGTTATTACGGTCGTTAGACATATTTAACTGTAATTTCGGATATTTTATACGCACCGTATGTATTACCGAGAAGCGAATCTCGACGTTTCGTTGAATACTTATTCAACGTCATCAGGAGGACGACCTTTACCTGCGAAGGTGGAGGTCGGACTGATTAGGTGCTGCTCAATACTTTGATCGCCATTAATATAAAAGCTTGTCTTTATTTTAGTTTTTAAGTATAACTTCTAATATGCGTACATGAGTACAAGTATGAATTTTTTTAAATATTTCAGCTCAATGAAAATTAAAATAATAAGTGCATCCATTACAAAATCGCATGTTATGTTATTGGTATTAATTATTTATTAATCAAAATATATAATTCTCTATGTAACATGTCCATCACTAAAGCTACCACGTATATCTGTTATCTATACCGTTTGACCAATCTGATCCAAATTCTGCACACTTATTCTTCAGGACCCGGCGGAAAACAAAGGCCATATTTCCCCCCTCCCTGTTTATCCCCACCAAACCCTCGACATATTTTCCATACAAATCTGTACTGATTGACAGATCTGACCCAAATTTTGCATACTTATTTATGAGGACCCGGCGGAAAACTTAGACCACATATTCCTCCTCCCCCATTATCCCACCCCCTTTTTTTATTTTCGGTTCAAAATTATACTTTTTGATAGATCTGGCCCAAAATTTTACATACTTATTCTTTAGGACTCGGCGAGCATAGACGAAATTCCCCCCTCTCCTTTATCCCACCCTCTCCCCACAATATATTTTATATTCAAATTAAATCAAATAGTACCCGACCGATGCGGGTCAGCACGGTCTTGCATTAAAGCTAAAAAAATGTCAACCTGGAGACGAATGAGATGGACCGATATGGGAGCTTCTGCTCATAAAACGGTCCTGGGTAAGTAGTGGGTACCATTCACCGATCTTACCCAAATTTTGCTTATTATTTAGGACCAGACCAAATATGTAAAAGTAGGTAGGGGAGAGTGGGGGAATTGGAGCCTAGTAAGGAAAAAGTGATTTTATAAATATGCTGTATTCTTTTGCTGTATGGAAATTTGACTTTTCTATTACTTTCATTAACTTTCATTAGTTCTGTCAGTGATGAATGCTGCGGGAAGGCTTGTATTTAAGGCGTCAAAGTTCTCGCGGATGTCCCTGTAACCTCGCAGGGTTATATTCCTGCCTTGATTCGAAATGTTCAAGCGAAACTTTGATGTCTCCTACATCCGTAACTATTGATATTAGGTCATAACAGCTTGAACATTTTCGACTCATCAAGGCAGGAATATAGCCCTGCGAGGTTATTAATGTTTTCCAAATAACCCTGTATAATATTTTATTACAAAGATACCTTGAGAATATTTACAATTCATTTTTTTTTGTATGTATATACCTCACCAAAAAGAATTCCGATTCTTGTGTATGGTGAGACTTTTGTATACCATCAGAGAGTTTGAAATTTATACGCTTCGGCAGGCGAAGCCAATGTAGCTTGATGCAATGTAGCAACGACATTGTGATACAATAATCATAAAATCTGTTTACGTCGCTTTGGAGGTTGTCGCAGTCGACGAAACTGGAGATTTTTGAATAAAGTTTTAAGTCGTCAGCAAAGAGTAATCAAGTTTGGGCATGTTGAGCGAATGAATGAGGAAATAATGGTAAGAAAGACATACAACGTTAGTGTTGACTCTCTGCTTACCTCCACAGGGAAACGGCGTGATGGTAAGTAGGCAAGTTATTCTGGAAATAGGTCAGTCAGAGAGACGACAGTCTCATGCTCTGCACGGCGACGTACGATAAGCAGTTTGACGTGAAAATTTGAAACCGCGTTAGCTGAATGCTGGTTCGTAGAGTTTGCGCAGTGGTCGGTAACGGTGACTCGCGATGGACGCGTACAAAACCTTCCACAGTTCTCGACTTGTGTATTTGCAGCGGACTTGCCTCAAGTTTCGACGATGAAAATGATGTCTGGTATTGATTTATGATGTTCGTAAGATGCAGATTTTTTTGTCAAATCGAGTATTATATGAATTTCAAGTTTTATTTTCACTCATTCTTAATTTATTTTATATTATTATGATTGCGCTAAATCTGCATCAAGTAATGCGTTTTTTACCATTGTCGGCTTCAAAAATTAATCAAAATTTTAAAAAAAACTAGGTGTACAGATTCTTTTAAAATACATTTAGATATTGATGTGTATAAATGTTGTATATTAATTATTTTATATTCGAGTCACTTTAAGGCGAGATGCATCGAAATGTTTACTTTTTTACTTCAATTTTATTTTTTTTGACAATTGTATTTTTAGCATTTATTTCTATTATTCTAGGTTAGGTAAGAATAGTTAGAATAGAAGAATAGGTTAGAATATAAGTTAGGTTGTAAATGTGTCAAATTCGAAAGCATACACGGCGACGGATCATCTATATATGATTGCTTTAAAAATGCAGGATAAAGTCCGTAGTTTTGTCATTACCGCTTTAAAAACTAACCAAATCGTATAAAGAGAAGTAGGCTATAGGTAATGGTGAATTGCAGATACTAATAGCAGTGCACTACTCGTGGTGTACGGCCGTATTCTGAAATAAGCGATACTGGTATTTCTTGACAGTTATTGTATAACATTGTTAAGCCGCCAATTTTGATGTTTTAAGTTTAACAGATTTGAAATTATTCAATTCAATCAATCAGAAAGCTCTAAAACGTAAACAAAGGTTAATTTATTCACAATAATGTTTTTTGTAATTGATTGAATTCATTAATTTCAAACCTGTCAAAATTGACAGCATTACAATGTTATACAGTAACTATTAAAGAGTTAAGGTTATTATTAAGGTCGTTGGATATATTTAAGTGTTAAATAAAACGGATATTTAATACGAACCGTATATTTTAAAGAGAAGCAAATCTCGACGTTTCGCTGAAGTCTTATTTAGCTTCATAAGGAGAGCGTTCTATCACGGCGGAGATGTAGGTCGAACTGATTATTTCTCCCGAGGTCGTAAATTCGTGAAATCTTTACTAATAAATTGGTTTGTTACGGAGGTCGCCAGTTTGTTCAAAAGTATTCAATATTTAAATTTATTGTTGATGTTGTATAAATTAAAAATTATTTCGATGTACAAATGAACTTATTTGCAGCAATTTATATTTAATTGACCATTTGACACCGCAGTCTAATGTGGGAATAGCAAGATGGTACATCACGTGAGAAATAGCGAGATTTGATTTGAAACACTATTTGAAAGACTACCAAAGAAAAAGAAAAACACCTCACAAAATTGTATGATGTATAAAGCTATAAAAATCTTCGATAGTCTGCCAAAGGAAATTCAAAACATGGAGAATATAAGGACGTTTAAACTGAAGTGCAAAAATTTTATTATAAAAACTTTTAAATGATTAGATGGAATGCAATATGTCAGTGCGCAACAGTGAAATCATATATTAGCCCACACAACATGGAACTAAATTATTAAGATAAATAAATAAATTAAATAAATAAATAAATATTCCCTACAGTCTTAACCTGAATAATGGAGTAGTTTTGTCCGTTCCGGTTAGAAGTTCCGGACCCCTGGCTGCGAGTTTCCTCTGTTGGCCCATTTGTCGGTAGCCGGGCATTAGTCGGCGGCGGCGCACGAAGAGAAATGCTCCAAGAGCAGTACAGAACTGGCAGGTGAGCGCTGCGCACGGTCCGGCGGTTAAAGACTCCAACGCGTGACAGGTGTTGAGCTCGCAACCTGCCGCACGGTCGACCCCCGAGCGGGTGAGTTGCGCGAATCCGAGGCTGTTTTTTGTGCCTGGCGACTGTCGTACGAGCGCGCGGGATGAACCCACCCCCGGTCGGGGGCTGCTACAGGTACGCGGCCGAGTCGCCGACCATGTAACACCGCACTTGTCGCGTCTTGGGGTGAACTTTCAAAGAAAACAGTGAATTCGGAGAAACAGTTTTAGTGTCTCGCGCGAAATACATATTTTTCACAAACTGTTAAAGTGCTTAGAACGATGGTTAATTCATTTATTTTAGACTCTGGTGTCGCGCTGAGAAGTACAATGTTGTTGATGATCTTCGTCGCATTGCTAACGGCGTCTAAAGTAGAAGGTATATTACTGTCTCATTCCTTTACTTGTACTACCGCTACGGTAAAACCAATTATAAACCTACAAAACATACATAGAATCGAATATTTACGATTATTCATTCCAAAACTAAACTTATTTTTTATTTAAGATAAAAATTCATACGCTGCGACTGTGGCACAGTTGTATATGTTAATAATTGATCAGAAATACGAGAATGATTCCAAAAATGTCAAGAAATGAAAATATTTATTTTTTATTTGTAGCTTTTTTGTCGCATGTATCATGTACGTATCATAGAGTTGATACTTTGATAGTATTACAATAAAAAAGTTACATTATTATTCCTTAGAATATGATTAAATCATAGACGTTTCCATGCCAAAATGTGACTTACCGATATTTTGTAGAGCGCATCAAATTTGAAAACTTGTAAAATATATCCAGTAGCTTCGGTAGATTTGAATATTAATAATAATAGTGCTTATTTTAAATGGTTATTTAGAAATAACCACAACAAACAAAAATAAAAGTTTTTTTATCAAATATTTACTCGCAAGAAATTTTAGGTTTTTTCACTCTGAAAATAGTTACAATTTAGTATCTGTGTACACAGACCTCGGACCCGGTATCTACATTTATTTGTTATATTAACGTTCCAGTTTCCCACACCTATTATTGTTTCTAGGTCAACATTATTTGAAACATTATTGTTATTTTTTTAATATCAGTCTTCTCCGTGTACTGTATTATGGAGTTTATAAGTATAACGCGGGAATTAGTAAAAGGAAACGCATTTAATAATCAATATTGGATAAAGTCGACCTTTTACCACAATGGCGCAAATTTGGTCGGTGGATTTTGTAACAAATTTTGAGGTTTTTGATGAAGATATATAAACAGTTTAGTTGTGCCTAGATATCGTTTTATTTTGCCGTTTTTTATGATTCAAATTCTTACCAGTAAGGATGTTACAATGTTTTGAAATAACTAACAATCCTGTAAGAATTTTATCGTTGAAGATCAAAATTTACGACAATTTACATACAATATAGAAAACAAGATCATGAGACAGTAACGATTAATTCTCTAAACAAGGGAAACTGCACCATGTCGAGTATTCAATCCTAGTTAACGATGAAAGATAATGCTTTGAAGTAAATAAAAAATTGTTCGATGCTCCCTAACGAAACAGATTAATTTATATTTAATTAATTATTTGAATATTGTTGAATTAATTAATTATGTTTGAAACTATAATTGCCTACATTCGAGAAAGATTGAAAATGTGGTGCTGAGAGAAAACTTTCTCTTGTCTTATGGCTGTTTTCAATATCAATAATAATTGTCTTTGTTGGTAATTGTTATTTCTTTTGTAAATTGTTCGATGTTTTCATTTAAATACGATTATTACTTATATGTATAAGTTGATTCTAAATTAGGTCTTATTCACAATGTAAAGAAAATCAATCACCAGGTTCATAGAAAATTATTTGATAATGTGAGATAAAGTAAAAATCTTTTAAGGATTGTTTGCAAACGTAATTTTTATTACAAAAAATTTCCATACAAAAGTAGAACAGATAAACTTAACAACGTGCATGTTGAATTTAATAGGCCGCTTGTTTCTATTTCTTGATATTTATAACCGAAAATAATATTTATTACCTAAATGCTTATTAACGAAAATACTACGACACGATACTGATACTTAATCTAATAATCTATAGTTCAATTTTTAAAAATTCGTATCATCATTGGATTTATTATTATTACATATATTTTGCGAATTTCGAATATTTTCTAATCACTACGACATTACGTAAGTATTTAGTATATTACAATTGAGTTTCATCGAAATATACTTTGTATGTGTGTTGTATAGTATGCAATATTTCTAGTTGATTGTAATCTTTTTTATACGAAAATAATAATAACACTCTTTAAGCTTTCTTTCAATAGTTATGTTTTGTACACTAAGTCTAGAAATATTTCCATTTAAAACAACACACACACACACATTTTGTTTACAAATTGATTATATAAGATTCAAAAATAAAATAATTTTATCAAAATTTTTGGAATAGTTCTTATTATTTGTTACATCTTTGTTGGATATCTTACGTAGAACGGGTCTGCAGTGTTCTGCAGATTTTTTTCCGATTTGAAATAAACGTGGTCTAACATTTTATACTGTTGGTTTGTATATATCGAAGAATATGAAATGATAGCTGATTATAATACCTTGTACACCTCGTAAATTTTTCGCCGTGTGACATTTGCTTCCGCTCTAAGGTCGTAATTTAACGAAATGGGGCAAGGGCTCGACACATCCGCATCCCCTGACGTTCACTTTCACTGCTGCTTTTGGGCAACGCGACGGTACCTGCATTCGCAATGTGCGCGTAAAGTCCTCGGAACATTTTGATCGCAAACAAATTGGAGAACTTTGTCTCTAGAATACCGTTGATAAAGCGGTGATAGTGGAACACGTTACGGCGGCGAGGTAACGGGACAGCAGGGGTCGACACCCATGGTTAGACACGCGCGTTCATTAAAATATCTGCTAAAATCACACATATTATATAAATAAACACATTGTGAAGGAATATAGAAAATACGGTCTGAGAATTTAAACCATTATCTTCTTAGAAAAGAATATTACCGAAGAAATAGCCGAACGCACAATTGAAATAAAAATAATTTTCTTAGGTTTCTTAAATTAAACCGTAATCTAGATCGCTAAAGCCCGGTTGTATCAAGTTGGATTAAAGTAAAAGTTCGTTTAAAGCATAGATATTTGCGTTCTCCGCCAATCAAACAACCCGTTTCCGTAAAAATCTATGCTTTAAACATTAAACGAAATTTTACTTTAATCCAACTTGATACAATCAAGCCTAATGCAAAACCGAATAATATTCCTCACAATTAAGACTATTATTAGAAGACAAATAAATTAGCGAGCAAGAAAAATGAATTTTAAGCCAAGATTACGGAGACAAATCGTTGTTTAATAAATTAACAAAATATTAAAAATAGTTTTTTTGTGGTTTTAAAACGCTTCGTAGTCGTATTCTATTTATTCCCACGCCTTAGGTCATCAATTACCCACTATTTAAAAGTAAGTTTGGTAAAAAAAAACTAGATTCATATCTTATTAAATAATATTCATATCGATCCTATAACTGTGTTATTTAACGTAAGAAAGATTAATAGGACCGATATAAATATTGTTCAAAATAATTATATAGGTACAAATGAATAATAAAAACACATTTTCGTAAAAAAAAAACGCCAAAGGATAATTAAGTATCGAAAGTCATCCTCTTAATATTATTATTGGTGTACTACTCGTGTACGTGAAGAAATATAAAAAATAATACATTTTAACAACAATATAATTTTAAACATTTTGAAAATAATATTTGGAATATATTACTTAATTCTAAAATAATATTATCGTAGGATTAATTATTTTTATCTAAAAATATGTAAATCAAGCATGGCCAATTTTATTTCCGATAACCGTACTAAGATATTTATCGGTATAGTATACATGTAATACTCTCTAAACTTACGTAAAAGCGATTCAAATTTATAATATGCATGTGATTCATTGAAAAAAATGGATAATTGAACTACACATTACACAGTAGAAAATACTTCCACTAATTATTATTTATACAAACATTTATTTTACATTATATGGAAATACATTTACGAGTATGACTCGTCATATTAAAAAAAATCTTCCGAACAATTTAATTTCTTTCCGATGAATTGATTTTAAGCCTAGCAACACTTAATTTTGAAAACGTTGATATGAAAAAAATTATTCAAATATTCTCAGATAAATTTTTCTTTGCTGTCTATAGCTTATCACCCGCACCAATATTACTTAACTGGTGTTTAAAAATCCATTCTAGGACAGGCGCGAAAGACTTGCATACAACGGCTTCTGTAAAAAACAATTATATCCTATAAAGACTTCCACACACGTTTCCCATATAAATACCTTAGTCTTTGTAAGACTTCTATAATTTATCTTAATTAAAAAAATAATAACTTTATTTACCTATCTACGCTAAAGCGTCAATACAAAAATAAAATTTATAAAATTCCGATAGTTAACTTGTTTCATTTACTATTTTTAAAAATGTACCTACCTTTAAAGCATAGAGTACAACTCGAATGAAATTTGACATAAGATTCCAATGAAATGTACTGTATTGTGTATCTATAAATATTAATTTCCTTACGTGCGATGTATAGAAAGGCTTTGGGTTTATATACATTAAAAGAAATATGATTATGCATGTGTATAAAAATAATAAGAAGTTTAAATTAGATAGATGATCTAAAATGATAGAGGTGGTTATTACAAGTTGGATTAAAACAAAAGTTCGTTTACAGCATAGATTTTTACGGAAACGGGTCATTTGATTGGTGGACAACGCTAATATCTATGCTTCCATTGATTTTTTACTTTAATCAAACTCGATACAACCGGGCCAGAGACGTATAGCCTAATCGAATCCGGAACTGAAATATTACGTTCCCAACAAGTATCATACATTTTTATTTTTATAAATTTCTGCAAGGTTTTAATCATTTTATTTGATTTGCATCAAAGCGAACGAAATTTTAATATTCGATATAAATTACCTTAACTAGAAATATTAGACAATGCCAACTTTGCTGTCACTAATCATCGTAACTGTGAAAATTTCACCTAAAGTGTAAAGAATATTTTCTTATCGAAATTGAATGAAGTACTAGTTTTGCTACTAGCTACGAGACACCTAGCTTATTCAGTTTATTTATTTATTTTTAATGAGATAATATATATTTTGCAAAAAGGTGAAGTATCATTACAGTAACTTATATCGATTATGAAAAACTCATTCCCTTTGATACAAGTCGAATGAAATGATATAAACCTTGCAAAAATTGAAAATGGATTTTTTTTACTACGATTTAAAATACATGAAAATATACAATATTTTCTTATTATTTAAAACTTAGCCCCTTTCCAATTATGTACAAGAGTGTCTTTGGCCTGCTCTATCAGCATGCATATACATATGTATCAATGCAGTGTGATCATGAAGTATATAAATGAATAATTGATTTTATTTGTATGGTCCAGGATATTGTTAATTTTACTTAAGTTAACGTTTTTATTAATTTCCAGAAGTATTTCTAATTATTTCTAGTGATGCAACGAATACTACTTTCACGAATATGAATATTAAGCCTACTATTCGGCGAAAACGAATTCGAATTGTTCATACAATACGCTGACTTTTTTTACTAAGAGATTTAATAATTAAAATTTACCACCGGCGATTTTTTTTTCAAAAAGCACAAAAAAAACGGTCGAAAATAAATATCACTTTTTTCACGCGTACGAGAAGTCATGTTATTAGATTTAATTTGAAATAATTTTATAAGAGTTCACACTTTTCACACAACGGAAATAAAATGGAACTAACAATATGTTTTACAAAAAAAAACTACATTAAATGAGTATCTAACCTTTTTAATGACCCAACGAAACTAGATGAAAGAACTCATGTTATGCTGTGAAATAAGTAACAATTGACAATTTGAGAACTAAACAAATCCATTCATTCAATGTTAGGTGAATCTCCGATAATAGAGTGCGTAGGTGCGTTCGGATACACGGTGCACAGTGGAACCGTAATTTGCGTTGTGTTCAGTTATAAATAGTTTGTTTTTAATATTCGCGATGATATTCGGCGAATACGAATATTCGTATTCGTTACATCACTAATTATTTCCAAAAAAATTGTGAATTCTAGATACAAACATGTATGAAAAGACTAATTCAAAGTAATTTATATTACATTAGTATATATAGTATAATATAAAATATAGTATAATAGATTACTTGTTATTATTCTTATCAAGAGACACCTTCTTACTGTAACTTTAGAAAATTGATTAATCGATGCTGCGATCATAAAAAAAACGGTAATGTCACATTCCGTTCCCAAGTCACATCGAGCTGATATATGATTGGGAATTTGAACGTCGACCGCTCGTTGTGAACCAACGCAATACCTGAATACCTGTTGCGACTGAATGAACGTAGCTTGTTTCGTTTTACACGAAGCGCCTCTCGGCTGGCCTGGAATGTTCCCGAATATAGGTTATGGAAATTGTGTACGCCCAAGGGACCTTGACTCTCCGAGACATTTATCGCTACATCTTATTTTTCATCTCGTTCTTACGAAAGTTTTGTTCGCATAAATTGGCAGAGAATCCAGTCTACGCCCGGCTGTAGACAAAATGTTAATAATTAATTATAAAGAATAACACTTTGTATAATACCACTTTTTATAAGTTAATCGACGTGTTTCGGAGCCAATGGTAATTTCATCAAGATATAAAGTATACTAAAAATGAAAATTTGAAGTATAGAAATTAACAAATACAAAAAATAAATATACCGGAGTTGAATTACTAATTAAAAACTAATGTGAAAACAAATTTCATACATAACTTTTTTCAAAAAGAATTTGGTTATTTATAAAATTAAATTTGCTATTAACACTTTGAAACATATCGACTAATTAATGAACCGTGGTTTTATACGGTGTTTTTGTTTTATTAATATAAATAATTTTACCTGAAAGTTATTTTGCTATTATTGAAAAAATTGGTGATCTACTCATGTGAGATACACACCATCGCTGACTTTTGTATCATAAGAAATAAACCCTAAAAGCGGCTTACATTATTTTTGACACGAAACAATCTCCGAGTTACAGTTTTTGTTCCCATGGGATTCCTGGAGACAACTTTTGCCTTTCGTAGTCCCCGTGTACCCACCATGTCTCACCTTACACTTATTGTATGTCAAATGTTAGTCCAATGATGTTCCGTTCGTCACTTGGGTGAATTTATATTTATCAACGGATAGTTAATGGTCCTGATAGGCGTAGAGCTTTTTGTCTAAATTTTCTGGATAATTAGTTGTAAGATGTCTATGAATTCATTCTGTCGATTTAAATTGATGTGTCGGGATTTATTTATCCTTTAAATATGTACATACTTGTTTCTTATGGTTTAAGTTTGTCCATAAAACATAGAAGTCAAATCTTGATATTATCCATAGCTCTTAATGGAGTTAAAACATAAACCCTGAGAAGGAAAGAGGGAAACATGCTCGAGACTTTCTAGCTGTTCTTATTATTTTTTTTAAATAGTTCTTACCATTAAAAAACTGAGCTAAACACAGCTTGTGCTTTGAAAATAGAACTAAATTGCTGGTGTCCTGGAATAGGGCTCGAACCACCGATTACCAGATCACTAGGCATCTCACGACCATCAACAACCTAATCATTACAAGTATTTTATTATGTTGACAAACGAATGGTCCCATTCTTCAGGAACTACCTGTGTTGAAGATAGACTCACAACGACATGCGGGAAAATAGTCTGGAGAAATGAGTGATAACCGAGAATGTACAAGAAGGAAGAGAGAGAGGTCAACCCTCAATTAGATGAAACCCGAGAAATGACCTGTTCATCGCTATGGTGCCTAGTATGCAAGCAGTACTCGAAGTGTAAGCGAACTAAAAGATCACAGTGCTTAGTCAAACATGAATACATCGATTAACAGAGATGAGCTTAAGTTAGTTCTTGAAATTTTTCCATGGAATATAAATATATAATCGATAATAGATTTTAAAAAACAATGTAAAGAGATAATTAAGGTAATGAGATGCTTGTTGCGTAAAATTCTCATTACTTGGTGCAAATATTTCTCAATATTGCCAAAGTGTTATACAACAATGAAGAGAGAATGGTGGCTAAGTAATAATGACTTTGGTAGAATGATTTATTGTCAACATTTTTGGTAATTGACTTTTGTTTGTGTAACTGAAATGATTCCGTAAGTTCTACAAAGCTAAACTAATTTTCGAATGCTACATTTTAAATTTATTTTAATTTTCTGATGACGATTACATACACTACGTCTATAAAAACAGATTGTGATAATTTTTTTACAGAAAAATTTATAATATTTCTAAATTGAGAAATAATACTACTATTCTTATTGAAAATTCATGCTGTGATACAAATTCAACATTCAATGCTGATTTGAATCAAGGCAGATTCTTTGATTTGATGACAATCTAATCCCCCCATCAAATTAAGTGCCAACTGTGAGCTTTATGCAATAAATACAGTAAGCTTACGTTAAAAATATTATTCGTTGTACTCATATCGTAGATTTATGACATTTGAAATGTAATAAATCTATTCTTGTTTGTAATAACTTTTCGATATTTTTTGTTTGATACTGGACATAAAATACTCTCTCTCCCCTTTTATCAATTTCAACTGACAAATTTTATAGACACTGGTCGTGTTCAAAATAATTTCAGTATTTTGATTATCTTGGTGACTAATTAGCATAATTACTATAAGTCTGCATCGGTATGCTTCGCCATAAAATAACAAATTTTCTCGTCATGTTATCCATATTGATGAAGATAACATTGAGCAACGCTTGAAAATATAGCGTAGATGAATGTCTTCCGAACAGAGTTTGTCGGTTTTCGTTATAAAATTTATTACCGGTCTGTCTACAGAACGTTCGTAAAATATGTGTGTATCTGTTTACGTAGGTACACGTATATTTCTATTTTTTAATACCAAGTAAAGAGTACAATCGATATCGACCATCAAAATATTTACCGCTAGGAACATGAGTCAAATAAAAACATTTATATATCCTAGTCACCAGGCAACTTTTTTTAATGACATTTCAGTTATTCAAAACATTCAGCGATTATATTTCTTATGATTGATATTTGAAGATATAAGAATTTACATATATCCTCAATTTTTAGACTATTATTCAATGATTACATCTCTCTATCACCGTATAATTAATTTTAATAAATTCAAATAGTATATTTTCAAAAACCTCAATAGATTTACATATTAGATAGTACACAGTGTGCAATAAATGGTTTAAAATATTATTATTGAAGTGTATATGTTGACTTTTTATTTGCAGCGTTTGCTGTAGTAGGAATCATGTACCACGTAAAATGACCTGAAAACCCAAATGCGTCGACTCGTTAATATTTCCTAGGAAATTTTGGTATGATTTTAACGTTGTTTAATTATTCGTTTCAATAGTGCATCGGAGATTGCACCGAATAATTAATGTTTATTCATAAATACAAAATGAAATTTTTTGAATGGCACGTAGCATATGTTATTTACATACATTATAGATATTCTTACATACATTCTGCACCTATCTTTGCGACCTCAAACTCGGTCCCTGTCTTGTGCAGTTCTAGTTTATTTAGTGTCCAGTGCATTGTGATTTGTAGCCGACCTCTTGCCCAAAAGTCTTGTATGCGCCAATTTATAATTACATATATAGGCGCAATATAAGGCATCATTAACGGCTAGAACCCGCTATCGATTTCGAATAATTATATAAAATATAATGGCCTATTTTCATATTCTTTGAATCAGTGTAACAGTCATTTGATTCCTTTTTACCTTATGGCTATACAGTAAAATTCTGATCATAATGCAAGAGTTTCTTAAAAGCATTCTCTGCTGCACTTATGTTGTGACATTTTCTGCTGTATTTACTGTGTCACATCCATTATAAGACGCAAGTTTTAAAATTTGAATCAATGTAGCAGTCATTTGATTCTAAGCATTTTTACCTTATGGCCTATACAGTAAAACTCTAATTATAATTCAAGAGTTCCTTAAAAGCATTTTCTGCTGCACTTATGTTGTGACATTTTCTGCTGTATTTACTGTGTCACATCCATTATAAGACGCAAGTTTTAAAATTTGAATCAATGTAACAGTCATTCGATTCTGCGCATTTTTACCTTATGGCCTGTAGGTACAGTAAAACACTGATTATAATGCAAGAGTTCCTTAAAAGCATTTTCTGCTGCACTTCTGTTGTGAAATATTTTGCCCTAAACAACCATGTTACATCGCCTATAAGAATCATGTTTTTTCGAATTTTGGTGTCACTGTATTCGTGGTGTAATATTCGCCTATATTCAATGGACTTTTACCAGGGTAAAATATATGTCCTGGGAAGTTGCGCGTATTAAACCAAGGTCTCGTGAATTCTAAAATTTTAATTTAAATTGAAAAATTCTATAACTAATATTGGAGTTCTCATTTCAAAAATTCTGCATCACTAATGCCCTTGATGGGTACAGAAGATATTTTGTGTGGAAAAATGCAAACGATTTAAAAATACGTGATTTAGAAACGAGTGATTCAGAAAAATCGAAAACTGAAGCGGTTGTTTCTGATTCTGATGATCAACTTGCATAAATATGCAATTCACAATTCATTTTTGCAATAAAGTTTATTTTATATTTTTGATGTGTAACATCTTTCCTGCAATCTGTGGCAGTGATTTTGTGAAAAAGGTCGGAAATGCGTAACAGGAAATAAGACGCCGGGGAAGCGTGCGCAGGGCGCGCGATGTAAAAAATCATCACAAATCAATGTCCAGCAAGTGCCATCACAGCGTAGACGCACACTTCCAACAGCCGATTCTTCTGATTTTGTATATATGCATCGCGTTTGGTGTCAAGCGTGTGGATGTTATAACATTGATAATACGTTTTTTTACATTAATGTTATCAATAACATTTATAATAATAATGATTTACATTCTCAAATTTTATGTAATTTATGTGATTATTTTTAAATATTTATTCAAAGTTTTAATACAATTTGTATGACGGCACACTACCGCCATCTATGAAAATAAAATAAAAATAAAATTGACCAAACACATTTCCAAATAAAAACACGTATGTATGGTATATATGGTACCTACCTAGTGCGGCAAAATTCAATAATAAATAAATGCACATACATTTTCTTTACTAATTAATAAATACATATATGTATAGGTATAAGCATTTTAAAATTTTGATGTTAATTTCCGTCGCTGCTCAATTGATATTTTTAATTGTGAGATGTCAAATGTTACACGTAATATGCGACTACTGTAAGGCTCGCTCGTTTTTTTAAATAAAGTATTTATTCACTTTTTTATTTCTAGCTTAGAAAATAAGGGTGTAATTTTATAATTGGTGGCGTCTTATAATACCTAATACGGTGGTTAACGATGTGCTTGTAATGGTGAAAGTTGTTGTGCGGGAAAATGAGTCTTCTTCGATTAATCAGTGCTGGTTGTTGTCTTTTCTTTTACTAGAACTTAAGCTTTCAATTCGTCGTTTTCAACAGTGGCTTGACGTTCTCGACACTCTTCAGCTTAATAAACCTGCTTTGCTGAGTTAAGAATATTTGTATTGGAAGAAAGTTGTTACTATTAATGATATTGAAATATCTTTGAACATCATTAATAGCAGCAACTTTCTTGCCATTCCCCTTCCCAGGTATTTGGTGATTTCTACCCCAACACTCAAAAATAGAAAAACTTTATGAAATCTGTCAATGTCAATATTTCTGCTCTAGTCTTGTATTTGAACTCTTTGGCTGAAAAAAAATAGTAGATGTGTATGAAACAAACTGATTTCTGCCAACTTTTAAAATAATATTAGTACTTATTTTATATTTTATGTAATATTCATCAGAAATTTTTATTTTAGAAAAAAATCCAGATTGCATAGATTGGTTTGCGTGATGATATAAATATCGCTTCTACAATAAATAAACGGTTATTTTTATAAGAAAATCCGGACATCGTGGAGGTCCACTGACATTACCATCCACGTAAGTGCAACCAAATATTGATGTACTTATTTTAATTGAAAATGATTTATATGCCATTACTGCACAACTGTTGGTTGCTGAAAAGTGATATTCGATCATCACATACAAACACAGGATGCAATTTCTTGGGATGTTTCCTGCTTTGTATTTTTATGACTAGTATTTACATAACACACTAATTCTACCATGTAAATTCACTACTACTTACTACTAAAATTGCAAAAGTCGTAAATAATTAATGGAGTAATTTTTTAGGCATAAATAAGTACGTCCCGTCTTTTTTCTTCCCCGTGTTTTTAAGTGTTGGGATAACAGTCACCAAATAACACTATGTTATTTTCAGAATAGATTGATTAATATAAAATACTTAGTGTAGCTACCAGGCATAAAATACTTTAGAGTACTTACATGTGTAGGTAGGTACTTACGCCGTTAGACAAAGATGATGTGTTAGCACGGAAAACTTGAAATCGTATCGATGGTTGCCTTAAAATAATATTTTATGGAACACGCGAATAAACCTGCTTCGCTTCGGTCCGTAAACAAAATTACAAGTCAGTAGTAATTTAAAATAATAATTTAATGACGAAACATCTCTTGAAATGTTTCCAAAGCATTTGTTTTTTTGTCAAATAATGTTCACTGAATCAAATCGATTAAGTTGGCAGTCATATTGAAAACAACTTTAATTACATATTTTTATAACAATTGGATTATATCGTGTAACCTAATGCACTTTTTTTTATAAATTACATAGATATATATCACATATATTGCATATAGAGACTTAAAAGCAAACTTAAAAAGACCTGGCAAGACCAAAGCACAACAAACAATACAAAAATGAGGCTGGTCGAGACCCTTTCTTTATTAAATGAGTAATAGAAGATGATAGTGCTTCGAAGCTTCAATAATCGATGAATATTCGAGGGGGGGTGAGTGACAGCGGACGAGGTACGCCAAGACATAATAATATGGCTTCCTATCCTGATTATGTAAACACTTTATAAATATAGTAGATTCGACTGGTGGAGAGAGTGGCTAAAACGGTTTGATAATTTAATGCAAATTTAACTTGCATATGAATATTTTCTGTGTGTTTCTCATATCTATATGTATTATGATACATATAGATATGAGAAACACACAGAAAATAGGCGCTAAATAAGCACGGAGTTATGGGTTTTTTCTCCATTGCCAGCATCAAAAATTAATCAAATTGTATTACAGATTATGATAAAATACATTTAGATATTATTTAATGTGTACATAAAATATATACACATAATTCAACAGTCACTTTAAGGCGAGATTCATCGAAATTTTTATTTTCTTACATCAATATATATTTTTAACGTTTAATTTTTAAGTTGGAATATACGGTTGGTTGGAAACGAAATCGTTCCCAATGACGTTGATATTTGATTTACCATAACATGTATTCTCCAGTGCTCATGTATTTCTGCGAAACATGGAGACTCGACAAAAGAGAGTTACAGTGACGCAAACGGACGTGGAATGATGTGTGCCGGGCAACGCACGAAGAAACATGAGAAGACACGCGTGGATCAGAGAAGAGACGAGATATTCGATACAATAGAGTACGACAAGAAAATGAATTGGCAATTGACCGCTCGCTCTAAACGTGTCATTGAATGAGAAAAATGGGAGACACTCGAGAGGACAGAGGACAGCATTAGAAGATGATGATGACGTAGATTAACAATATATAAACCGAACACTTTCATTGCGGATTTAAATGAGTTAAACACGAAAATGATTGCTTCACACTGCTATTCGGTGCCAGTTGTAGTAATTTACTAATCGATTACACTACGGTTAATCAGAAAAGATACCTCGTACTCGAATGTGATGATATTGGATGCTGCGATCGAACATCTCCTAAACCCGGGTTCGACTCGCCCAAGTAGCTAGCAGGTTCGAACGACTTAAGAAAGTCATCGCGTTGCGGCTCGTTCTGTAACGGTAACTCGTGGAAATCCGCTATGAACCAAATATTATAAATGCTTATGTTTTAATATTAAATCAACACATTTTTTGTTAAATTTCATCACGTCCTGGTATTTGAGGCAGGAATACCTGTTACGTTTGAATTTAATATATGTATTGAAACGTAACGTGTTTTTTTGTGAGTAACAGTAATATGTGTTTGGGTTTTTTTTACCCTTCCAATTCATACATTAATATGAAAAAAAAAACTTAAGGCATTCATAGACAGAAAATGGTGTGTAAAATGTTAAAACTGTAGCGGCGCCTCTCTTGTAGTAGATTAGACATATATCTCAAGAGTGTCGTGGTCTCCAAGAAGTAGTAAAAATATGTTTTTTTTTCAATTGGTTGAGCAACTTTGTAGATTGACATTAATAAATATAAGTAGATACAAACAAATGTATATTTTTTAAATAAATTTGTTTTTGAGGTGTTTACGTAACTCAAAACCTGTTATAAGTTAACTAATAATGTTAACTAACTCATTTACAATATATTGATACCTAACAGAAAGTAGTGCGTTCGATGCGCGCGTGTGAATATCTCTCGAGCATGTTGCAATGCACCTAAATATAATTTGTATAAGCTTTGATAAAATAATTAATGAAAAATTAATATAAATTAAGTCAAAGAAAAGAAGGAAGTGAAAGTTGCAGCCAAAGGACGTTTTTAATAGAATCTATAAAATAAAATAAATCTAAATTTTATTTTTCAAAAACAAAAAATAACAACCATATCCATATTATTAATTGACATGACAGTTACTTTGTGGTGCGATATGATTCGTAATGCACACACGTCGAGTTAAATTTAACACGACTATAGTTTCGAGTGGAGCAGTCATCAGGTGTAATTTATAACTAACCTATGTACAGAATGTATTTATTAATTAAATTACATCGCCATTTATTATTATTAGCTTAAATGACGTTTGCAATGATCGCATATTAGTATTTTGACACTCACTTTTGCCTTGTGTTTAATTTTCACTTGATGTTATTAAACTGAATTTATGCCTTTATTTTAAATTTGAAATATAAACTAAAAGTAGATAAATGGAAAGTTTGCTACCAAAACAATGCTATCTAGTTACATGCAAGTACTGTTTGTAAAGAAAGAAAGCTATGAACCAATAAAAAAGTAAATCTTTTTTCAAAAAATGCAAAATGACTTTGTGGTGACATTATTAATATAATTAATTAACAAAAATATAATTAAGATAAATTATAGAAATCTCACAGAGACTAAGCTATTTATATGAGAAACATGTATGGAAGTCTTTTGTACGATGGCCCAGAGCTTAGAACCTATATGAGCTGGCTTAAGTGATCATTCCACACAATGTAACGTTCACCAATTCCATCGTAAGAATATCCAAATTTTTGAAATTTAAATAGGTGTATATATACATGTTCCAAATAGGAATCATCCGTATATTTCAAGAGGTTATGCTAGTGATATCTGTTGTCTCTTCTCATAAAACAGTATACAGCTGATAATGATACTTCTTTTTTTTAATGTGGAGTATTAAGCAATATTCTTTTTATTGTATACACAAATAATAATGACATTCTTTCGTATTATTCAACAAATAAAGTGAAATTCGCCTGAAAATCAATATTTTCAATTTTTTATAAGCAGTATATATATATATATTGTTATATGTATATTATAATATTATATATTATACAGTAATATTAATATTATATAATATAATATACAATATTAATCAATGTAAATATTAATCTAATAACAAAAATAAAGTTTGTAAACACCACTAATTTGTTGAAATCCCAACATGTTTCGGGGCATTAAATATAGTATATGTTGTGTCCTATGAAGGGACCATTGTCCCCGAAAAATGTTGATATTTCAACAAATTAGAAGTGAATACAAAGTGTATTCTTGTTAATAATGCGTATAATATAATAACATGTAAGCATAATTATTATTGTCTTGCATAAAATAAACATGTTGTACCATCATAACGAGACAAGGATAAATAAATGTAAAGAGATGGTGGCACTGTACTTGTATGCGATCATGTTTGTGGTGTACTCGGTAGATGTTACCTGTGCCCATATTAATGAAATGAATGCTGAGCACAGTTAGATCCCTGCTGAAGTGAAGTAATAGCAATGTCATACATATTTATGGGTCCAGTTCACTCGCATCTTTTTCATAATGTGAGCATTTCTACACAAGATTTTTTCGTTGCTCTAAAGAACTGCAATATCTCTCTTAACTGATATAGCGGAATTCTAATGTGAATATAAGACAATCTATGTAAATTATAGACTATTCAATTTAATTTAAACTCAATGAATAGAAAATGCTCTTTGCAGCCGTCTACCGACAAGAATTACGGCACATCGGCATCAGAATTAATTTAAAATATGATGTGATTAAAGTTTATTTTAACATTTAACAGTGTTTAAAGACTTTCTTTTCCTCACTAATTATTTCTTAACGCACCTTTTTTCTAATATAATTTATTAATAACATTACAATAAACCCCTGAGATAAATTAATGAAATGTCAGTTTGAATTTTGTTGTAGCATTTGATCTTCATTCATCTTTCTCGTTGCCTATCGTTGTAAATAATAGATAGCTTGCTTATGTATAAATGACCTAGTTTGAGCTATTTAATATTTTATTTTTATTTTCTTTACATTTTATAAATATCGCTAGTCCCACAAAACGTCTTAAAAGACGTTTGTCTGCAGGTTCCTTTAAACAATTACAACTCTTTTTGGACCCAAAAAAAATAAAACTTAGGCCACAAAAAACTCGGTTATCAGTAGAATCATAAACTTATTCTTGCAATACGAGGATTTCCTTGGCATAGACTTATTTGCAGACACAATGTATATTCTTAAGCAAAAACTTAAAATAATGATTTCATAGACTTCAAACTTGAAAGCAACGTACGACGCACAAACACACACACATACACACACACACACACACACACACACTAAACACATCACCTTTAAGTAAGTAATTTTTATAGATATTATTTTAATCGATTAATAGATGCATGGAGTAGATATTATTCAAATGTTTTAATCTTTTTCTTTGTAAAACATCATCATGCATTCTAAGCTTCAATTCGAATAAATAATAAAAAAAATAAAAAACATTAGTGTTACAATGTTATTACATTTCATTCATTGTATAACCAGAAGAAAGAAAAACGATTTTTACTACTTTTATATAAATGTATAATACCTACATAAATAATCAAATCTAAATATAGCAAACTAATAATTCATGATCATATTACAGTAAATGATACACATCACATTGATTCGTTTGATATCAACCACTTTCTGAGTAGGTACTGCCACTGATTTTGGAGTCGTTAGACCCGCAGGAAAGGTGCTTCGCTTTATAACTTACTATTTGGTGTAAATATCTTAAAACTGCAAAAATTTGACTTATGTAATTCTAGTATTGAGCACACGATATGTATGCATTAAAATTTCTTTTAAAAGCGTATATTTTCTTCTCGAACGCACGACGTTGGCGTGTTTTTTAAAAACGCTTTTATGAAACCTGTTTATTACACGTTATTGAGAGATAGAGTTACCGTTTCAATCGTCTTCCTTACAGGCGTATCCAATTACTGTGCATTGGTAGACTCGATGTTTTGGGTGTCCGTAGATGTACGCGTCGAACATGGTGCGCACGTGGCACCACGCAAACCGTACAGACTCGCGGAAGCGTCACTCCCCGCAGAGACATAATTAGGCTCATTTCTCTCGCGTTACGAATAATTAGAAAGACCGTTCGAGGATCTGAAATTGGGCGCGTATGATCGCACATTTCCTTTGAGCAAGTGCGTCACGCGCGCTTTCCGAAGAGTCATCGGTACCACCAGGAAGCCCCTCGCGAATTCCGCCGGGGAAAGTTGGTAACGGAACAAGGAGGCTCGAGGGTCCCGCGAATCGCCGATGCGATGACTGTTTCCAGTCGCTTTCTCCGCCGTGTTTTGGTTGTGAGCAGTGGCGCAGCGATAAATTACTGGGCCTCCGGGCGTACGCGCGTACTGCACTCCGACCCCTCCACGAATTCACCTTGTTTTACATTTTATCTTATTTTGCTTGTTCGTTTTATCTTATTTTTTATTTTTATTTTATTTTATTGTTACATTTTATCTTATTTTGCTTGTTCGCACCTTGAACTTTACACGCCCTATCGCTGTGCATGACGTACGCATATTTCGTAAATATTCATGTTGCATGTTGCATGTTGTCGAAGACACTTGCAATAGGCATGATGACAGATTTTGAAATAACTACCGAAAATAACATTTTTTAACAAGTTTTTACGCAAATAATTGCATTTTCATCTACCATTTTTTTTATTTCGCGCAATAATGCCCGTAGCTGTCATGGCATGTCTACGTGACGTCAAGCCTAAGTAAACATTACATTGGGACTACGACAACAGTTCAAATACACGGTGATGGGTACTTAGGCGTGACTTCATTCGCTCTGATCGGTATTTCAGTTAAAATGGAGGATTGCACAATATTATACTTATTATTATTATATTAATATTATAATTTTTAGAATACTTTCAAAATATTTTATTCTCTACAATCACTTATTCTTTAATTCTTCAATACTGTCATCATGCCTATTGGACGTAGTTAGGCAGAAAGCGTTCAAACGAAAAATTGCTAAAAATGAGTTATATTCAAATATTTGAATGGACTACGCTAGAGACAACTGTGGACCTTCCCATGACATGGTGTACTTAGATTTCGCAGCTGGTAATGATACCTCTATATTTTTAAAGTGGAATGTTAAGCATCGTTCTTTTTATTGTATATAATATATAAAATCAAAGGCACCAATATTCAAAAACACTTAAATGCAATCATAGAGAATTACTAATTTATAACGTACTGAATTCGAGATTTTATAGGAAGCATCCGATAAACTTATAGGAAAAATTTTATAGGGACAGACACATAAAATCAGTAATCCTCAACACTTTAATGTCTTGGATATTGCTGCCTTTGCTTTTTTATACCCCACATATATGAAATTCTTCCAAATTATTTGGCATATACAATAGAATACGTCTGAATATTAATATTTTCAATTTTTTAAAAGGTGTTAAAACCTGTAATTTCGGGTCCCCGGGTGGGTGCGCGTGCCCAGGCCGTAGTTGCGCCACTGGTTGTGAGTAAAATAATGAGTCATTTTAAAATCCACCGGCCGCGGAATTACCGACAATAATCTTACATTTACGCTTACTTAATGTCCAATCTCTATCGTTTGGCTCGGAAGGATGGATCATCTATATTTTGTAGGTACGAAGATACAAAATAAATGTCTGTTGTTAGATTTTTTAATTTCATTTACGATGAACCGAATCATTCGATAACTTGATTCATCTATAAACAGAAATATTTTTATGATTCAATAATTTGATTCATCCGTAAATAGGTATATCGTTTTTATGAAAAATTATGAATCGGAACGGATCAGGAAATCATTAGTGAATTAATAATTTTTATTTTTCCTAAGCCTTTGACCCCCGACACCACTTTGGAGACACTGCCTTTGTAAGCTTTCTGAAGGTATTTATTTATAAACTAACAGTACAAATAAAATCAGAGTAAACATGAATATTAAATAATAATAATCCACAAATCAAACAAAACAAAAAAAATGTGTAATTTATAAATGTGTTTTATTGTTAAATTAGTATTAAGTACCTTTATTTGTAAACAAGGATTTTTTTTAAAATAATTAAATAATAATTAAATAATTAAATAAATTAATTAAATAATACTAATAATAAATATCGTCGAGTAAATAAATAATATTTTTTTTAAATATGATACGGCGCAAGATATGTGAACATTGCTACATTTATTTTGTTACATTTCATATCTTTCATTTATCTCAAATATGTTTATTTATATTAACATATATTTTTTTAAATTATTAAAAGTGTTTTTTATATTAGGTATATAAAAATCTTATTAACTTTCATGTACTATAAAAGTCCACTAGGGCGTCGATTATTAATAAATAAATAAATATAGAGAACATCTTACAAGTTTCCACAGAATTAACATGTTATGTATTAACATAGCAACAATAGCTTAAGTTTAAAAAAATAATTAAAGAACAAACCAGTGTCAAAGAGTCTATGTTAAAAGGGGAATCAGGAATGGGGAGGAAAAGACAGATCTACTAAAAAGGGAAAGAGATAAGAAGAAAAAGAAGAGCAAAAGAAATATAGCATAAAGATATCTGGTCAATACATATACGAGGTCTGGACAAAAGAATGACGATTAATTAAAAAAAGAGAAAAGGTTTATGACTGAGGTACAAATATCCAAACCTTTTTCATGTCCGTCGTTCTAGTTGGAGATTTCTATTAGGACCCTCATCTCATCCTTAAGCTACCAGCTAATCCGACGTCCCTGTTCGCTTCGTAACGTGATCAAATTAGTTTTAGTCTAAGAGCAAGCGACTAGACTTACGTTATGGTCTTCTTTTTCCTTGCACCGTCCCAACTCATTGCTTAGGTAGGCTGTTGGGGTCGGCTCTTCTCGTTCTCAGGCTATATCTTCTTTGGTTCTGGGTATCGCTTTATTCACGAGTCATCCAGGAATTCTTTGGTCTTCCTCTGGATGACTGTCGATGATGCTCCATAGACATAGCCTGCTTCATTTTGTGGTGTGGTGGTCTCCGTTTTATGTGCCCATACTATGTCAACTGTCGCTCCTCCAGCTTACTGTTTATGTCCGTGACACCCAGGCTACCACGAATGCGTGAACTTTTAATTCTATCTTTTAATGTTACTCCTGCCGACCATCTAAGCATTCGCGTTTCTGCGAGTTTCGAGTTGCCTAGAGTAGGAGTTGTACATAGTCCAGCATTCGGAGCCATATATTATCGCAGGTCTAAGAATAGTCTGGTATATCTTTCTTTTAAATTTTGTAACCTTTTCGGATCACACAAGATCCTGTTATGGATCTAAATTTCATCCATCCCACACCTATTCAATTGTCTACCAGACTTACGTTATGGTATCAGTTCTGAAATATTTTCTCTACATGTGCACTCTAGTAGGTTTGGATTTTATGTCATTTAAGTTCGGGGGTTTTTGGCAGATAACAGGTAACACAGGTACAAAAAAATTTATAAATAAAATGTAAAAATAACGAACATGATTTTTTAATATGTTTAACGGGACAACACTATATATGTACTCATATTAAGGATTGCCAGACGCATTTCGCGAGTCGTTTCTTCGGCCAGACGCTTTGAAGCTCTATAAATAATTTAGTTATAGTGACAAATATGAATTTTATATATTTTATTCGGACCACCATTTAACAAGATAACCTTAATGCTTTATACTTTAACGTTGTACTTTCACATTTTTTTTGTACCTATAAATATTACCTGTTATCAGCCAAAGCCCCCTTCACTCAAATGTCATAATATCCAGACCTTGTAGATCCACAGAAAATATTTCAGGTTTTGATATCTTTAGTCTGGCGGTCGCTGGCTCCTACACCATAATAACTGCACTTGATATTATATTTTTTAGTGAACAGATTTTCGACAGGTCTTCTGTTTTGCGTTTTTTGGGATATAATGCCGTTTTTATACGACCATCCCATTGCAGTGTTCATCATCAAGGCCGGCGTGTTATTGCATAATATCCCATAAAACTCAAACCAGAAGATTATGAACAGCCATGAAAACCAAAGATAATTTTTTTACAACAGATCGATAATGATTCTAGTATGACATTTTAAAGTACAAAGTTAAAATATTTTATTACAATTAGGGGAATAACCATTGACGTATTATAATAAAGACACGTTATTCCCATACTAGCCGGCTTTCATATGTAGCAAATACTGCATTCAAAGAGACAACAAATCTTATTTCACAAACGCTCTGCGTGTGGACAGAAAAAACAGGTAATTTGAAGTGACGGTGACTAAAATAACATATTCATTCTTACAACAGTGTACGATACTCTGTTCCTTTTTCCGCGTAGCGTCGCTCTTGATCACAAAAAAGGTCCGTTCGATAACGAGTCCAAGTAAGGCAAAATTACCTTACTTTTGAGTTGCCAAGATTTCACGCTTGTAACGTATCTACAGTTTATTATATCATTGGAAATAACGAACATATTACTGAGTACACTTTCGTGGGAGTATCATTGTAATTTGCAAAACGAAAAATTTCTTCAGTGGCTTTTACTTATGCCTGATACGCTTAATTTTGCTCGCCTGGATTTTTAGCCTTCTTAGAAATTCTATTATAGGTTGGACCTAATAAACCGTTTTCAAAGGTTGAAATTAGATTCGCATGTTAAAAAATTCGAAAAAGTAACAATAATTTCAATCAACTTCAACCTTACTCATGTACCTGAAAAAATCATTTAGATATGGATGAGCATTTTTATATCATCTTTATGGCTTTGAATGGGCTAGGAATGCGAGATCTCATGCTGTAGTTTGCCTTTATTGCCAGTAATAAAAAACACTTAAATAATTTCCTTCCATTCGTCCGTAATAAAATAAGCAATATATGTAATATATGTAAGCAAAGGTAGCAATATCCAAAAAAATAATGCAATCATCGAGGATTATTAATTTAGAATGTACTGAATTCGAGATTTTATAGGAAATAAGACCTATAATTTTTTTTGTAGGATAAGTGTATAATAATACACAAGTAAGTATATGATTCATTTATAAATACTGATGTTGCTCTCAGTTTGCAATGATATTTGTGTTTTTTTATTACTCCCTTTCTTTTAACTCGTAGCGTCTGCTTGCTCGCTTGTCTGTCGAAAAAACTTTGGATCGATTTTTAACCCTTTTCCCGTGATCCAATCGAGCTGAAACTTTACAGGCAGACTCGTGGCGGCGATAAAAATGATCTAACAAATTTTCGTTTAAAAGATTTAATAATTATAGTATAATTTTGGATTTTTATAAATTTTAATGGTTTTTTCAAATTGGAATCATTCTATATGAGTAATTAGCCTGACGCGTGTATAGACAAGAAACCTGATTCAAAGCGAAAGGGAGGATTGTAAAAACTTGGTTTTTATGGGTTAGTTTTTTTTATTATGATTTTACTGTAGAATATATTATGTATTTGATAAAAACAAAATTAAACAATATTTTCGTATGTACGTTCAAAGAACCCACTTATTGGATATTGCCCACAGAGGGATAACCATTAATTAGGATAAATTATAGAAGTCTCACAAAGTCGAAGCTATTTATATGGGAAACAATGATAATGTGTGGATGCCAGCTAATAGAGGTCATAAAGACTTCCATACATGCTTTCCATATAAATAGCCTCGTCTCTGTGAGACTTCCATAATTTATCTTATCTAACTAAATCAAAGAGTGACCATTATCGAACTCATATATGCGTGACAACATTAACAAGTTAGTAATTAAATTAAACACGACTTGGTATACATCACTAAATATTTCTTTTCTTTATTCTTCTTGAATAAAGAAAAGAAATATTTAGTGATGTATACCAAGTTGTGTTTTATTTAATTATTAAATATGTCACCACAAAGTTATAAATCGTTCATTGAAGAAGTTAACAAGTTAGTAATGTTTCAATCGCACATATAGAGCGCGAGCCAACCACAACAAATTAAAATATTAGGTCCTTACATATGAAATTGACGTTTAGTATGGGAGGAACATAAAGCCGATTTTTTTTTATTATAATATATTTATTTAATCAAAGTATGTACCATTGCTATCTATGCACTTTTGCCATCTCATAGGTAGTTCATCGATCCCTTTACTAAAAAAACCATTCGGACGGGAATCAATAAAATCTTTGAAGGCTGTTTGGACTGCCCCATGGGAGTTGAATTTTTTCCTTTGCAAGAAGTTATCCAAATTTCGAAAAAAATGGTAATCTGTTGGGGCAAGGTCCGGAGAGTACGGTGGATGTCTTAGACATTCCAATTGAAGCTCCTCTAATTTGGTAGCCGTCTGTTGTGCAGTGTGTGGTCTAGCGTTATCATGAAGCAGCAGTGGCCTAGAGCGATTAACCAGCCTCGGTTGTTTAGCAGCTAGCTTTTCCATCATGGTTTGCAGTTGCTGACAATAGACATCTGCCGTAATCGTCTGGCCAGATTTAAGAAAGCTGTAGTGAACGACACCAGCACTAGTCCACCAAACGCTCACAAGTAACTTTTTTGGAGTCAATTTTCGCTTGGGGCATGGTTTGGCTGGTTTGGCAGGGTTCAGCCATTGCGATGAGCGATTCTGATTATCGTACAGGATCCACTTTTCATCACAGGTAATGATTCGATTTAAAGTCCCTTCATTATTGTGCCGGTTGAGTAATGCAACGCAGCAGTCAACGCGCGTTTGTTGATTTGCTTCACTAAATTCGTGAGGTACCCACCATTCAAGCTTTTTCACCTTACCAATTTGCTTCAAGTGGATTAAAACAGTTTTATCACTAACACCGCAGCCTGCAGCTAACTCGGATGTGGTTTGCGATGGATCCGCTTCCACAATAGCCTTCAATTCTTCATTATCAACTTTGGTATCCGGCCGTCCACGGGGCTTGTTCTGCAGGTCGAAATTTCCAGAACGAAAACGTTGGAACTAAAAACGCACTGTGTTTTCTTTTGCGGCACCGTCGCCATACACATCATTAATCCTTCGAGCCGTTTCTGCAGCACTGGTGCCACGGTGGAACTCGTACTCGTAAATAACGCGATATTTCAAGTTTTTCATTTTGTAAACTGAGTGACGCAAAGAAAAAAACAATTGAGGAAAAAACAAATGAATTATAATTTTCAAAACACAAATACATGAGTAAATAGCTGTATAAATTTGGATTTGGAATTCCTAACCAAAGAGAAGATATTTGAGATCAAATTTGCCAGTACGGCAAAACATCAATTTCATATGTAAGGACCTAATATATGGAAGTTAATAATGCAGTGTATATTTTTAAATAATTTCATCCAGAAGAGACAAGATTAGGTGTCCAAATACCGGAAAAACATAAAGAAAAAACAGAAGGTGTTGATCATAGAATGCTTGTTGTTCTTCCAGGCGTATGCAGATATCCCGGGTCTCCAGCCCACTCCACTGTGACTTTCTCGGACCCGAGTTTGGCTTCCGGAACCGTGTCCACGTACACCTGCGAACGTGGCTTCGAGCTGTTGGGACCCTCGCGCCGCGTTTGCGACCAGCAAGGGCAGTGGGTTCCCGAAGGAATCCCCTTCTGTGGTAAGTCAAAACTATCTTACACGCCACTGAAAAAACATTGTGAAAACAATCGACAACAGTACTAATCCTTTCGTACTATTCTGTAACGGTAGTTATCTGTATAAATATATTAGTTGTTGATCTGTATAAACATATTAGCTGTTCGTACCTGGCATTGCACGGGTTAAGGTTAAGTTGAAAATAAATTTATGGGGGGAAACAAAGGTTTGGTTCGAACGGTATAGATTTGCATTGAAAATATATCAGGGGGAGGGGAAGTGGTAAAAGAGGAGGAGTGAAATGTCGCCTATGTTACCCGCCGAGTCCTAAAGCCTAAGTATGCAAAGTTTAATAAACAGTATAGATTTGTATAGACAACAGACAGACATTGAGTTTTATAGTTATAGATATATAGTACATATGCTCAGTAAACATGCAAACATTTTATCGATTACAAAAACGCAACCTTCTTCATATTTTGCAGCCTTAAGAGACTCGAAAGTCCATGTCCAGTCTCCTAAGCACTCGCTTCCCTCTTGCAGGTCCGTCTTGACATTAATCGCCCATCAACATCTCAGCGCCCCCCTCGGTCTAGATCCTAATCTAGTCATTGTTTAGATGCTTGTGTCAGAGGGATTGATCTTTATCTAATCATTGTTTAGATTCTTGTGTAAGAAGGGTTACTGCGTGCTACGGGACTTAACTGCTCTCGCTAGATGACCTCATTGCAGCTCCCATGCTTTTATCTTTCTCAGGATATCTGGGTTTCAAGTTCTTTAACCCTCTTATAAATAAATATGTAGAAAATAATTTGATACCATAATAAAATATGAGAATAAAAGAAAAAATGAGTTTAAATTCACTTCAATTGTTATGAATTTTTGTAACGTGCTTTTACTAAGGAATTTATGGTGCCAATTTTTCCTGGGGTAGCCGCTGAATAGATAATCATATCTGCGTTAAAATAATTTAACACTATTATTCGGTTATAAAACGGCAGCATAGTTTCCCAACAATATTATTTAACTTAGGTTACATTCATTCGAACTACTTTGAAATTATTGTCGGAATGAATGTCTCCAACCGTTTATGCATTCCTAACATTCGCGATCTAGATCAGACGCCGGTGGAAAATTGACACTGTAATGGAGAATAAGAACTGCGTAGCGCCGTGATAAGTAGGCATGTACTGATGTCATTTTGGAAGTATCGACGGCTTGCGGGGCCGAACATTAGTTTCAATAACCCTCGTCTTGGAAGACAACACTTTGCCCAGCGCGGCCGGCGTCAGTGGGTCAAACGTAGGTATTCAGAGCGTCGGTAAATGAGTACGTTTGCTGTATGACGCATGCTCAGGAAACGAGCGAATAGCTTTCATTGTGCGTCCATGACATTCATTGTTTTGAGTTCAAAAATATAAATGAGTTCATATCCCAACGACTTTGCATTTATCAGAATAGGTACCTACTGCATTAAAATGGTATAATATTGTAGGTACGTCATTCACAGTGACGTTGGTAGTGTAAGTGCCGCCCCTAAGTATATTAGTATTAGTAATTTTAATAATATAAATTCATTACGAAATGTTAATAAAAATGTAGTTAAGTGCTCAAAATTATTTAAAATGAACGCAAACCACCGGGTTCTAAAATTTTTGATTAAATATGAGGATGTAGCGTTTACATCACGGGTACAATGTGCCATGTTACCGCCCTTTGCCAAAGTTTTATAACATACTTAAGATAAATGTGGAGACCTGTAATTGGCGATCTATATTGTATCAATGTTTTCTATGCTTTTTTTGTTGTGCTGTTGGTCTTCCATAAACATTAAATAAATAAATAAATAAATTATAGAAGTCTCACAAAGACGAAGCTATATAGAATATGAGAAACGTGTATGGAACTCTTTTACGATAGCCCAGGGCTTACAACCCGTATAAGCTACACAGTGCAACGTTCACCAATTAAACCGTAAGAATAATTAAATTGGAATATTGGTAGGTATATACAACTTATAAAAATTGATAATGTGTGAATGTTCTTACGATGGAATTGGTGTACGTTACATTGTGTAGAGTGATCACTTGAGCCAGCTCACGTGTAACAGGTTGTAAGCCCTGGGCCATCGTATAAAAGACTTCCATAAGACTTCTATAATTTATATTAATTAAATAATAATCCCGCAGTGGACAAATCCAGTAATTGTGTTCTCAGAACATACATATAAAAATATTGTTTATAACATATTTTCATTGGCCATGTCCCTTGATATTTTCTCAACACAATAATTCTTTTAAATTTCTGATTATTTTCGCACATTTTTGAGAAATGAACCCTTTAAATACTCTTTAAAATTTATTAAATATTCTTTTAACCTTAATATTATTCGTCATGGGTAATAAATAATAGATAATATTTCTTACCCTTGTCCTTTGAAGATTTTTTGTTGCTTCTATATACAAGGCGGTAATTCTAAAATTGTTTTAAATTAGATTTGTAAATTTCACCCCAGACGCCGCCCGTAAACACTGACTTGCTTGCTTATCTTCCCGGGGCATCTCTGATCATTCAAGTGTGATCTCAATCGCGGTCAATTTAAGATGGATACAATTCATCGGTGCGATCGAGCTCTTCCCCAAAAAAGCGATCGGTCCAGTACGTGCATCTGTGTGCCTACAAGAGAAACAAGACATAATGTAAAGTATCTAGAACAAACCCGACGGCAGAACAGCCCAGGAGAAAATCTCTCGTCACTTGACGGCGGTGGAAAATGAACGATTGCACAGCAGTTTGGTAGATGAAAGTTTTGAATATAATTGCGCAATAAATAGACGAAGTACGCCTTGGTAAACTTTCTGAACTAAATCGTTATTACTACTTAGGTATAATTCTAAGAAGATATTTTTTCTATGTTGTTGAGCGCAGCGCTGTGCGTTGATGGAAAGAAAAATCATCCTATAACTTCTTTCAATTTCCCATACGTCATAGGCCACGTCAGTCTATGGCTTGCCCAAATTTAGCTTCCAGTAGAGGACTCCACTCATAGGAATTAAGCTTTAATCTTTTGTCACTTTCTCACAATTCTCCGCCCAAAAATTCTAGTTCAAATTTCTGTAAGATTTTAATCACTTACTCGTTTTAAAGTGGTTTAATCAAAATCTTCGGGGAATCTTCTTGGTGCAATTTTGAACAGAAAATATGCATTATACTTTGGGTGAAATATCAACAGTTTTCGCACATATCAAAGCGAATGAATTTTAATGGTTCGATACTGTGATAGTCTAGAGTTCTGCAAAATATACTGACTGTGTGTAAAAAATATATCCCATTAATTGAATGAAGAAGGACACTCTCGAAATTTTTGCTACTAGCTAAGAGACAGCCTGTGTATACTACAAAAAATACATCGGAAAGTTTTGATTGTTTATCTTTTTCGATTCAGTTATTACAGTTGGAATTGCTGAGAGGCTTCATTTTTTATGTTTATCCTCTAATAAATTACGCCTAATTAAGGAGTGAACCAGGCCCACAGTTCACTGCTGAACACTGGGACGTTACTCGTGAGATGTAGTGAGTGGTGAAACTAATAATTTGTTTTTGTGCTGCGGTAGGATATATAAATCAATTTCTTATTTGAGCTGACGACGACTCTTCTAACCGACTTGCCGTACAGTAAAAAGAATCGCGTAAATCAATCGTGTAAATCGTAACCGATTGTTCGGACTGCGACTGAGGAAACTCTCTCTCACCTTGTTAACATGTACATAATTCATATTGTTCTGGAAAACAGGCAGTCCAATAAACGAGTTTTTTTATTGCGCCTGCAGACTTATCGATTGTTGTCTTTCAGCGCCGCCGCTGGGCCGCCGGGAGCTTCCCACGAGAGCTGATTCACCGAAGACAATTCACGTTTTTGCCTAATTGTTCGGTGTCGGTGTGCGAGGATCGCTTCTCAGGCCTCCGAGCCAAGAAATCACCAGCAAATGATGGGATAAACACCTATTTTCTCTTTTTCTCAGACATTTATCTGCAGATGATGATAATACACGTACACAATGAATGACTTGGCCAGGGCCTCTCAATTGCCCGTTCCGTGATAATGCCCCGCGATTGTTACCGATGCGGCGACAACTAAAACGGATGCGCATAGCAAATATCCAGCTAAATGCATCAATTGCGCGTAGAAAGTGAAGTGACGTCGAATTGGTGAGCCGCATAGAACAAATCAATGCCGATTAATCTATTCAATTAGAAAACGTAGCCGAGGAATCATTAAAAGCTTCACGGAGCATCAATATCAATCGCGTTCCTGCCTTTCGCAACTAAAGTATTTTTATGATCATAATTTATCTAAATTAATCCGAAATTAACATCTTTTTACGATAATATCACAATACACGAAATAAATTAACAAAATAACCAAAATAGGGACGCTCGAAATTTATTAGGTTGTAGCAACTCTGACATTAGACATTAGTCTAAGCTTAAAGTCGAGGCGCACAGTTTAAACCCGCGCTGTGCAAGCGAGTTTCCTGCTAAGCATCGGACCCACCCAAGTTAAAGAGACATTTGTCAAATTTATTGTAAATTGTTTAGTAGTGTAAGGCAAATAACCCTGGTAGGTTATAAGGCTGAACAACGTGTGAAAATCATCAAATATTATTATCAAAGTCACTGCCCCATTAGAAAAACGTTTCGCGCAATACGTGATTTTTATCCTCGCCACAACTATCCTGCCGAGTCGACTATTTGACATTTGGTAGCCAAATTCAAGTTAACTGATTGAGTAAATAATCAGCCGACACCAGTACGTCATTGCTGTGCGTAAGAGTGTAAGGGAGAACCCAAGGTAGTCAATTTCTCGTCGTTCACAAGAACTTGGCCTTTCTGTGACTTCGACTTGACGAATTTTGCATATGGATTTGGGTCTGCACCCGCATAAAATCCAACTAACCCAGGAACTCAAGGTAAACGACCATAGACAACAGACAACGCCGTGTATTCACTGGTTGGGCTCTGCAGCAGTTGGATGGTGACCCGAATTCTGCACGAGCGATTTGAGGGCATGGTTATCTCGCGCGTTGGTGACGTGAACTGGCCACCGAGATCGTGCGATTTAACCTCTTTAGACTTCTTCATTTAGGGTCATCTTAAATAGCAGGTCTGTGCGAATAAACCGCAAACAATTGATGCCCTCAAAGTCAACATAACAAACGCCATCCAGCAAATTCAGTCAGATTTATGCGGCAAAGTCTTTGAAAATTGGACCTTCCGTATATGTGCAACCAAGCAAAGCCGCGGTGGACATTTCAACGACGTTATATTCCACACTTAATGAAATAAAATATACGTTCAAAGGAAAAAAAAATTTAGTGGATATCACACACATAAAATGTTTTATTTACATTTTAATATCGAGCGTCCTTATTGAAAGACCCGATAAAATTCACTAATTATTTTATTTCCTTCTTTGCTTCAAAAGCACTTTTAATTCTCAGCTTCCCAACATCAACAAGCGAATAAAATTCAAATCGATTTTAATTAATTTCCAGACGTGAATCACGAATCACGATATCATTGCTGTTAGCGATTGTGACTTGACACTGAGATTATAGTTTATTTTTTTCTAGAAATAATGTTCGTGAAGCTTAAATTGTATTTAATTTAGCTATATTATTAGCGTATCTGCTTTAAGCGGATCTGCTGAGGAATTGATCAAAATGATCCGGGAATTCAAATCATGTTAATTCTATTTTTCATAATCATAGTGTTAGTTTGGAAAATAGTACCTAAAGGTGTTAATTTGGAATAATTATTTAGGTTCGATTAAAAATATCTGATGTATAAAACCAATCTCGTTGAGTTGTAATTGGGTTGTTTCTTTTAAATGAATCTCAAAAATAGGTCGACATTTGACATAAATATCAATATCATAAAACTAGAAACAACATTCAGTCTCCAATTTATAATGTTATACATGTGTATTCCTCTATGTAAGTCAAACTTCGGAAAGCTCTCTTTTTAGGAGATTTATCTTGGCTACCATAAACCTTACGACTTGAAGCATTTGTGGTGTGGATGTACATAATATTGGATGAAATTACGTACGAAGATGTTGGGAGTTGTGCTTGTGATTAAAGAAAAATATATATCTACTTAAATCTGGAACTTCTTATTAAATATCCAGAGAAGTATCACGCGCTGTATCTCAAAATGCAGGGAATAATTGCCGAAAATCGGGAAAAATCATGGATTTTCGCTTCAGTAATTAAATTAAAACTTACATTCATCACAGCGCTAGACTTGGACAACTGATAATCATAAGAGAAATGCATGCATTGTTGAGAAGAATGAAAATAAAAAGCTGAACCGAGAGAACTACAATTGAGGAAAATCGATGGAACCAATAATCGATTGGATACAGTCTTAGACACAACGTATTATTCTTCAGAAACATAATTTAGGTAAAGAAGATACGGCTGGTAAGCAGACAAAAGAGATAGCTTCTGTGCAGAGATTTATGACAGGAATTGCATCTGAGAATACAGGGCTTAAATATGAAGAAAATAATATAAATAAAATTTTAGCCAATTTATGCGGTATTCAATCGTAATTTATTTACATCCCACTTAGGTGTATTTCTCCATGTAATAATCATGGAGATATATAATCAGAAATATAATTTAGGTAAAGAAGATACGACTGGCAAGCACATAAAAGAGATAAATTCTGTATTTATGACGGGAATTGCATCTGAGAATACGGAGCTTAAATATGTAGAAAATAATATATTTTAACCAATTTAAGCGGTATTCAATCGTTTTTTATTTACTTCCTCTTCGGTGTTTTTCTCCATGTAATAATCACACAGCTTCCTTCCATTGTGTACCTTTATTGGTGCTTACATATTATGGTTCTCATCTCTCTTAGATCGGAGATACGGAATAGGATCAGTGATCACCTCGGCGCATGCGCCACACTTCCATGTGGCGGGTACACGGCCGAGATGACATCTTTCAGGTTACTTGCCATCAACTATTCTGTTACCGTGGCTATCAGAGCGCGCCACCGACGTTTGACGATTTGCGTAATAATGCATACGAGCTGATACTTATATTTTTATTATAGAGGCTGGCCAATTTTACGCTTAGGGATCGCGTTTATAGTATTTTGTAATGGTCGACGTCTGTGCGACTTTTTACGTTTTTTTTTGTATTTTTTTATTACATTATCTAGGTAGGTCTCATCAATACACATGTGCCGTGATAAATGACAATCGTTGGAACTGTACGGATGCACTTTATACGTCCGCAGTACCGTTTTCATCATAAGTATACGATATACTAGAATCTTTCATCTAAGGCTTGCGTAATCCCAATTATAATAATTTCGTTTTCTGTCCGTTCGTCGTAACTTCATGACAGTAAAAAAAAACTTCCTTTTTTTAACTTTTTTTTATATAAATAAATGAATACTTATTCCTTAAAAACCGACACGTAAAAGTACCGTCATTTTTGACGGGTTACAGCTAGTATTAAAATGTTCATGGGATAGATTAGCTAAAATTTAAAACGAAAATTGCATCAGAACAAGCCAAATAGAAAATTTCGTAACATTAATTGACAATTAATCTCCCTATATCTTTTTCATCTTCTGTAAAACATTTGTACTATAAACTGCAAAACTGGAAAATCAATTTCAATTTATCATTTAACCAGAACCAGAAAAATTATGCAGGGATGGTATACTACATGGTTCTGAGACTCCATTAGAAAAAGGAGAGCCATATGGATCATCTGACATGACTAGTATCTAGCGTGTCGCATACGTCAGTTCTATGAATTCAGCAAAAAACTTTTTTTTTCTCTTTTGTATTTGTTTAAACATTTATTTTTTCAACTTTATTTTTATATGCATGTTTTATATACTGGTTACTATTTATTACATTACATTCCAATCAGTCCATTACAAGTTTTCCATTCATCCCATAGAAAAATAGCAACATTACCGATATTATGAAGGACATCTATATATTACCTGTCATGAGAATTACAAATTTTGAACCACAGATGGCACAGTTGCTTCAAATATTTGAAATAAGACAGGTAAAGAACATACATATATACAATTTTGATGATACACGGATTTTCTTAGTGTGGAATCGTTAAACGTTGCATTGTCGAAGATGATCGCTTAAGCTAGCTTATACAGATCGTAAGCACTGTGGCCACCCTATAAATATTCCCATACATGTAAATAGCCTCTATAATGTATGTGTCTTAGGGCCGGTTGTTTCAAGTTGGATTAAAGTAAGCGTTCTCTTAAAGCATAGATTTTTACGTTCTCCACCAATCAGACGATCCGTTTTCGTAAAAATCTATGCTTTTATCGACCGCTTACTTTGATCGAACTTGAAACAACCGGGCCTTAATGAATGATTATCCCTCTGCCGACGAAATTCGGTAATTGTATTCTTAGAACATACATAGGTACCTACATGTTTTTATATTTACAGATGTCTCATAGCTATAGATCATAGCGCATAGATAACAAATACGAAAACTACGAGGGAATCTTTTTTGTGAAATTTTGAATGTAAAATATTCTTTACACTTTGGGTGAAATGTCGATAGTTATGGAGATAAGTAACGTTTGCATTTTTTTTCATTGTTTTAGATTTATTTTCAGTAAAATTTTGAAATTTCAAACTTATGTGTAATATTTAAAATTTATTCGCTTTGTTACAAGTCAAATAAAATTATTTTAACCTTGCTTAAATTTGAAAAATATTTTTTCGTAAGGTAAATTAACATCAGAAAATTTAAAAAAGCTAATTTCTATATATTTATTAGTAAATACAGGTAAAGAAAATGTATGTGCATTTATTTATTATTGAATTTACCCGAATTAGGTAGGTACTTTATTCTACACAAGCATTTTTATTTTGAAATGTGTTTGGTCAATTATATGTTTTTATTTATTTTCATAGATGGCGGTAGTCTGCCGCTATGCATATTGTATGAAAACTTTGAATAAATATTTGAAAAGAATCACATAAATCACATACAATTTGAGAATGTAAATCATTAAGGGTAGTTATTGTTTACATTAATGTAAAAAAAAGTATTTATTGGATAGTTTCGAAGATACAAGCCAAAATATATCAAAGTTACAACATTCACACCCTTGACACCAGACGCGCAACATATACACAAAATCAGAAGCGTTGAACGTTGGAAGTGTGCGACTTCGCTGTGATGGCACTTGCTGGACATTGATTTGTTTATAAACGATTTTTTCCATCGCGCGCGCTCATTGGTCAAATGAATTTGCGCGCGCTTCCCCAGCATCTTATTTCCTTTTACGCATTTAGCCCTTTTTTACGAAATCACAGCCACAGATTGCAGGAAAGTGAAAGGAAAGATGTTACACATCAACAAGTGTGAATCTAAATACAATGCTCCGCTCCGCGCTAACTCTGTACTGTGCTTTACGCGAGTTTTGAGGCAAATGTTTCATCTCTACATGTGCACCCCAGCGAGAACAAAAAGTATTGACACTGCCAGCGCTGACAGCTGACGAGAAGCACGACGCTCCAGCACGGAAGGCCGCGTAATTCAATAGCTGATTAACCGTTAAAACTTGTTGCGTTCTGCGCGACGAATTCGTGGAATCAGGAATACCGCTTTTCATAATACACATTACCTAAAATGATTTGTTTTACTTGTATTCACAATTTGCCTGTCTCTAGCGGGTTGCGATTTCTTCGCAGTTCAAAATTAGGTTAAAAAAAGGGCGGGGGACTTGACTTGATCTCATGGCAATCAGAGTACCGGGTCACTAATGGATCCCTTGTTCTTTCATCATGGTGTATCAGTGAAGGGGTTTCTTTACTTCACTTTTAGAAAAATAACATATAGGGGGATTGTTTCTGCAAGAGTGGCGCAGGTGGCGGATGGTAGGGGGGGGGGATCGGGGGGAGGGCCCCCCAGGAGGACCATCTTGGGTCTCCTGACTCGTCGTGGGATGGTCTCGTCGTAGCGCGACAGAATGTTTATGGTGGGATTGTGGTGTGAAGTGAAGCCTGCATAGAAACGCTTGGCCATGTCTCTGATATAGTCTTGTAGAGGCGGGATGTCTGAATCCATGACTTCCAAATAAGTCTTCGATGACATTGGATGTTTGCTGCTCGATGCTTGTATCTGTTCACTTTAGTGTTCTTTCGGGATATCGACATCGTTCTCTTTGAGCCATTTAACATATTGTTATTCGTCTAAAGTTTGTACTATGCACATCAATTCATTAGCACGATGAGCAGCCCCTCTTATAGGTCTCACTCTCGTTTCGGTGTGCGTGTTTATTTTTTTATGGACCTCCTTGATGTGGCGATTTAACGACTTGAGGGCATGCATGTTCGACTTCATAGTTTAACCTAACCTAACCTAACCTAACCCCTCGTCCCCCATGTCATCAAAAATAAGTAAAGCAGAGATCCCCATCCCCCTTCGGTGCTTTAATAATACTTGAATAGCCTCTAAGGGCCGGTCTTATAAATGTCAGTTAGTTCAATTTCAGACACCAAATAAACGGAAATTTGATACAATTTTATTGAGGGTTCATACCAACGGTCGAATCACCAGTTAACTTTCCGTTAGTTTGACGTATAATTTTTTAGTGTTGAGTCAATTGTCAATTTCTGTTCATGCTGTTTGTATAAAATTTAATGTACATTTATTGTGCTGCTATTTTTTAAGAAAAATGTCTTCAGATAGTGATGTCGAACTAACCATTATATTCAAGTTCGTTGGATGAAGAACAAACGAGAGAAAATTTTGAGTTATGTTTCGTCTTGACAGCTTTAAAACCATAGACAAGAGCAGTAACATATTGCTATACTTTCAGATGATTAAAAATGTTTTATAATACGATTGTAATATTTAGTAAGGAACGGCCATCCGTTAGTTGTCTACGGATATTTCGACTTTCATTTATAAGATCGGCCCTAAGGGTGGCGATTGAGTGCTGCTAGTTGGGAAGTAGGTATGTGGCAAAACATAAGCGCGATCTACGACCAATATTTACTTTCCAAAAAAATTGATGAAACTAATAGAAAGGTAAACATAAAAAATCTATCTATCAAAACATTGGGTGCCATCGAGAATCCATGCGGGTATCCAATCCGGGAACTGCGATAAACCAATTTCGCAATCGAATTCTTTAGGGTCATTAGTTCCTCCACGTGTTCATGCGCGATATAATCCACGATATTGCAAAAAACAACAACAACATCTTGCAAAAAATATACGTTACGTTGCTAACCTTAATCTTCGCAATCATGTTTCTTCTACTGCAAAAAACTTTCTGGTGATCTCCCCTGCTGTGCCGTTCTGCTGTCACTAGTCAGTACTCGTCACTGCCGAAATACAGTCTGATGTACTGCGAAGAGAGTGTGAAAATAGAACCTCCAGATTGTGCCATGTACGCGCCAGCCACGGCGACCACAAGCCCGAAATCATATTCAAATATTAATGTTATAATATGATCTGTCAAATGAAGCCAATTTTGTGGATGTTAAAAACATTTTTCTGTTATTAAAGAGTTAAGGTTATTATTAAGGTCGTTGGACATATTTAAGTGATTTGCTTCTCTGTAAAATATACGGTTCGTACAAAATATCCGTTTGATTTAACACTTAATTAAATTTATTTTCTGCGTTTTATTTCAATTTAAAGTTCTCCGCCTTTAAAAAAACACCCTTAATACAAGGGGTGACCCACCGAGTACGCTTGATTTAAATATACCACAATTCTTTTATATTATATTTGGTAACTCTAATGTTTGACATTTGTCATCTGCTGCCATTGAAGTTATTAAAAATGGATTGCAATAAAAATAACAATTTTTATTATTGTTAAAACATTTTACAAATTTGGCGAAAATTACGATGAGACCGTTCGAAAAGTTCGTGGAATTCTTGGTATACATATTTCAATTAATGAGTCCACCATTCGAAGATTAATTAAAAAATCGAGGAAACTGGTTTCGTCATGAACAGCTGCGTCCTCATCCTGTGCGGTCAGCCGAAAATATTGCAGTCGTCAGTGAAAGTATCGATGAGTATCCAGGAACATCAACAGCTTGTCGTTGAACAATTGAATATTAGCAGAACCAGTTTACAAGGAATTCTCACTAAAGACCTTCACCTCCATCCTTGTGCGACTTGATGCGATGCGATTTTTCCTCTGAGGTTTTGTAAACTCGACTGTCTATGCTAGCGAACTATAGTTAATGCTGAAATTGAGCGAACTGCCCTGCAAACAATCTTCAGAAATGTTATCAAATGGGTCAGGGTATGCCAATACGGCGATCATTTGGTCAACAACCGTAATTAATCTCAACCTGTGCCCGCAGCTTCGCCCGCGTGGAATTCGGTTTGAGACCATAAGAGTATCAGTAAAAAATCAATATAATCTAAATTACTCCTTCAAACAATGTTGTGTAAAAGGCAATTTTTATCTACATAACATTTTCCTAACGACAAGCAAATTTATTTTTATAAGAATTTAATATATTACCTGCTTAAATTACCCCCGACAGATTAAAATTATTTAAAATATATATTTTATTCATATTTTATCAATTTGTGAATTAACCTTAACATTTAGATAAATATATGTCATCGCGAAATTTTTATACGCCTTTTTGAGTTCTACACTATCACTACAGAAAGCATTAATTTATTTCTTACTGTTAAGGCAGCGTTCGTAAGAAACGCATTCGCTCGACCGTTTTTTCGTCGACCTTAATTGTAAAAAAGGTCACCACCTATACATAACCTATAACCACCGTGAAAGCCCATTTTAAATATTAGTGAATGAATTTTCTTTGACTTTAGTTGTAAAAAAGGTATCACATATAACCCAAACTACCGTGAAAGTCTATTCTAAATATTAGTCAATGAATTTTCGTTGACTTTAGTTGTGAAAAAGGTTACCACCTATAACCTAAACTACCGTGAACGTCCAATGAAATACTGAATGAATTTTTGAAATCGGATGAGTAATTTCGGAGATTACCTCCTACATCCAAACCTACAAACTCACAAACTTTACCTCTTTATATATTAGTACAGATAAAAATTTCCCGATTAAATTCTAATTGGTGTTTTTCATATTAAAATTAAATCCGGCGTATCGGATGGACCACCCTAATATTTGTCAAGAAATTTAAAAACAGTTTTTATTTTCCAAAGGCGTTATCGCAGCTCAGAAACGTCTAGAATAGTCGGTTCCACGGCATTCGGAACGACCCGCCGTCACTTTCCCTGGAACCGCCGACCCGTCGCGGGCAGCCGAGCGGGCCGCCTCCAGCCGAGGTTTAATGTGTTTTCTCAATCGATTCGGCATCCGTCACGAGAAATCTTCTTGGTCAGAGATGATTAGAAAGTTTCGCGTTCCTTTCTGGAGTCGAACCACGAACAATCGGGTACTCGACGCTCCACTCGGCGCGGCCCGCAAACAAGTTAAGAAAAATCTCTTAAATTTTACGCCCTTATTGTCCTGAAACGTGTTGAATTTTTACAATAAAATTTTAGCGCGGTCAAAACAACGTGCCGATTATTTTATTCGCTTAAATTTTATTATCTACCGTTCAGGCATCACCCAGCAGGTTTTACTTTGGGGAACGTTGAGATAAATGATATGATGACTAGCTGTAACCCGTCAAACTTACTTCTCATGTCGGTTCCTAAAGAAAGAAAAAAAGTTATTTATTAGGATGTTCCCAAACATTATCATGACTGATATTCCTGCAGATACGGCATCATAATTAACAAAGTCACTCCTACACAACATCAATTTTCTTTATAATAACCTAAACGCCTAGAACACGTGATCGGCAGTATTCTGAAATAACTATCAAGATACTATTTCTGTATCTTGACAGTTATTGTTTAACATTGTAATGCCGCCAATTTTGACGTTTTAAATTTGATAGGTTTGAAATGAATGAATTTAATCAATTTGAAAGCTTATTATTCATAATTGTGAATAACTTAAGGTTTATTTACATTGATTTCATTATCATTATCATTCGTTTTAGAGATTTATAATTGATTGAATTTATTAATTTCAAACCTATCAAACTTAAAACGTCAAAACTGGCGGCATTACACTGCTGTACAATAACTGTCAAGATGCAGAAGTAACAATATTGCTTTTTTCGGAATATTTTAGAGCAGGCCGAAGACACTCATTATTAGGGTAGTGGGCTGATTTTGAAATAAGTAACGTACAAGTATGTTTTTTTTTAAATCTAATTTGGACCCAGTTTTCTGTAATTTCTCATTAAATATAAAATTATAGTCGCTTCTATCGACTGTGCATCACTGAACAAACATAGGATGAAATTTGTCAAATTTAATGTGGGACATAAGGACAGAATTGGATTGAGTTCAACGGCAATAGAACATTCCTAGTTCGAATCTCTGTGATGGATGTATATTTTCTTTGTACGTTTTTCTAATTGGTTTATCTAAATTTGTTTTAATTGTCATAAATTGTTTTTCAGAAATGTCAGGAAATGTAGCCTCTTAAATACTTCCACACAGCAGCGTGTGTCGTCGTTCAAGGGAATTTTGCTTGTCTCTAGACCGAGGCGTGCTTTGTCATTGGATTATTTTAATTATTTCCTTTATCTGTATGGAGGTAGCATTTATGTAGAAAAAACGTTTATTTATTTAAAATCAATCATTGGAAAAGATTACATTCTCAATTCTGTCATACTCTTGCTCTTGCTATATTTTAAAATGCACATTTACATCAGAACCTGTAATATATGCTTCTTCTTCTTCTTCTTCTCCCTGGCTTCATCCCGACTTCCCGACTCACTGTCGTCGTCAATTGTTGGGATCAGCTCTCCCCGTCTTTAGGCTACACGTTATTCTGGATAACGTCATACCCTTAGAGTATATACAATCCATAGAGACCATATTATTTCGAAACTTGTAAGAATTTTGTTAAAAGAGGCGTGGTCATTCGGTGAGACTGGACAATTCATTTCTAACACGTGTTTGTAATTTCTTGCTAAATCAGGGCTACCACTAATGTACGATTCTCTGTGAATTCTCTTACAATAAAGTAGCAATAAATGATAATGCCTTTTATATGTGGGTACATTTATTTATTTTAATTTATTTTATTACAATTTTAAATATCACCACAACAATAATTATATAAGGTACTGCAATAATAATAATTATAATCGAGGATTATTTATACCATATCAAACATAAACATTTAGATATCTGCATTTGTACAAATATTTAGAAAATTACGTTATTTACATAATATACATTGTTTGTATATACACATAAAATACATTGTTTGAAAAAACAATATGATGAAGTACATTAATGGAATTAATAATAAATATAAAATTTTAATATAGTACGCTATTGATTTTGGAAGATAATTAATCTGTTGAAATGTTGTCTCACTCTGACGGTAGGTTGTACCGCTTCTCTAAAAACGCGTTCACTATGTGTGCAAATTAAAATAACGTCATCTGATGGATATACTAACCCCCCTCTATCTTTTTGTGCAATTAATGAATTTCGCAAAGTTGTCTTAAAGCCAATAAGGGCAGAAAGACAATTCTCACATTTAATTTTTTTATTTAGATGCCTGACAACAAAACCACAAATATAAATTATACAACTCTCCACATACTGACTGCACATATATATTGATTCAGGAATATCGTCGAAAGGCAAAGTATTTTCGAAACTCAATTCGTCATCACGTAATAATTTTAATTTGGAGGAGGAACAGTTTATAATGTTGACAGAATTATTTGAATTACAGTTTAATATACTAATTTGATCTAAAGGTATGCAGTTTCCATTTACATTATCTTTGATTTCTGCGCGTATAAGTAATTTCTTGTACGCGGACTTAAATTGGCTAACGGTTGGGTTGTTATTATAACCACCATGTGAGCGTATAGCTCCGAAAAATAATTCGATATGGTCTTGATTAAATTTGTACATCGTTAGATATTTTAACACTGGGGACTCTGACATTAAATACGTCTTAACTAATAATTGTAAACTTTCTATGCAAACTCGAAAACCCAAAAACCCCATTTTTTTATTAGACTGAATAACTTTTACTCCATTTGGTAATTTTAAATCAGATAAATATACGCTAACATTACTCAGGTACGCAGAAAACTTTAAATGATTCCCCGAGAATACAGGCCTTTTCCATTCAGGTGCTGAAATATTACGGGAATTGAATATATCAAATAGTTTGTTTATACACCTTATGAAAAAAATTGTTGGTTCACTGTTAGAAAATTGTGGCAGCTTTAGGTTTTTAGCACAAAATTCTATGGCATCCGCTACAGAATCGCTAAATAAGGGATACATGAAGGGATCACTTCTAGCAACTCTCCCATGTTTTCTGTCGAATTTGTAGACTGAAAGTAATAATATCGATTAAATTTAAAGTTTTCAAAAAATTAATACAACGATTTTAGGTAAAACGTACTATTAAAACATACATGGCCAACGACTGCATTACATGAAGGGATCACTTTAAGCAACTCTCGCATGTTTACTGTCGTATTTGTAGACTGAATGTAATAATATCGATTAAATTTAAAGTTTATGAAAAATTAATATACCTAACGATTTTAGGTAAAACATAATATCGATGGCTCCTACGTATGCTATAATAACCCATAAATCGAAAATTTTTAGTTTTTTTATGTTTTTCTTATTTCTTATATCTTTATAACAAAGAAATAAAAACATTTTGCAATTAATTACATTTTTTTTGGGTGTATTTTATAGGGCAATGTATATTTATACCGGACGAAAATATACTACTTCATATACTAGGAGTTTCAGAATGCACATAACTAATTTTATAAATCCCGTATAAATTGGCGATTTAAGAAATTTTTTATGTAACGAAAAACGAATAAAGAATGAACACTATAGGTACTTACTCTATCAAAAGCCAGTTCTGTTCTTGAATAATTCCTAGGAACGGCAAATTTTTTTATTCGAACTAATTTGTTTTCTTTCCTTCTGTCAAAATGTACATTCAAGAAGTGATCTGAGCAAACACAACTGTGACTTCCGGGATTCCAATTAATCCTTCCCACAGCATGGATCCATTCACTTTTTCTTACTTCATTTTTTGGGAACCTACAAAAAATGATATCCCAATCCGAATACTTTAAATAATAAATAATAAATAATTTGTATTCTAAAATTTTAAGCACAGCCCTGTCGGTCCAATATGCTTTGTCATAAAAATACCACATTGAGCTTAGTTAGATCCATACAATGTAGTGCCTTCTCTTTCTTACTCCTAAAAATTCAGAATTTTTAAAGGAGAAAAAAAGAGACGGATATATTTTAAAATGTCGGCTATCTAAGTAAATAATTTTACATTTGTGTTGATTGAACATTCATAGACATATTTTGATTTAAGTCATCAAAAACATCTTCAAAATAGCATTCTCCGAATTATTTGTGTAATAAAATCAATCAAAAATAAACGTTCTAGGATTTTTTAAACAAAAGTAAATGTTTGCAGTTGGTTTGTTGTTAAAATTATGAAATAAAACGTATACATGTAAAATTTTCATATTTTGGATAAAATACCTGTGATAACTGATATGTTTCTTCCCGTTTCCAGTCCTATTGGAACACCCCTTCATTGCACAAGAAGGCATATCAATTTTTTGTAATATTTGCACGTAAACACACAATAATTTATCGAAAATACGGATAACAAATCTGTCAGCTCTGCCGTTCTCTGCCCGAGTTTTGAAACTCGGGCAAAGAGAACCCTTACAAAGCAATTAAAGACGTACCCGACCGGGTGATCTTTTTTGTCCCTTTTTGTCTTACGTGTTACTATATTGTTAAAACTGAGTAAGCTTTATGTTACCACGCGTACGGGTTTGGTAAAATGTTTAGTTATCCCTCTATGGATTGTATATACTCTAAGGTCATACCTGTAATATATCGACGCGCCCTACTCTACGTACCCACGAACCTACGTAAAGTACTCTATATAAAAATCTGTCGCAATGCAGGAGAGCTTGGAAGATGTTTTCATCGTATTTTAATTTATTAATGAGCCTTTTGTTAGAAATTCTAAACTAGTATGGCATATTCTAAAGCTTTATAAAATAATGTGAAGTGTAGAATTTCAGATAAAATGTTTCATTAATAGAAAGTAGACGATGAAAAAATCTTCTAAGCCTTCCCCTGCAAAGTAACAGATTTAGATACCATACAGAGTACTTTACGTAGTATAATTATATACTTTCCCTCATCATTGCAGTAATCCAAAATGCGTTTATATGTATGGGATTACATGTTAACAGTTTTTAAAAATTTGCGTATTTTTTCTTTTACATTACCCACTAAATATTACAAAACTTTTAATTATGTAGTCCACTACCGTGAAAGAATAAAAGTTAATTATAATTAATTGTAATAGTAATTAGCAAATGAAATAATAACATAGGAACTTTGAGCGCGAGGAATTTATTAAATTTATAAATGTGTGTAAATATGAATGCATTAATCATCGTCGTATGTAGGTATATTCAGCATATTTGCATCCAGTACAAGATATACATATTTCTCCTATGTGTAGATAATATCAAGGGTATTAAAGGGCGTTAGCGATTATTTAGAACTTTACAGGAGAGCAAAATAAAATTATATCAATCTGATTTTGTCAATGTTTCTTTTATTATTAAACAATTTACGTATAGGTTAATCCAAAACACATATGTGTTGTCATAATAAAATAAATATTAACCATTTTGCTCTCCAGTAAAGTTCGAAATTATCACTGACGCCCTTTTGACTTTCTACTTTCGATATGCATAAAGCCTTGGGATAACAGCTAAAGGTATTCTACCCTCCGTGAAGAATCAGTCCGCAAGACCAACACGGCGCGATGGGTTAGTGGTATTCTTCGATCAGTAAATTGGCACTCGTAATACAACGAATGAATGGTATCTAGATTACCATGGCTGCGTGACTCCATGTAGTACGGTGCATTCCATTTAGAACTTAGTTATATTTCCAAATACCTTCGTGTGATGTAAACAATTTACATAACATGAATTTAAATTAAAAATGTAGTGAACACGGTTTTTAATCAACTCGAATAAAATCGAAAGGCAAACGTTTTGTGTGTATTTAAAAGAAAATTAGCTATTTTTTCCTTTCTCCATTTTTTCTTCGAGCGACGATAGGTCTAATGATGATACTGTTGAAATTGGCAGATCTAACGACGCGGAAGCAGTTGCCAATAATTGTTTTAAAATATATTATTTTTGAAAAGAAATTAGTTTTGAATACAATTTAATAATAAAGGAACCGACATTTTAACGAGTTTTTGAAAGAAGTCACTGACTCGGAGCCGGTTGGGTAATGTCGTCTGTAGAACAAAACAAAAATACGTCGGTCTTTTTAGCGTTCATTGACTATCGCAATCGACCGGTTGCGTAATTTTCCCGTAATTTAAATAATGCCCGCATTTAATTGGGATAGATTTATAAATAATTATTCAGCAGACTTCAAAAAATTTATAGATTCTTTGATTTGCGAAAGGCATTCCGCAGACTGTGTACAATTTATCGGTAGGTACTTGCGGCAGACAACGGAGCCGGTAAATATTTCTAAATAATTTAAGGCGTAGAATTTTTGTTTATGCAACGCTTTCAACGTTGAATACACTTTGAGAAGTTGTAAAAGCGGTGGGAAATCTGGGTTGCGTTATGGATTAATTTATAATCCGCGAGCTATATCTAATTGGTATTTGAGAAAATACTTGGATAGCACGATGGCAAATTGGAGTCTCCGCACAACAGTACGATAGGTCTTCGTGATCAATGTCAATACGCTGTTGGACGAAGACCTCCCTACTATCTTCGGTCCTCCGTCTAAGTTTTGCCATGCCACTCTCATTGCCTCGATAATATCGTCAATCCATCGTCCTTAGCTTTTGTCACGAATTATTATTTGTTCTTTGTTAATCAATTACCTTACCTTAATACTTACTTTAAATAATTATTTATAAAGCATATTGAATCTTTGTTTCAACATAGTTTTGTTATTTGTAATGAAACGCTCCCTTTAAGGCTGGACATTCACTGCAAATGCATATTTCGGCGTTTTTTTTTACGAAAATACGTCGCTGCTAACTGCATTCTGTTTTATAATTACGTCATTTATTGGCACATTTCATGCATTGGAATTTTTATTTTTAAATAATAATGAAGGTTAAGAATGTTCTTAGGTTTTCACGGCCACTCAGAATCTTCTGGTTTGAGTCTTCTGGGGTATTATGCCGTGTTAATACGACCTTTCGAAATTAAAAATTGATAATATAGAAATAGTACGTATGCACAATTTGAACACAATCGGTTTAGTAGTTTTTGAAATATCACCTCAAAAAGTCTAAAAAGGGGAGTAGTAAAAAAGTAAAATATGTAATACTGTAATTCTTTTAAAAATTCAAGTACCAATCTAGTGCCAATTGTTCCAATTGCTATAACTCAGTCAATTTTGGGAATTTTTGAATGAGTTATGACTCAAATTATTCTAAGAAATACAAGCTATAATAAGAGGGGAACAGAATGATATTTTGAAAATGTCAAGGTGGTGTAACCCCTTAATGAAATAATGTGTGATGAGACCAATGTTTACTTCCTTTCTTTTAACTCGTGGCGTCTGCTTGCTTGTTTCCTTGACGAAAACTATATGTTTTAATTCGTCTTTAATTATTGTTATATTTTACAAAGAAAGGGAGTATAGTAAAAACTTGTTTTTTATGGGTTACTTTTTGCATATTTTGAGTTTTCATTATTCATAATCACGTAGGATTGAAAATATCTCAAGCAATAATTTACTTTCGAATGTTCGATGAATGAATTAAATTGTATTGTCGTGGGAAATTCCTCCGCCTGCAGAAGAACATGTTTTTTCTGATCGCTTAACGTTTTCTAAAAAATTACATAAATTATGGATGAATTTACAATTGTTAAGAACCTTTCGAATAAACAATAAATACACTACATTTTTTTTTAGTACGAAGTATGCGAACGAGTAATAATAGGGTGCGTGCGCATGGATGATACTTGTCTGGAAACTTGTCTAAAAACTCGAGTAAAAGAAATATAGGACAAACAAACTCATCACAAACTCGAGTAAAAGACATATAGGATAAAAAACACGTCACAAACTCGAGTAAAAGAAATATAGGACAAACAAACTCATCACAAACTCGAGTAAAAGACATATAGGATAAAAAACACGTCACAAACTCGAGTAAAAGAAATATAGGATAAAAAACTTGTCACAAACTCGCCATAGACATGTGCATCATATCACTCCCATGTATAATTCGTTCTTCTGGTCAGCCTCTCCCTCCGCCTTGAGTTCCGATTTGAATCGATTTAATTCTGAGTTTGAATTTATTCATTCATCTTCATCCCCTTATCCTAGTAGAGTCGGGGGCCCAAAGACTCGACAAGGTGTTTTCCATATTCCCCTGTCTTGCGCTGCTTCTGCTTGAGTCATCCATTCGAGACCCATTCTGTTTTCGTACATATTTTTCTGCTGCCTCTCCTGCTTAATCTGGGGCGACCTACCGGTTGTCTTTCTTCCGGAGTTGCGAGGAGAATTCTTCTTGGTATTCGTTCCTCTGACATTTTGTGTGATCTTTCTACGTGTGGTAGTAGGGGTTCCATGCCGAGTGTGTGCCTTATGTCAGCACTCCCGATTAAACTCGCAACATTCCTTATGCCGATTTTCAGCATCTCTTTGGGCATATCACACTGTACCAATCGTTTAATCAATCTAATAAATATAAAGAAAACAATGCCATAGAAGGTATTGTTTTCATTTTTCATATATAATTTTTTCTATATTTTGATTGCCTATACTTCGATTTTTGAATTTATTTTGTTAGTATACCATTGTATCCTGACGAAGGGGCCATGGGCTCTGAAACATGTTGATATTTTTTAAAAAGTGGTGAAAAGTAAGTTTATTTTTATTAATTATATTAAATACATTATAATATTGTGGCAGATGGTTTGTATTGTGTTATACATCAGATCGGTGTCACCAGTGTGGCAGATATGATTTGATGTAATGTGCGTGTATTTGCGAAGGAATCAGTGTGATTGTGCACCTCTGCCAAAATGCACAATCAGTCTGATGCATGTAGAGTGAACGCTGAAGGCGTGCATGGAGGTGTGTGTAAGGCAGGAATAGATACAGGATGAATAGAAAGATGTACTCACAATTAACTCGTTGGTTTATTGAAGTCAAAAAACTTTACATGTTAGGAGAAAGCGTTATACAACAATATACGGAGCGCGAGTCTGAGCGTGGTGTCGCGGGCACCGGTCGATGAGAGAATGGGTTTGGTACTTTGTGGCGCCTCGGATTTCTATCCCTCGAGCGCGATTGGTCCGTTTGACACGCTCGAGGGGCTAGAGTCCAGGCAGATCTGGCTCCACCACAATATATATTACCTGTTATAAATATATTATCCATTTTAATAAATCTCTTCGAGACGGAAATATTGTAAAAATGTGGTGGAAAAAAAGGTGGAAACAAGCCTCTAGAGCCAATTTTCGAAGCATCACATTGACGATTGTAATTGTTTTGAGCGTGGAATGATTAATGCTCGTACAAACCTCGCCTTTTCGTCCAGCGAACTGCCCACCGGTGCTGCCTTTTGTTTTAAATCCTAGCGGAACGGAGAGCGAGCGCCGGGCGGCCACCTGTCGCTACCCCGTACAGCCCAACTGTTAATGGACCTCTAACAGGCGGGCCATTAAGATTCTCAAGTTCTATCGTGTCCATCTCCAATTATTGGCGGTTATTAAAGAGTTCGTTAATCTGGGAGGCAAAATTATACCTGCGTAATTAGCCTGCAAGAAATGCGTACACGAAATTCGCACACACACGTGTGGCCAACACGCATACCTACAGGCAGAGGTGTACAACGTATAATAAATCTGTGCGTTACTAAAAATTATAGGAAACAAATATATTTAATTATAATAATTTCGTTATCTGTCCCTTCATTCGGTATCTTCCTGGAATTCACGGCTAAAAATAAATTACACGGCTGGAGAGAGATTCGAACTTCGATCTCGCGGATACATAGCCACCGTCGCTTCTCTGTGGTCCGTCAAAAATATATTATATATACCACCCGCGGCTTGGTTAAGACGCCAACCATTAATTTACGCCTCTTTTGGGTCCAGTTTTGAGTCCAGAGAACAAAGCCATCACTATCAATGATAATAATATTGAAATAGTAGATGAATATATATATACCTAGGACACAAGATAACCAAACAGCAAAATTGCCAAGACGAATAGGAATGAGCTGGGCTGCTTTTGGCAAACTCAAACATATCTTCACGGGAAAAGGGTTAAAAATCGATCCAAAGTTTTTATGTCAGACAAGCAAGCAGACGCTACGAGTTAAAAGAATGGGAGTAAAAAGAGAAGCCTTCGAATAGTGCGTACTGCCAGTGATGACGTATGGACTGGAGACGATGACCTTACAGAGAAATAATGTAGAAAAGCTCAAATGCACGCAACGATCCATGGAGAGATACATGCTTGATATAGAACTAGAAGACATAGAATAAAAAATTAGGCGCGGAACCAGAATAGAGAATATCGTGGATCGTGTGGCGAAGTTAAAATGATAATGGGCAGGGCATGTTGCGAGGCAGAATGCCATAGTTCTTAGACTCCTATAGTTCACAAGCAGACACCTTGGGAGAATAAAAGAGGCGTCGGAAGACCTCAAAAGAGATGGGCCGACGATATAACTGCTGTGGGGGGGAAGAAATGGCTAAAAAAATCAAACGGAGAAAGACGGAAGGGTACGAAAGAGGTCCATATTTAGCAGTGGTGAGTGAAGGTTGAAGAAGAAGACGAAGATTCGCAAAAATACTGCATTTTAATGGTGATGAATTTATAAGCAACACAGAATTTTATAAGGATTAGAAGATAATTTTATTTTTGATTAAGCTTTAACTTTGTACACACTATAAAAATTATTTATTTATCAAGTCCTAGTGGGTTTTTACAATATAATTAAGTTACAAGAATTTTTAAATAAATATAAAATGCATTTTAAAATAAACCAACAAAATGAATAGAAATATATAAAACGTATTTAAGAGAAATGAACATCATTAAAACACTTAAAATAAGTATGATTAGTATAAAAGCAATGATTCGTATAAAAGCACAGAGTAATAGTTAAAAACCTTTGATATAAAGAAATAAAATAAAATAAATATAATTAAACCAATATAACAGATAAGAAGATAAAATAAACAAAAAAAAATCGATAAAATGAAACATATTTAAAAAAGAAATGAACAATCATTAAAACACTTTAAAATAAGTAAATAAATATACACAATGATTATTATAAAAGTAAACAGCAATAAATAAAACTTTTAGCAAATTAATAACAGTAAAAAGGAAGAATAATTAGTAAAAAGCCAAATCAGAATGGTACTAATTAAAGAGAACAAAAAAAATCACTTAAAAATTACACATAAATAAATATCATTGATAAAAAACAGCGTAAGCTATGTCTATGTCTGATGCACGTCACTGATACAAAGTATACAATCATTCATTTTAATTATATTGTGCCCTTTTACTCTGAACCCTGTCGGACTCGCGTTGTGGGCAGATGAGTCCTAACGGTTTATAATATGACGTTATACGAGATGTTAATTTCCTTGTGTTTTTTCAATAGCCGTTTTATTATAAGCCAAGCCGTCATTCATCACATTGTCTGGTCCACAAAGTTTTTCTATGTCTAGCAGTAAAATGAATTAAATACGTGTACATTTTTACATCGAAACTGGTGAAATAAACAAAATCAATGTTAAATTCATCTTCTTTAGATGAAGTTGAGCCTCGGCCACTTGAATGCTGATATTTTTCCGAAGATCATTCATATATTAAAAAGAATATAGCTTAATATTTCACTTTAAAAATATAGAGGCGTCATTACCAGCTGCGAAATCTTTGTATGCTAACTATGTCATGGAAAGGATTGTGATGTCTCTAGCATAGTCCATTTGAATATATGAAAGAAATTGATTTAGAACATATATAATTCAAAAATTTTATGTGAATGTTCTTACGGTGGAATTGGTGATTGTTGTATTGTGTAAAGTGATCACTAAAGCCAGCTCATACAGGTCATAAGCCTTGGGCCACCCTATAAAGATATATTTTTTAAATAGAGGTGCGAAAATGGGATGCGTGTCGCATCAATATTATTATATTTTGAAAATAAGCTAAACGCTTGTGTTATGAAAATAGGACAAACTTGCTGGTGTCCCGGGATGGGGCTCAAACCACCGATCTCCAGATCACTAGGCGAGCTTATAACCACTACAGCAATAAGCAACTCTTACTTGTATTTTTCCATACACAGGTCCCTTGTAAATAGCTTCATTTCTGTGATACTTCTATAGTTTATCTTAATCAACACTAATGTTTGGAAGTGAAAAGAACGCAATAAGAATGAACGTAGATTTAATGTTTGTATGAAGCTTCCTTTTTATTTTTCTGTGTAAAGTTATTGAAGACGAAATTACATCGATTATATTGAAGCTGGTTTTCAGCTTGGTAACAAGATAAATATTACGATTTAGGCCTAACTCCTAAAATATTTTAAAACAAAGATCGTAGATCGAAATTTCTAAAAACAATTCCTTATTTTTTTGTTATAAATTTTTCTAAAAAATTTGGGAAGATGTTTCAATGATTATCTGTGTGCGAGAAATACGAGAATATGTAAGGGAGAACACCGATTGTTGCATGGTCGAGAGAATTAAAAATATCTTATGAAGATGTAACTTACGAGTTAGGACACGGTGACACAAAAAGTACACCAGATGAATGTTGGAAATGTCAGGAACATAGACTCATCCGTATTCTGAAAATAACAATGTCTGGATCTTTAAGATCTGTATCCCAACACTTAATAGACGATAATAAAAATTAAAAATGTCCAGAGCAGATTTTGTAATTCTACGGCTCAAATACACTGTATTAGAAGATGATATAAGAAAGATTGTTTCTTACAGTCGTATTAATTTCTTCATCCACAGCGTTCAGATGAAATATCATGGCTAAACTTGTAATGACCGCATTCGGCGTTACCGCGTATTCAAATCTTCCCATCTTGACATTTGACAGATAACAATTTACATCTTTCTCCCTCCCTCATAGAAACAAACACCGACGTAAAGCTATCTCTCGTTTATTTTTAATTTTTATTATCGTCTATTAAGTGTTGGGATAAAGATCTTAAAGATCCAGACATTGTTATTTTCAGAATCGGGCCGAATATCTGCTAAGTATTGCACAGAACCCTGAGATAACCAAATATCCAGTGGTAGCCAAGTTTCCTTGCCGGGATACTGTAATACCCATTGACGTATTATAATATAGACTCGTTATTCCCATACTAGCCAGCTTTCATATGTAGCATAATATATTGCATTGAGAGACAACAAATCACGGCACACAAACGACAGAAAAATCAGGTAATTTCAAGTCATGGTGACTAAAATAACATACTCATTTTTACAATAGTGTACGATACCGTGTTCCTTTTTCCCCGGGACTTTTTTCCGGCGTAGCGTCGCGCCCGATCATAAAGAAGGTCCGTTCGATAACGAATGCAAAGAAGGCGATTACCTTAATTTTGAGTTGCCAAGATTTCACGCTTGTAACGTGTCTACTTTTTAATTCTTTGTTTTAATATCATTGGTTAATTATTTTTTTTATTATATTACTTATTATTATTTATTATAATAAGTAATAATAAAAAAATATATAAATATATTTTATATATTATAACAAAATATAATTATATCATCGGTAATACCAATAATTTTGCCAGAGTAACCATTAAAGATTACGAAAATTTTACATTAAAATATAGGTAGGTTGTGAAACCAATAACATACAATAACTGGATATTTTTTTACGATTGTGGAAATTAACTTGGTATCCATTTGTATTGTTTTTTTACTTGTTCTAGCGGAAGTGCAACAACGGCTTGCACAAATTTCCCTTCGACCGTTTAAAATGCGCTTCCTGCAGACTTAATGCATGTTATCATTTCATAATGTGCGCGGTGTTGCGAAATGTGGATATGTGGGAGGTATAATTGAGTGTCGGCTGTGTTTACCCCGAAGATAACGGTGCGGGCTCTGTCGGAGCCGCCTGCCCCCGGAATGCTACTCCGGCCGCTCACTCACGCTCACTCGTAGCAAGAACTTCGGAGGAGTCTTCTTCATTCCATTTTGAATACAAGAGTATTTTGAATACAAAATTTTGAATACAAGAGTATTTTGAATACAAAATATTCTTTACACTTCAGGTGAAATGTCAACACTTTCGGAGATTAGCGATACGTATGAACGCTTGTATGGAATATTAAAAATTCTTTCGCCTGTGGAATGCAATCCCGATCCCGCGAGATCTCGAGGCATTTTACGAGATCAATCCCCAACCGAAAAATCGGACGAGATTTTCGGCGTTGATATGTTTTGTATGTTTAATTGTGTATGTCTACAGAGCTTTTAGTAAGTACTTAAAACTTATGTTCATGTCACATTCAAATAATGAAAATAGCTTCGAATAATATTTGATGTATTTTATCAACCTTACACAGTAATAAAAACTAATAGTAACTCTACTGCATTGGCTGATTGATGCTTGGAAAAACGCATGCAAAAACTTTAATGCGACGATTAATAATAAACATTTTATTGAAATCGCTGATATAAAAATGCAAGACGTTGTCGTTAATTGCTATTCAGCTCTATAAACAAACAAAAAAACACGAAATTATTCGGGATCCCGATTCCTAGGGATCCCGCGGGATTGGAAATTCTAATCTCGGGGGATCCCGACTCAGGATTGCATTCCCTAAGCTCGTCCAACAGAGATTTGCAAATTAAAATTTGACAAAACACGCGCTTATAAAACATATAGTAGAGATCATTTTTTCAAATGTACAAGGGGTGGCCACCTGAATGCTAGCCGGCCACCTTATTAAGAGTACAAAGGGAGCGCGGCTGTAGAAGAGAAGAGCGCAAGCTCTCGCTCTCTCTTCCATTAGCCGGCGGGCAATTACCACTAGTTTAGGGTCGGTCGACACAAAGTATCTGAATACTGTGTCATCGGTCTTTTGTTTGATGTCCGTATCCCGGGATTGGGGATACTTGACACTATTTATATGGGGAGCATGTATTATAGAGTGGCCACAGGGCTTATAACCTGTATTAGCTGGCTTAAGTGATCACTTTACATAATTCAACATTCACAGACTCCACCTTAAGAAAATCCACACATTATCAAATTTTCGACAGTTGCACGAGTATATTATGTTATTTATCTGTCTTATTTCAAATATTTGAAGGAACTATGATATAGCCATCTATATTCGAAAATTCGCCGCTGATAATGATACCTTTATATATTTTTTGTGTTTTATACGTGAATGGTTTACGATACGCATTAAAATTTCCTAACCATATTAAATAATAATATTATGACAAATGTCATTTTAATTTGAATTGAAATTAAAAAAAAAAAAATACCAAAAATCTTGTCATAGAATTCTTTTTAAATTTAGGGTCTCTCAGAATTTCTGCATCTGCGGGTAGCATCGATCTCCATCATTCTCGACTTTCGTAGCGGATAGGTTTTTTGTAGTTTGCGTTTGGACGTCTAATGTAGGTACCTACCGCTAGGATGTTACAGATTATACTTTGCAGGAATGCGATTAATTGGCGTGATTGATTAATTCACGTTTCAATTCATAATTAAAGCATAAACTATATTAATACTCCTCCTTTTAACACGCTTGGTAGTGGCAATATAATATACCATTTAGATTCGCGATAATAATCAGATGTATTGTCGATGAACGTTTTCAAAATAATATTTTCTACACAATTCATTCAACTAATTTTCAATGAATATAATGTAGGTACCTACCTGAAAATTATAAAATATTATTAGGTAGGTATGTGATCTGAAATGATAATACTGAATCGTAAAAATATTGTTTCTTTTCGTGTTTGATTTTTTTTGTGAAGATTGACCGCTCATACATTAATCAAGCTTTCTTTTGGATTCGAGTTGTTTCACTCAATTTTTGTTTAGATTATTTAATATTTCTGCCGATAATGTATGTGTGTGTTGGGAAGTCTTTACAGAAGTCGAAGGGGCGAGAGAGAATCATCATATGTATACCGGATACATTTATGCGGGCAGTGATTCTTTCACGAATTATATCGCATATTTTAAATGTTCAATAGATTTCAAAATAGTGTTTTTGATGTATTTTTTTTAATTTCGTATCTGATAATCCTACCCTTAAGTCAGCGGCGTGCAGTCAATATGAAGTGAGAAAAGCTGTAAAAATAAATATATGTATCTCGTGATACTCCTGTAACAATCTGTGCTATTCTGATAATGGCAATATTGGGATGTCAGATCTTTATCCCAACACTTAGGTAATAGAGATTTGTATATTTTCATGTATCTCTCTCAAAGTAAAAGCCTTTATTTGCCATGTCCGATTTCTTCGGTGTGGTCTGACAGCTGCCTTCCGCCGCAAACTTAACCTACCAATTCTCATGTTTCGACGAAAATTACATGAAATAAGTAATAACGCAGTATTTAAAGCTTATAGAAAAAAGATTAATTCATATGCACTTATTAATTTCTTTTCCCACAGCGTCCTGATGTAAAATTATGGCAAAATTGTCATTGTCACGTTGGACCATAGAAAAGAGAAATATTTTTGGACATTATTTGACATTTGACGGACCTTGTACGTCTTTCTCCTTCTGACCACACCAACCGACGTATACCTACGTCACGTTTATTTTCGTCTATTAAGTATTGGGATAAAGATCTGACATCCCAATAATGCTATTTTCAGAATAGCACAGAATATCTTTTTATGAGTAGGTTGGTGTTTCATTTATTTTTTCCCAAAATATTTCAATGTACTGACTGCACGCGCCTGCCTTAAGTAGCCCATCTTCAACATTATTTTTATACCTAGATGAATTTTACAAAACTTCATGTTTTCCCATTGCCCAAATCGAGCACAATAAGAAAGAACGAATTAAATAATAATGCACGACTTGAAATACTCGGTCCCAAGTAAAGCAGGTCGCCTTGAGTGTTTTATAAACGTCTTATTGAAGTTTTTCAATAATCCAGTAGAAAAATAATTACTTACATTACTTTCTCTTTTTCTACGACATGAAATTGTATCCACAATACGAACAAAATAACTTTCTTTTGTGTGGGATGAACTGCAATAATGCAATATCACATCGATAGCAGAGAAACATCTGGTTAGCGTCAATACGCCAACATTTTTTGATTACACAATTATTTGACTTCAGTGTGAGATAAATCACAGCGGCAAAATATTATTTATTATAGAAGTCTCACAGAGACGAATCTTTTAATGTGGGAAACATGAAGTCTTTATAGGGTGGCCCAGTGCTTACTACCTGTATGTGCAGGCTTAAGTGATTAATTTACACAAAGCAACGTTCACCAATTCCACCGTAAGAACATTCACACGTTATCAAATTTTTGAAAGTTGTATATGTGTTCTAGATTTTTTTTGTAGATATGCGAGCACGAAATACGTGTCGCATCAATATACTTACTATTTTCAAACTGAGTCTGACACAAAGAATCATTCCAAATTTCGTCTTCGGACCGCGCATTAATTGTCTTATTTATTTGTTAAAAAACGTGTTTTTTTAATAAAAAATTGTTAAAATTAAGTATTTTTATATTCTTTGATACATTGAGAACGAAAATATTGAAATGCAATATCTTTAGTGTTATTCATGGTTTTGTTTCATGGCTTCCGTGGTTTTATTCGATAAACATGTGTGTACATTTCTGACAGGAAAATTAATTAATTATTTTCATAATTAATGAATAAGTAATTATTGTACAAGTAAGTATTGAAGTCTGTATGTTGAGAAATCAGAAACTGCAACCCTTAAGTGATTATTATTGATTTTTACATGAATATATCCATCACAAAAAAGTGTCAAAAAACAACAATTGTGCACGAAATTGCGCGGCAGACAAGGTACATTCCGCGTTACGTACGGCAGGTTAAAAAATATCATTTTTAGATTATGCTTCTCCATTATTTTTGGATGTGTCTGCGTTGATTTGAATACAGTTATTTCGCACGGCTAGTTTATGAAAATCCGGGAAATAAAGCAATTTCGCAATTTAAATATTTCCAAACAGTAAAAAATGGCAATTTGGAAACACGTCTTCACAAAGAAATCGTCTGAGAAAATAAAGAATCAACACATTGAATTGAATGTAAATATTCTGACATTGACAACTGAGTGATAGTAAAAGTCAAGTCCGTACGTAAAAGTAGTTTCATAATGACTGTAATTTCATGTACGTAAGTGGTTTGAGAATTTCGCTCTACATAAGCACATATTTAACAAAGGAAAAATATTTTGCACCTAAGGTGAAAATTTATAAATTACATCAATCTAATTTTATTTTTGATGGTCATTCTTATGATTCATGGACGTATGTACAGTACTTGGCCATATTATTAGACCCAAAAAAAATGTTGAACTTTTTTTGCTTTGCAATCTCTAGGACTTTTAAAGGACTAGCACCTAGCCTTAGAAGTCCTGTCATGTGTCAAACTTTTTTCGGAGACTGGTTAGAGTATTTCCCCATCTTTATTAAAAAATAAATATATTAAGTCAATTTAAAAATGTCTCTTTTTAAAAAAAAAAATAGAAATGCGAACACGGAATACGTGTCACATCAATATTATTACTATTTTCAAACTAAGCTAAACGCTTGTGCTATCTGGAGTGAGGTTCGAATCTACGTCATTTGGATCACCAGGCGAGAGTCCTAATCACAAGACCAATAAGCTAATCAATGCCCAAATATACATGCATAATAAGAAAGCATCCAAAATTACCATTATATTTACAATATTGTTGGTTCAAACCATATTTCGTAGACTAACCACTCACTCACTACTTTTTAGGTAATATTTGAACATAAACAATCTCGCCAGAAAAATAACAATAAGTTGTGGAGTTGCAAGTACGCAAATAAATAAAACATTAATTCTTTTGCTTGGGTCTAATAATGTGGCCAAGTACTGTATATTTGACGTTGATCGTATCCACCGTACCACGCAGTGGTAGTGTAACAATAATATTATTATTAATCGGAACCAATTTAACGAAAAAGCACTTAGATAACATAATATTGGAGATAGTTTAAGTTTGAAGTGAGTGGAAATTCCGAGAGAATTAAGTGTGATGACAATCAGCTTAATCAGTATTTTAACCTGTAGAGATGCAACATTAAATGTAATGAAACAATTTAACACGGTGTTGGGTGATTTGCGGCTCTTCCGGAAAGCGGAAATATTAGAATCTAAAATATTTAATGATTTGCGAATTCGATTTTTAAAGACATCATTAAATTACTTTGATTAGTGCGTGGTTGTCTCTTTCACGTTTATTTTAAATTTTTGACTTATAGAGGGGGGCTCTAGACATTTCGCTGACTTAGTTTGTCCATATTTTAATGTGTTAAATACGCTCAAAAACATTGCACAAACTTCTTTCTTTTGATGCAGATACTCGTAAAATAACAAGTACTAAACCCGTTATTTTGTAAAAAAACATTAAAGAACATTTCACCATTCTTAGTTCACAGTATAATTGTGTAACAAATTTAACCTGATTCAAAAATAGTGCCTACATTATTCTCAAGATTTTTCCATTATCTTGTTAATTTATATTTATTAATAATAAAAGTTTTTGGATACCTCAGCTCCTTGAGCCAATAACTCGACATTTTCAATTTCACGTCATTCAATTTTTGATCAATAAATAATTGAATGACATTAAAAGAAAATATCCATCTCGTACAGGGAGTAGATATTTCATTTGTTTCTTCTTTTTGACTGCCTCATAGCTCCATTTCAATAAATCATTTATATCTCTTATCTTTATTTATGTAAGAGAAGTTCTGCGGAAAAGAGGACAGAACACACATTTAATCATGTCTCCATAATAAAGTCACCTTAGTATGTTTTCCCTACAGCCGTTGATACTCATATTATACCATACACCAACATATACCCATGCACTAACCTTTGCGTAAACTATCTCTTAAATTGCCTCAGATGTTAAGCGGCTGTGATTTCAAAGTAGGTACACTTTGAAACTGATTGATATAAGTAACGCCAGATGTCAGATAAGCATTCTCTAAAATAGATAGCTACACATACACATACAGATAGGGAAGGTTGTAGCTCAGATAAGCATTCTCTAAAATAGATAGCTACACATACACATACAGATAGGGAAGGTTGTAGCTCAAATAAGCATTCTCTAAAATAGATAGCTACACATACACATACAGATAGGGAAGGTTGTAGTAAGATGCGTGCAGTCGGAATCGGAGGGATCCAATCTCTACTTTGGAAGCTAATGCACATTCGGTGCAGTTACGAAAGAGTGACTGGGATGATGAATTTCCAACGCGAAAAACATTCTGGTTAATGGCACTGGATCGATTTTCGTAAGTGAGAGCACTGCAAATTTCAATTCGAAAAGGTACTCAGTTGAATTTCAACTTTCGTAAATGTCTTTCCTAATAGAACATTTATTTTGGGAAATCGTATTCCTCAATTGTGATTCACCCGCGTTTATGACATTCTTAAGTGATTATTCATGATGGATGCTGATGAGTTGATTTGGATTTGGACAAAAATTGTATGCAATTATTTCAAAATTTATCTAAACACCTATTTCGATTTGTTAATCTGGTACATGGCAAAATCGTCGCCTCATATTGTTGGTTTTTTTTTTCTATTTTTTCATATTTTATTTCTCTCTAATTTTGCGAACTAATCATTAATCGTGGTGTTTTATACTCATAACGGATAGCGACCTAGAGGATCTCAAGGATTCCGTAATAGCAGTTAGGATCGTTCTTCTTCTTTTTCTTCTTGTGCCATATATGTTATTCTACTTCCAGGGTCCAGACTTCCGACAAACTTTCTCTGCATTGTGAGCTGCAAGATCTTATACTTCTCTGGATCTCTCATCACTTGTCCGAGATATTGAAGTTTTCGGAGTTTTTTCCTTATAATTATTTAAAATTTCTTTATTCATCCGAACAACTTCATTCGTAACCCTGTTCATCCAGCTTATTTTGAGTATTCTTCTGTCGATCCACATCTCGAATGCCTCAAGTCGCCTTATCAAGTCTTCGGTAAGGGTCCATGCCTCCCTTCTATAAATAATCTCGAGAATACGTAGTATCTGTCCAGTCGCATTCGTAATCGAAAGTCGAGATCACAAAGGTTGTAAGAGCTTGGCTCAATGCGGCGTTAGTGTCCTTAACCATCGCTCAACTATTCCGTAATATTATAATCGAAATGTATGTATTTTACAAAGCACCAATAATGTTAACGAATACATCGAAATAAGAATTAAGTTCTGTCTAAATTGAAAATCTAATTTTTTTAAATGATTAAATTAATATGGTCTAACTTCACAAAAAATTCATTATTTGATCAAGATTTCATTTAAACTTGACATATATCTAAAGCAATTAATTAAATATTTAAAAAAAATAGTAAAATAAAGCAGAACTAGCAGCCAATAAGAGCAATACAACGGTTATGAACCTGTTTGACTTTCGTTGTCAACAGTGGACTCCGCCTTCTCAATCAGCTGTCGCCTTGACCCTTCTCTAGTTCAAGATGCACACCGTGTTCGTATCGCGCTGTATATCAAAACTTATTATATTAACCTCAGTTGGGTTATCTCCTTAATAAATTTGAAAAAAATACTGTACATAATATTACCAAAGGCAGAGTTCTACGTCTTTGTATATATGTAAGCGATATTGTCATTTCTGTATCTTGACAGTTATGTATAACATTGTAATGCCCACAATTTTGGCGTTTTAAGTTTAACAGGTTTGAAATTAATAAATTCAATCAATCAGAAAGCTCTAAAACGTAAACAAAGGTTAAGTTATTCAGAATTATGAATAATGAGCTTTCTATTTGATTGAATTCGTTAATATCAAACCTGTCAAAAAATTATAGAATAACTGTCAAGATACAGAAATAGCAATATTGCTTAGTTCGGAATACGGCCAATCATTTTTTATCAATTAATAGAGTAGTTGGTGTAGTGGTTATGACTCTAGCTCTAGTGATCTAATTAATGGTCCGTGATTCGAGTCCCTTTCCAGGACACCAGCAAAAATTTCATGCACAAGCGTTTAGCTATTGAAAATAGTAAGAATATTGATACGACACGTATCTACTCCATATTCCCATCTCCATTTTCATTAAAAAAGAAAAGAGAGAACCTTCAATTTTCCTCAAAAAAAACATTTATCAATTACTGAACAATAAAGTACTCTTAATTGTCAAATATTTTTAAATATTAATAAGAATAATAATTTTAGATACGTTTTTTTTGTTAGTATGCTATTATTATCTAATATCTACATGGTTTTAAGTTAGGTACATTTTTTTAGAAATATATTTCTGTACATGACGATCGTTTTTTAATGCTTTCTTAAAACATTTCGAGACCTTAGCTTTTGAAAAGTGTTTGCAATATTTAATTAAAAAATGAAAGAAGATCCAATTTAGAAAAATTAATGTTTCAACAATGTCCTAGGAGGGGAACAAAATAATACTACTGTTTAAAACAAAACTTACGTTTTATACATTTGTAAGGTTTAAAAAATAATAAAATACTGCAGAATAATGTGATATGCTAATTTATTGATGATGGTAAGTGGAAACAGCTGTAAGATTTCTTTAAATGCGTAGATTTCTAATAATTGTATCAAACATGATAAAGCAGTAGAAATATTATAGACTCCACATCCAAAAAATTATTTTACCCAGAGAAAAAATATTAAAATTATAAAAATTATAACTAACATTTTTTTTTCATGAAAGCCATATAGATTTATCGATCCACGAAGAGTCGTTATACAGAAAAACTGTTTAGGTTCTTTATTTTCTTCTGTGAATATCGTTTAGAGATTTTATCGCAGCATTAAAATTATGAATGATTGCGTACACCGCTTTCAGCTTTGCATTTATGTATGGGCAAGTCTATTCACAAGACGAGCTATTCACACGAAGAAAAGTAACAATCTCCTGCAACATGAGATAAAACATTATATTGTAATCAACGATTATGTTATATACGTACTTTCTGCACAAAAGAGTCTCTGAGAAAAGTCGATTGATGGAAACATTCCTAGTGGTAAAATAAAGTACTTCGGTATGTAATTTGAAAGACATTTATAGTTGTACATCTTTCTAACTGAAGGGTTTTATAAAAGATTTTTTTTATAAATAATTTGATGACTCGGAACGATTAGGACTTAATGTGAAAACAAATATAAAAAATAAGGAAAAAAAGGATTTAGTTATTTATAATATTTAATTTGCTGTTACCACTTTTTATAATTTCTATTTTTTATTATTATGGAAAATTTCTAAACCCTTGTTAATGAAAAAATAATGGTTTGTTTCTAAAGATGATTAAAAAATTCAGTTTTGCTATTTAAATATATTAAGTGCTCCATAATTCTAAATTTCTACAAGTTTCACCTGTATAAAAGTGTTAATAGCAAATTAAGTATAAATAACCAAATCTTTTTTGCAAATAGTTACGTTTTGAATTTCTTTCCTCATTTGTTCCCAATTAGTTATCCAAGACGCATGTATTTTTTTCGTTTTTGTTAATTAATATACTTTCAATTTTCATTTTTATTATATGTTGTATCCTAATGAAGGATTCATTGGTCCTGAAACTTATGGATCATTCAATAAATAGAAGTTTTATACAAAGTGTTTTCTTTTTATTACGATAATAAATAGTTATTTTTTAGGGCCTGCGCAAAACAAAGGTATCACGCTTCTCTCTCCCCATAAATTGAATTCCATATTTTGAATTACAATACAACGACATTGAAAACAATGAAATAGAGTTTCAGGGTAGAAGCTGTTAGAATAAGTGGTGGAAAGGTACACGATGTTTTTTCTAAAATATTTTTGTAATAGTTGTCTCGTCAACCGCGGTTGGCAGTTTTCTCCGGGCCTTTATCCGCGGACAGAAGTACGCAGCGCCCGCAATGGCGAGGTGCAGTTATGTGCGAGAGACATCTGGTGCGTCCGAACAGATTTACCGTTCGCAATATTGCCGACTTGGTCGGAGAGCATTTTTACTTTGTACATGTGTACATCGATCCGGGCTGATGTTTCGTCCGAAGGCCGAGCCGAGAAGCCTCGCCGGCCGGTCAAATCTAAATGTCTGGATAACCTCTCGATAATGCGCTGAGGAATTTTTGAAAATATATTTAGAGACTTAACAGTATTTTTGTTCTGGAAGACGTCTGTGGAAGACGTTGTGTAGTTCTTGCCCACCCCAAAGAAGTTCACTTCGTTCCTGTCAGAATAGAGTCTAAATCGGAGTCCAGATATCTCATCTTAGGTATTCTAATGGTCTATCTTCGCTTATGGTTGTAATTATTCATATATGGGAAACTTATTATCATGAAAAATTGTAACGCCAGCAACTATAGATGGCACTAGAAGGCTACATCTAGTTTCTAGATACTTAGGAATTAGATATAAAGTTTGTTCAGAGAAGGCGCCATTTATCATTGTGACTCATTTATCGAATTGAATCGAATCATATACGTATATGTGAGTAAATATTATATATTTTTTTGTAAATATTATATATTGAAATTTACAATATCTGAGTTTATTTGAGCAAAATATGGGACCAAAAATGTAGGTATCTAATATTTATTCCCACGTAAATTTGAAACTGAATATGTTAGAGGTAAAACATATTTCGTCACATAACAATCACAAATTACTCTTATGGTCAATTGATTGAATTGGATACGGCCGCGTGCCTACATGATCCATAAATGTACTCGTAAAGATTTTTACATTTTGAAAATACTCCACATTTTTTCACATTCTCGAAATATTTTTCTGCTGGCTCGAAAGAAGCGCCAAGGCGGCATTCCGGGGCGCCCTGGCTTAACTACACCACTGCTTACATCCACAACATGACGGAAAATAATTAAAATATCTTGGTTATAAAACTGATTCGGCAAAGGCTAAACTCCGATCATACTACTAACTAGATCACTAGGCGGGTGTCTCAATTACTAGACTAATAAGCTATGATTGGAAACGTCTTTATTTTACTGCCATGCCACCTGATTTGGTCTTCTTCTTCGATCGTTTTCACACTGCTGAGGATTGCGAATTGTGTACGGATTGCGCCCTGCTGACGTCAAACACCCCAACTTTTCCAACAGGATGGCCTCTTTCTCTCGGCTTTTCTCCGTTCCAGCCACTATCTGCCTTTCCAGACTATTTCCAGACTATGGAGATAGAAAAAATAGACGATGCGTCTCAGACAGATGTGGACAGTCTATCTCGAATCCAGTTGCATTAAAATTGAAGCGTTAGTGCGCTTCAGATTATACATATAATTTATATTATTTTGTTTTGAGAGGAATCGCGAAGAGACGTTATGTCTGTAATATATACGAGGCTTTTTAATTTTTAATTTCATAATATGTTTTTAAAAATACATTAATAATGCTATTGCAGCATAGAAAATGGGAAAGATAATAAAAAATTGTAATATTTTATTCCTTATTTTTTATAAAATAAAGTTTTTAACAAATTTGCAACATCGTGAACATGTAAGGGGTGCTTTTTGGAGTTATAGAAGTTTAAAATGAAATAAAACACATGAAAATCGTGGTAATGGCTGTACCACGACTTTTTTTGGAAAAATAATTTTATGCCATTAATGTTTTTATGCCGTTACGTGTGTAGCAAATTTGCAACATGATGAAATGAAGGGCTAACTTGACACGACTGTTGTATTGTAAGTATCTACAGTGTTAATTAATTATATGCCATTAGTGTTTTTATGCCATTAGATTAGTATCAAATTTGCAACAAGAATAAATGGAGGGCTAACTAAAAGGATTTTTGTGTTTAGGTATCTGCCAACTATAGCGTTAATTAATTATTCCTGATGATGTACACATGAAATGTTACGCAAGTTTTTCGCTCGTATTACCTCGTCACCACAAAATAATCGCAAGATAATTGAGATTTCGTGCGATGTCAGCGCCTGGAACTGCATATCAAGTAGAAAACTCCAGATTGAAGATATCGAGTGAGCATTGAATAAATGAGCATATATTAAAAATAGTACTCGTGTAACGTGATGTAAACGTAATGTTTGAAAGCAAATTGATTGTAAGAAGGCTATTTTTTACGCTTTAGTGTCCAGAATTTTGCTTAAAATAAAACATAAAAATAACTTGAATTTTTATTTCAACCATTAAAATTTACCAGCAATATTTAATGAATTCAATGCATTGACGTGTTTTAAATTATTTTTTTTAATTACATCAAAATATTTTTAAAATGATTTTTTGATAATATTATGAAATGAGCACCTGTGTATGAGCCTATATTGTCTATGTGAATATTGGAAAATAACCGATCTTGTTGTGCTACACAAGCCATTCAAAGGTGCTCTGGATTCTCTATCTTTATCTTGCATAATTTTGCGTGTTAAATCCCGGATTTCTTTAGAATAAGTCAAGATTCTAATAACATTGGTTATTTTTCTCCCATCACAAGAAGGTGTCGTACATTATACTGACCCTAATAATTGATGCTGATATTCTTGCGGACACCCTATCATGGTTTAAAAAGTCACTCCTACACAACATCCATTTTCTTAACAATAATCTGAACTCTATCAAATCAAATCTTTTTTATATATTCGTACATGATTGATACACTAAATATATACACATGCAGTTGCTAGAACAGACCGAAGACACTTGTAGTTGGGATAGTGGGCAATGTCTTGTTATGTATTTTTTACCCAGGATTCTGTTAGTGTCGCGTTAAAAATAAAACAAATTAAAAAAATGAGCAAAAAATTAAGAAATATTTGAGAGCAAAATATTAATTATTTTTAGAATTAATGACATATTTAATTAAATTTTATTTATGTAGTGATTTTTCTGAACTTTTCAGTGACACACTTACATATGTTTAATTTATTATTTATTTTTATCTTCAGTTCGTGATTAACATGATGCAAATTTGGTTGACGTCTTGGATCCAATGTTGGCTCCATTTTTATGGTTCGCTCACCACCTTTTCGGACCATGTTGACTGTTGACACAATGATCCGGTTACTGCTATTCTCTTTAGCAGGCACCGTTACTCTCAGGGTTGCCACTGTCCTGATTATAAGACATACAAAAATAATATCGGTAAAATAATAGTATTTTTGGATTATTATTTCTCTCTCTCTCTCTCTCTCTCTCTCTCTCTCTCTCTTTCTCTCTCTCGGATGAATCGTACAAAATATATAAAATGTAAGTCTGAGGGTGTTTTTTAGATATTTTATATGAAAAATTATTTTCGCAATTAAAAGATCACTGATATTTTAGAAATGGAAAACTTACTTATTACTGTATCACTTTTTTTTTCATCGTAAATATGATTATGCATTATTTTTTTTAGATTAAGATAGATAAATAAATATTGTATATAATCACGTTCGTGATTATATACAATCTTTTGATTCACATAGTTTAAAAATTTACAGAGATGAACTATATTCGTCCTTTAGGAAAGGAGGTTTGGTCACAGCGGAAGAATGTCCCACCCTCCACCCATATGTTTTCACATTAATACTGTATTTAAAGTATTAATTCTTGCATAAATAAACCTCCTTATGAAAAATAATTTATAACTGACTTTTTTTTTTATATTTCAAAAAATGATAATTTTATGCCTAAATTAATAAAGTTGTAATCATAAAGTAATAAAGCGCGACTTATTTACTAAGATATTATATTATTTAAGAGTATTTAGTTTGATGTTTTCAGAATTATTTTTATAATTTCGTAGTGAATTTTTTAAAACAAGTCAAACGAATTGGAACCAGCCGTGGTATCAGGTGTGTGTGTCGTGGTGTCCAAGATATTTGGGTTAGATTGTATCTATGAATTATGATGGTTTGTGATTCATCCTAACAATTTTTTCATTTTTTTATATTAACTTAATTTTTATGGTTATTTTAATTTGCACATCGCAATCGGTATCGCAACAGGTGGCTGCGAAAGAAAAAAGCTTGGTTGATATAAGGCTGAGCATTTAAAATAAATAATTAATAGGTAATAAAATATTTTGTATGAACGTACTCTTCTTTGCCGTGATTCGACAAGATCACCTTAAAAATAGATACGAGAAATAAAGCGTAGCATTACGAGGCTTGAAAGAATCACGCGCTCATGTCAAGTGACTATTAATTGAAATGATCACAACACCATCATTTCCATTCCAGAATGGCCTAGCGTAATCTACGGTTTTCGGGATGCATCGAAAAATATTTATAAAAGTCTGGAAGCCACGAGAAACTTTTCCTAAATACTAGGAACGCCTAGAAGGTTCGATATCAGAATTAACCAGATATAAATAAGACACGCCCGGGAGTAGAGTTGTTGTTGTAGCAGCTTGACAGCAGTGTGGCCAGCTGAGCGATAATTCGACATCGAATAATCTGGAAAGTTCTCACGTTCAGGAAATTGGATGGAATATTCTAGTGAATAGTGAATAAAGTATTAAAGCGATTGTAAAGTATCTATTTACGAGTGATAAATTTACGAAATAATTTAATTTATATAACAGCCTTAATTCAGATAGTGTTAAATGACTTTGTGCATTTGAGTAATTAATTAATCAGTATTTAATGAATTCATTATTAAATTCCAGCGTTTTCATTAATTCCTCCCTCAGTCACGACACGTGACACCATGATAAAAAGACCTAGCCCTAAGGAACCAAGAAATTATTAGTTATTTGCACAATATGACTTTCTGTTGTGAAGCAAACATTATTTAATACGAGCCAGTTTCTCCGTCAAAATGGGAAAAGCTGACAACCCTGTTCATACCGCCTTCAAATTTGCACCTAAGCGCGGAGTAAGTAGATCACTGTGACAATCCGCCTTTATTTAGCATACCTTTAGGCGTGACATCGTTTGTTGTGGGTGCACACTGCTTTCTCGGGGATTCTGTAGGTCGACGAATCATCGTCCTTAACTGTCGGCCATTAAACACGAGCAAGATTAACAACTTAGGCTGGTCGCACTTTGGATACGAATTATTACGTACTTATTCGTACGATTATTTTCGTACGTATTGAGCGCGCACATTGATTGCGTCTTGCGTTGGTCACGACCAGTTACTATTCGCATTTTTCCGTTTGTGTTTTAATAATAATAACGTTTGTTTTTTGTTGTTGAATGTTGAAAAATTGTCAAATGAATAATCTGTATCTTCAGGAAAACTCTATTATGGCAGACTTAAATAATGACAAATTTCATGACTATCTATCTAATAGATTCACAAATGTTGGGGAGAATCGAAGTGCAACGAGAGCTCATAACATCGGAGACATATTTAAAAGTTTTTTGTTCGAAGTAACATAATTATACTTCACCTTCATTAAACCAAATTATTTAAGTTACAGGTATTTTTAGTTCTTTAGAGATTCTTCACCGTGATCTGCGCTGATGGTCACGTAGTTGAATCACTTTGGTCCCACAAACATTTGTGGTCATGTATCAAAATCGCAAAAATTTCCGAACAATTCCGGATCGTGTCGGACGTCGCATCTATATGTGCCCACACGCACTACTAAATCGTGTACAGTGTGCGATGTTCAATACAATTTCGAAGGTCAGGAATGTGCTTGCGTATTCGTACGTATACGTACTACTCAATTTCGTACGAAAACGCATCCAGTGTGCGTCCGGCGTTAAGCCGAATATGTATTCAAAAACACAAAAATTATTTAAATGTTCTCGAAAAAAAGTAATTGAATAATGATGGTTGGGCCGGACTGTACCGATTGAACCGCGCATAAGTAGACACGACGAGGAATATGAATACGAGCGTGTATTATGAACACGCGTTCATGAATAATTTAAGATTTACTTGCATACGTAATAAATTCGCAACACCGAGTACTAATGATGTTACAAACTTATGAATAATATGTTTAAATTAACGATTTTACAATTTTTCTCTGGTTTGGTCATAATTATTTTTAAATCTGATAAAATTTGATTTTTTTTTATTATTATTACGCGTTGATAATATGTAGAGCAGATATGTGGGGTATAAAAGCAAACACAGCAATATCTGAAAAAATAAAAAATATTTTGAATGCAGTCACCGAGGATTACTAATTTAAAATGTACAGAATTATAGATTTTAAATATCTATCCCATCCAAAATCATGTGTCCTACAAAATCTCTAATTCTGTACATTAAGTAGTAGTCCTCGATATTTTTTTGGATATTGCTGCCTTTACTTTTATACCCCACATATATATTATTAACATGTTATGTCATCACTAAATTTTAGTAGAAGTAGAAGAAGCAGGACACAAGTCTGAATAGATTTAATTTTGTGGAGATGAATTTTTATATTAGGTATCTCCGCATGCAGGTTTGATCTTTAGGATTCGAAATCTATATACACACGATGCCGAGAATATAATTGTTAACGCTAAGATTGTGTCGACATAAAGTATTTATTTCTTGTAGTACAGATTCTTCACGAAAAAGTTGGCCTCTTGAAAAGTTTTATTCCATCTTAGTTTGTCTTACCTAGCTTCTGCGCCTCGGTCTAGGTCTTCTAGTACTTGGTCTAGGACTTCCTCTTCACAAGGTCCAACCACTGAACTGTTTTTATAAACTTTCGAGAAGCCAGGACTATGAAACATATTATAGAGCTAATTATTTTAGCACTTATGATAAAATACATTTTATAAAACCGGCCGAAAAAATCTTCACGTATATATTATTTATATTTTTACTCATTATAGAAACATCATTTTCCCGTTTGAACATCGGAAGTCAAGTGATATTTAATAACTGAATTCTTAATTCGTCGAATGAAACGTAAAGATTTTCCGTTGATAAACAATTGTTTAGCCGTCGATAAATTTACGTGATCGAAGAATTACCAACCGTTTTGTATTCTTAAAACGCGTGTAAGTTGGTAATAAATTCTGAATCTGAGCCGTGTGCAGAACAGTTGGTGAATGGAATACTGATTGTACTCCAATTGTTCCCTTTTGTTGCATAACTGCACACTCGATTTCACTTAAACTTTTCTAAATGTTAGATGAAATAAAATTGTACGGTCTGCTCTTTTTTAAGGTTAATATTGCTGACAATATTGATAAAGATGTTGGGAGTCGGTAAAATAAATCTATTTGGAAATAGCACAAAATATGTAGTTATATATGAAACTTTTACTTCTCTCATTCCTTTACGAGATTAGAAATATATTTAGAGTAGGGGCGTGCAGTGGGAATAAGAAGCATGACTTTTATTTAATAGTATATTTGGGGAAAATACATCGAAATTAAATATTTAGCTGGTAGAATATTATGAAATATTAAAAGCTGAATAATATGTTAATTTTCGTTATAGAAATGTTACGAGATATATCTCTTATTTCGTTTTTTTTTTCATAATATATGCTAAGGATAAGTCATGCTTCTAGTTCCCACTGTTCTAGTGTACTGTTTAGAGTATTATTAACAGTACACTAGAATACGCCTAAAAATCATTTCAATTTTTAAAACTCCTTTTTAGACCAGTTTTTTATATATTCAGAATATTTTGAGTATGTTAAACATTTTCAAGGACACAATACAGTATTTTATCTCAGGGAGACATCATGAATCAAGATATACATACATCATAGATATCTCGTAGAGACAAAGCTATTTTTGTATGGGAATGTAGGTATGGAAGTCTTTATTTTTGGGTGTTCGTAGGGCTTAAGACCTATCGCACGGCTAGCTTTAGTGATCACTTAAGTCAGGCGTATGATAGGTCGCAAGCCCTGTGAACACCTAAAAAAGACTTCCATACCTACTTTCCCATATAAAAAAGCTTCGTCTCTATGAGACGTCTATAATATATTTCTTGATTATTCATGACCCCGGGATAAAATCCAGTATCGTGTTCTTGAAAATATTTAATATCTCAAAATATTCTGAAAATTTAACTTTTAAATATTCTGTTTTCTACCAAATGGTGGATATTATTACTACTTTTGCTATTTACACAGTTGGATTTTGCTGTCTTTGCTATGATATTTTAGTCTAAAATCGCCATAAGCTTCCATTTTAATATGAAGCGGACGTTTTGTCACGTGATACATCCTTGGGGGTGGATTGGTTGAAGTGGATATTGCTGCCTCTTACAACGAGGTTATTGCTTTTTTCGCTTTTAATAATGATTTGGAAACATGATTTTGGAAGGGATATAGCTATATTTCGTATGAAATATTTATTTCAGTACGTTCTTAATTACTAATCCACGTTCAAAACATTTTTTGAATATTGTTTTGCCTTTGCTTTTATACTCCTCATATATAGGATTTTTTTAAATAACTTCTACTATTCCTATCCGAACTTCGAGTGCCTCTATCTAGTTTGTGGTGGTTTGATTTAATTGTGTTCAACGTAGATAAGTCTTTTAGTATTATAAATTTTATTCTGTTAACTTTCTTCGTCTTCGTCTTACTCTTAATGAGATTAGTCGTGGTCGTATTCCGGTCGTAGCAGGCCAGTCCGATGTGTCGCCGACCTTCCGCGAGATTTCCCTTTTTTCCGAGACACTTACAAAATTCTGGCTACAAAATACATAAAAAGCAATACATTACTTATTTAAAACTCAGCCCACTATCCCAATTACAAGTGTCTTTGGCCTGCTCTAGCAACATTCATGTGCATATATATTTACTGTATCAATGTAGTGTGATCGTGTGAGAATGTGTAAATAAATTTGTTTATAGGTTCAGGTTATTGTCAAGAAAATGTAGAAGTGACTTTTTGAATGCATAATTTCAGCACCAATGTTAGAGTCAGAAAAACACATATTGTATGTACAACACATTCTTGTGATGGGAGAGAAATTACCAACATTATTAGGATGTTGACTTATTCTAGTAGGGGTGTGCATAGAACCCCACACTCGACTTCGACCACATTCATACATCTTTCTCACGCATGCTCTTCGATTATTTAAACTTTTAATAGGGCCATCCTCAATATTTGGTCTATCTGTTCATGTTCTCTGTTCCCGCTGCCTTCAACACTCGCCTCATATATTTTCTTTACCATCCTCTTCTCGCTCATACGTTACGTTATGTGACCAAACCATCTCAGCCATTTTATTTATTCTAGATCCACATTTTGAATGCTTCAAGTCACCTTATCAATTCTTCGGCAAGTGTTCATGCTTCCATTCCATCAAATAATATTGAGAACACGTATCATCTGACCATTTGCATTCATAATCCAGGGTTAAGATGGCGATTGCATAACATCTTGCAAATTACAAAATTACAAAAAAAACACCAAAATTCAAAACAACGCAAATGCAAAACCAATGCATTTAGAAAGCCATCAGCTATAACACCAATCTCCACATCGAGATACGCCGTATAAATAATCATTCAGAAAAAATTTAAAAAATTAAAACCTTTTTAAAATCAAATACGGATTCATAAGCCGTTCAAAATTAAGAATTCATTAAAAAATATCCTATTATATATATTCTGACTATCATATATTAGGTCCTTACATATGAAATTGACGTTTAGTATTGGAGGAACATAAAGCCGATTTTTTTTATTATAATATATTTATTTAATCAAAGTATGTACCATTGCTATCTATGCACTTTTGTCATCTCATAGGTAGTTCATCGATCCCTTTACTAAAAAAACCATTCGGACGGGAATCAATAAAATCTTTGAAGGCGGTTTGGACTGCCCCATCGGAGTTGAATTTTTTCCTTTGCAAGAAGTTATCCAAATTTCGAAAAAAATGGTAATCTGTTGGGGCAAGGTCCGGAGAGTACGGTGGATGTCTTAGACATTCCAATTGAAGCTCCTCTAATTTGGTAGCCGTCTGTTGTGCAGTGTGTGGTCTAGCGTTATCATGAAGCAGCAGTGGCCTAGAGCGATTAACCAGCCTCGGTTGTTTAGCAGCTAGCTTTCCATCATGGTTTGCAGTTGCTGACAATAGACATCTGCCGTAATCGTCTGGCCAGATTTAAGAAAGCTGTAGTGAACGACACCAGCACTAGTCCACCAAACGCTCACAAGTAACTTTTTTGAGTCAATTTTCGCTTGGGGCATGGTTTGGCTGGTTCGGCAGGGTTCAGCCATTGCGATGAGCACTTCCGATTATCGTACAGGATCCACTTTTCATCACAGGTAATGATTCGATTTAAAATCCCTTCATTATGTGCCGGTTGAGTAATGCAACGCAGCAGTCAACGCGCGTTTGTTGATTTGCTTCACTCAATTCGTGAGGTACCCCACCTTTCAAGCTTTTTCACCTTACCAATTTGCTTCAAGTGGATTAAAACAGTTTTATCACTAACACCGCAGCCTGCAGCTAACTCGGATGTGGTTTGCGATGGATCCGCTTCCACAATAGCCTTCAATTCTTCATTATCAACTTTGGTCTCCGGCCGTCCACGGGGCTTGTTCTGCATGTCGAAATTTCCAGAACGAAAACGTTGGAACCAAAAACACACCGTGTTTTCTTTTGCGGCACCGTCGCCATACACATCATTAATCCTTCGAGCCGTTTCTGCAGCACTGGTGCCACGGTGGAACTCGTACTCGTAAATAACGCGATATTTCAAGTTTTTTCATTTTGTAAACTGAGTGACGCAAAGAAAAAAACAATTGAGGAAAAAACAAATGAATTATAATTTTCAAAACACAAATACATGAGTAAATAGCTGTATAAATTTGGATTTGGAATTCCTAACCAAAGAGAAGATATTTGAGATCAAATTTGCCAGTACGGCAAAACGCCAATTTCATATGTAAGGACCTAATATATTAAATAATTCACACGACAGTATAAGAACTGGGGCTCTCTCGTCAGACAAAAGAGTTATCTTTATTGACGAGGTCAACATGAATAAAAAAGCTCAAAAAATATATGTCAATATAACAAGATTTTATATAAGAAAGAATATACCACATATTAAATAAAATAAATAATTTAAATATAAAAATGAGTGTCTTTATACCATTCTACACCGCTTGACCGATCTTAAACAAGTTTTAATTGAAATAAATCTATGTCATCCGGTTCGTTTTCGAAAATTTTCCATTTCGAATCCCGATGTGTGTAATCCACACATTTTAAATGTTTGTTTAAATATTTTACTTTCCTCCAAAACAAATAAATAAGTGTCGGCTTCGCAGAAACAGTGCCATGTCAATATTCCATTCATATTAGTCTCGCCCATCTAACAAGGCCGTTGGAGTTCGGATGGCGAAGCGAATGCTCGAAGTATCTAGTATGTAGTTTGCAGTTGTAAGTCATTATTTAACTGTCAGTAAAGAAACAATGCCGAATAATAAAAAAGTTGCCTGTAGATCGTCCAGCGGGCGGTGAGCCGCATGTTGGCGCGTCCAGCGTTAATTCGTTAGATGAGCGAATGTATTAATCTCGCCGCTCGCGGCCCACTCAGATTTAAATGTACTGTCATACTTTTATGTAAGATGTCTAAAGTAACAGGAATGTTTATCACGTCACCATCGCAGTCAGCGACCTCATTGACACGAATACCGCTAGTCAGGTTCGCGGCCAAGGCGCCTCAAGGTGCTACCTGCAATCATAATAAAAATATTAATTTCTCTTAGGAAACCGACTGAAATTAAAAAAATAAAAATGATATCGCAACCGTCAAATATTCCGCAAGTTGGTCATGTCCACCGTTTGAATAAATCTAATTTGCCACATGGGATGTTTACGACTTGGCCATATTTATAATCGTTGTCGTTTTCATTGTTATTTCGGTAATAACGAAATAACATCGTATTACATTTAATGTGGAGTTTTATTGGCGCGAAAAAATTACTGCTAGACGCTTCGCGGATGCATTCTAAAAGTAGGCAGCACTTAGCATAGGCTTGTCGGCGTAATTAGCTAAAAATAAGAATTCATACTATTATATATGCATGTATTTTATGTGTCAAAGTTTTTAAGAAGTGTTTTCTACTACGAAATGTAAGAATAAGCTACTACTACTCGAGTTACTGATACTCTCGAAACTCGAGTAGTGCTAATAAACTAAAATAACGTTCTATTTATGTATTATAAACTATCACATACAATTATCATTGCCCAGGCTTCATACACTTGATTGTTGTCGATTTTGGGATGTTTATAGTTTTACGAAAATGAATCTGTTTTTCTTTAATTTTTTTTTAAATAAATAGAGATGCGAACACGGAATACGTGTCACATCAATATTCTTACTATTTTCAAACTAAGCTAAACGCTTGTGCTATGAAAATAGGACTAACTTCCTAGTCTGGGCTGAGATTCGAACCCGCGACCATTGGATCACGAGGCGAGTGTCCTAACCACAAGACCAACAAGCTACTAATAAAATAACTCTTTGTTTAACACCATTTTATTGAGTTTTAACCAATTAGTTTCATCTCACAGCTCTGAGCCTTCACCAGGGTTAATTATTAACGAATCCAAAACAGAATCACAAACAATTAAGAAAGCATTAAGGGAAGAAATAGACAGAACGTCAACTTTGGTGGCGGTTAGGTGAGAGAGAGAGGATATGGGTGGATGTAGTTAATTGGAATGGGAACATATCTAGAATTGGGCTACGCGATAAATCTATTTGTTTTAAATAAATAAATAAAAAATATTTTTTTATTTCTAAGGCTTCTAAATTATTGAGATATAAACCTGTCATTTCTATAAAGTATATCTACATTCCAAGATTGGTCACATGCGTGGTTTTTTTCTATTAAATGAATTCCGAATAGTCTACACCATTTAGGTATCTGTTTTTTTGGAATTCTGTTTTTTAGGAATCTGTTTTTTTTTCGTAATTGAAATTGAAATAACTTCTTGCTGAATTACGCTGTGTTTATGTTTAAAATAATTTTTCATTTTATTACTTTTATACAACGTGTCTCGAAGTTAAAGTAGTAGCAAAAACTTTGGGATCATTCAATTTTAAATAAAAAATGTTTCTTACGCTTTGGGTGAAATGTCAATGATAATAAGCGACATCCAAATTCGCATTTTGTTTTCAATGTTAATTTCTGATCTATCTTCTGTAAAGCGTTGGAGTTTCGTGAAAGTAACTTTTCAATATCGAATATTAAAAATTCATTCGCTTTGATGCAAGTTAAATAAAATTATTTAAACGTGCAGAAACTTGAACCAGATTTTTCAGCAGGGTTTTAATGATTTTATTTGGCTCGTATAAAAGTGAATGAATTTTTAATAATCGATATGAATAACTTTCATAACGTATTTACTTTCATTACGGTAGTCTAACGTTGTACAAAAGATATGAAAGAAATATTGAAAAACAAAAATGTTAACATTGATGTCGCTTACCTCATTGACTGTTCACATTTCACGCAAAGTGTAAATAATATTTCTTATTATTCAAATTGGAAGACTTACCCTATGCTCTACATATACAGAATGTCTCGTACCTGTCTCGTCCTTTTTAATATTAATAATTTAAAGTAATTTAAAAATTGTCTTGAATGCGGCCACCGAGGATCACTAATTTAAAATGTTCTTAATTCCAGATTTTATATATCTATCCCTTCCAAAATCATGTTTCCCTTAAATTTATAGGCTGCGTTTCCTACAAAATCTTGAATTCACTACATTACAAATTAGTAATCCACGATGACTACATTAATTTTTTTTTAGATATTGCTACCCTCGCTTTTATGACCCACATATCACTGTATAAATAAAAAATAAAACTAAAGAATATGTTAGCAATTGACAATATGATCGCCTCAGACTGGTCTGGATATTATTTTATTATCTGTTAAAAGTACGGGTTTTATCAAACTTAGGTTAAAAAATAACTCGTTCATCTCGCCCGAGGAGGAAGCGAGGAGGAACAAACCGATGGTCGAGAGATTGTGCACCGTCAAACGACCGTACTCTGAAAATAATTGTTATTTTGTGATTGTTACCGCATCACTCAAAAACAGAGTATTGGCTTTAATTTAATATTTGAACCCTTTGGATGAGAAATTGGCAGAGGTATGCGAAACAAATTGATTTATACCAATTTTTAAATGAATATTTATAGGTACTTATTTTATATAATATTCATCTAAAATTTATATATTAGACAAAACTCCAGATTACAATAACTGTTTTAGACATCAAATAAACTGGTCTTTTTAAGAACACTCGTACATCGTGGAGGTCCGCCATTGCAATCTACGTTTGTGTAACAAAATATCGATACATCTACTTTAATTTAAAATGCCATTACTGCTATACAGGTATACTTGGGTGTTGAAAAGTAAATTTCGTTATCGTATATGTAGACAAAAAAACACAAAACCCAATTTCCATCAATTTATTTATGAATCCCTTATACTCAACATATCACATTCACATTCCAAAGATCTCATGTAAAAGTCTTAAATATAAATTAATATCTGTGCGCTTGTGTGATTGGGTCTCTTGGCCTGCTGAAGCGTAAAAGAAAATGAATGAAAAATTAATTAATCACACGGGCGTAAATAAATACGCGGGATAATAATCACCAAAATAAGAATCTTGTTATTTTATTTTTATTTTATTTTATTTATTCATGGGAAAATCATATAAAAATCAGATTACACATAATTATTACATAGTATAGAGACCATCTTACATGTTTCCACAGAGTTAACATGTTATATATTAACATATAGCAACAATAACTTCAGTTATACAATGAAAAAATAAAAAAGTGAAATTTTTAAGTTACGAACAAACTATGAAAGTCAAAGAATTAAAGGTAAAAGGGGAATCAGAATGAATAGGAAAGGACAGATCTACTTAGAAAAAAGGGAAAGAGATAAGAAGAAAAAGAAGTGCAAAAGATATATAGCATAAAGATATCTGATAAATACATCTGCATATGCATATACGAGGTCTGGACAAAAGAACAAAAATGAATTAAAGAAAGATACAAGATAAAAATTGCATATATGAAGTCTGGACAAAAGAAAGATGGATTAAAAAAAGAGAAAAAAAACGTTTTATGACTGAGGTAAATTTCAGAATACGGCCGATCGTGTGCTGAATCTAAATCAGGAAGAGCTTTGCAGAGAGCGTGTGTGACACACGAGCGTGTACAGGCGTTTTGATATGCACTTGATCAAATAAATAGCCACGACCTGTCCGGACGCCGCCGCGAGACCACGCCAATTATTTCTTTCACAGCGTTCACTTTGCCCATTGTATTTTTTTTTCACAGAGTAAATAAAAATAGCATGATCTCTTTACGTCCCACCAACAGACTTTCACCGGGTAATTTTTTTATGTCTTATGCACGACCGCCGAGTGCGCGACATGTAGCAGATCTGGTCCACGGAGAGTCTATTACTTTCATTTTCTGAACTTCGGGAACCGTCATGTCACGTCCAACGCGACGGCGTGATTTGGGCTAAGTAGATGTTTTAAAATTGTCTTTGCGATCATCTGTGAATACAGGATACTAGCTGTGCCCGCGCGGCTTCGCACGCGTAGATTTTTAGTACACTGTTTGGATTGTCATAGAACTTTCGCGAACCTTCTAGAGCATTCTCCTTCCAGAACTTTCAAGAAATATATTGAATGTATAGAAACCTTCTAGACACACCGACACATTTCGCCACTCAGTTTAGAACCTTATAGAACCTTCGGGACTTTTCTAGAACCTTCTCCTTCCAGAACTTTCAAGAGCAGGTTTTTCCGGAACCTTCTAGACTCACTGACAGTCGGCGCGCCTATTTTGAAACAATCTGAAGCATTTGCGGCCTTCCCATAACAAAACAATGTGCTAGGAAGCACATTTTCGTCACCCACTCCCACCCACGTACAGCCACCCCCACCAAACTTGCACATTTTTAATGAGACACCAAGGGCTATCCACTACCATAACCACCAGGGGGTGGTAGTATCTGGTTGTGGAGAAAACTTGGCGGATAGGGAAACACTGGCGGATAGGTTTCTTTATATATATATATATATATATCTATATATATATATTATATATATATATATATATATAGTATATATATATATATATTTGATTAGAGCGGAATGCGTTTGTAATTTGCAGGTGGTCAGCGAAAGATGTAGAATTGTTTAATTTATTCTTTCATGGCAGGTAACTGCAGTTGGAAGTAATTATACAGAAAGCGACCCACCCACAAAATACTAAAAATGAGATATATACGATTTTGTACAGCTCACTGCGATATCTTTATATGCTGAAATCCTCCAAGGTCTAAGTGCTATAGTTTTTTGTAAATTCAGTATTTTTCTAACCCACTTCACTGCCATCACCGTTAAATTTATTTATTTATTTCTATTTAAAAAAAAATTGGTTGCACTGTGCCTGTCTCACTAGAAATATCTGTGTTGAGACAGGCGTAATTTACAATGGTATGTAGATACAAAACATAGTATGTAGATATACATTAAAATAATTATTCGTACTTGATGAAGTATTATATATTAAAATAACATAATAAAAAATATATAATATATATGAGGTTATAGTGTGTGTTTGGTAAGTGTGCCTAATTTATCTCTCCCCTTGTTTCGGATCCACTGTTATATTTTGTATTTTATGTTATGGTTGTAAATTGTGGTTAGCCCAGGTTGCTTTAATTCATTAAGCATGCAATTAAGTAATAAAATGTAAGTTAACTCATAAAATGTCCAAGTGGTTTGACTGTTTTATGCGGCTTCAAATTTAAAAATCATTGACGAATAAAAATATTAATTGAAAACATCCATGTCGTATGGATGCATTATGTACCTTTTTAATTCTACTGTTATTACACGATGATAATTTTGTAGAAAACATCCAAGTGGTTTGAACGTTTTCTACGCGTTGGATAGTACTGTTTGTAGAAAGAATCCAATCTGTAAAACGCGTCATATCTTCATAAATAATAGTGTTTTCTTATAATTACATTAAAAAACCATAAGAAATATGTTCACAATGAACCCTTTTCAAAAAAATACGCAATAACGAAGTAAATGCATATCGATGTATTAGGTTTTTGTAGATTCAATTTTTTAAAAGCCATTTTATCAATTCAATGTTTTTTGGGTTGGTCGCTTTCTGCATAATTACATCCAGTTGATATTATATGAAGTTACACTTCTTTTGGGCTACTTAGGATAGCGGAAGTTGCGCACGCAGCATCTAACGAAACATTTAGCGGAAATGCGAGACCAGTACTAACGACGTCATATTGAATTCTTGTCAGCTGTCAGATTTTGTTTACATGCGAGTTCACGAATGTTTCGATCGTTTTTGTTTGTCACCATGCCAAAAACGGTTAAAAGTGATATTCATTTTGAAAACATAAAACACATTCATTCATTCGACATTCAATGCGGCTGTCATAGTTGTATAGTTTGGAAACTTTCGAATTCTGAACTATTTTAGGCCGAAAATCGATAAAACATGAAAGTGGACTTGGACTTTTTTTTTGGAAATACACGTGTTTTTTGAAAAGGAATAATATTTCAATAACTACTCGTATGCCGTATCGGATTCTGTTTATATGCGAGTTCACGAATATTTGGATCGTTTAAGAAGATTTTTGTTGACCCAATTATTTTAAATATTCGAGAAAATTCTGTAATTACGAGTTTTAATTCTTTTCATGAAACTCGATAAAATAATCGAGAATAATCAATGTAGATTTTTACAACTCAATACTTTGAGCGTCATTAATACATTATATATTTTTGTTTTTATTTTAAATTTGTAGCTAGTTTAAATATAACTTGTACCGCACGTACATGAGTACACGCACGATTTTTTTCTGTGCTGGAAGCTTGACTCTGGTCTCGTGTCAATTCATAGTACCGGGTCACTATGGACTTGCTCGTCCATCTTGCTGTTTCATGAAGAATTTAAAAAATGTGGGACTGGGGTATTGGGGGGGAAGAGTGTGTTGGGACAAAATGGATCGGACCTTACTGACCATTTTAACTTTCCTTAATCTACGGGGAAATTTTTCGTTGTAGTGTGTTTTTGATGGGTTTGGATAGGGATGCCTGTCGTTGTATGTCCGCCCGTCGTTACTTCGTGTACCGTAACTTCTCTATAGTGTAATTTTTTTATCTGTTTTTAATATAATTAAATAAATACTTATTCTTTAGGAACCGACATGTAAAAGTACCGTCATTTTTGACGGGTTCCATTATATTTCTATTATTGTTGGAATGCCCGAGTCGTGATGTAATTGCGTAATCCTGTCTTTGAGGCATGCGAAGATACCTCCCTTACGGTGTCAAGCCTTTGTGATATTTCTGTGTATTATACTCCTGTGTATGTCAAACTATTTTATGTAATGTCACTTATATGGTGTATTTTTATTACTTTTATGTCTACTTTGTAATAAATTGTAATTTTGATGTAATGAACAAATTTTGCACTGTGCGGACAGTGAATAGTCTTTCGTAGGCAGCCGTGCCGTGCTACATTGCCGATGTGCGGCGCTGCGGCACAGCGCGGTTGCCATGTAGCTTAAAAATGCCAGTCCGGCGACGAATGAGTAGGACTGACGTGGGAACCTTCGCTCATAAAAACCAGGGTAGGCGGTGGGTCCCCATTCGCTGACCCATAGCGGATGTGACGCTCGTGCGTTTAATGAAATCCCGTTATTGCGAAGCGAGTCTAACCTGATTCGTTGGTTCAAGGACAAGCCCTGGTAGGCTTCGACGTTCGGGCCGACAGCCGATAACCTTTTTCTAGTGACACGCCGGCTGGGCATGGCCACACAGCGCAATGGCTGGAATTGATGGATGTATCGTATTATGCATTACGGTTCCGGTGAGGTGTCCACTTACGGCAGGTCGTCCAGTGGGAACGTCTCGCGCCGAGGCAGGTGTCATGCGATCTTTCTAGAAGCTTGGAAATGCGCGAAACCGCGTTCTAAACGGAAAATTTAACTTTCAAAAATTAATTCAAATATGGATTCATATCCAGAGATTGAGATCAAAAATCTAAACTGACGAACTCAGTTATCTTAGGGGATGGGGCCCTTACTTCTATGTGTAGAGAAATTTACTTCTATAAGTAGAAAATGGGGAGCTTTATCCGATCAAGTTATGGTGCTCTATGCAGAAATATTAAAATTTTATCTATTAGGTGCTAACACAAGTTGTGCCCGTTCTTTCCAAATGAAGACGACAGCAAAAAAACACGTTTGTTAATAATGTATTCTTCTCTGTTATTGTGTAACCCCTTAATGATTATCATGAATAATCTCTACAACGTTAATCAAATCCATCAATAATATATGTAAATTTTAAATGAAGATTTCTACAAAATTCCGAAAAACCTATATTAGGTAAGTAGAAGAAAAAACATTTAAATTTAATTAAGATAAATTGTAGAAGTCTCACCGAGACGAAGTCATTTATATGGAAAACATGTATATATATAACCTTATGATTAGCTGGATTAGGTGATCACTTCACACAATGCTTCAAATTTTTGAAGCTTTTATATCTGTCTTTTTTTTAATATTTGAGGCAATTATGCTATGTTCATTTATGGTCGAAAAATTGTAATTCCCACGACATACATATATGTATGCCGTCACTGTGATGATACCTACCTCTATATTTTTTTAAAGTGGAGTATGTAGGAAGGAACATTCTTTTTAATGTATGTATGATATTCTTACGAATTATTTAACAAATATTTTCAAATGTTTGTTCTAAGAACGCAATTGCTGGATCTTGTCCACAGAGGAATTGAGTTCTTATAACGTGCGTATAATATTATGTAAATTTATGAATATTGTTACGAACGGATCGCAAGAACGATATTTCCGTAGGATTTCCGATTGTGTAAGCTTCTGCCCGATTGCAGGCGATTTTCGAAATGTGGAGTAATTGGAGCCGTCTCTCGAGCAACAACAATGGCCCCCGCCCGACTATCGAAGATACACTCGGCATGACCTCGAGCGGCTCCTCCCGGCGGAACAATGGCGCTTGGCACACTTTCCACCGGCTCGTCATGGGAACTCCTGTCACCGACGGCTTCCATCGCCGGCTCTCTTCTTCTTCTTCGCTCTCTTCCCCGCGGCAATCGGACGCTGGATTGTTTTAATCGATATTTGACGGGCGCCGACATTGGCAGACCAACCGGGGGGTAACTGTTTAGCCGGCGGCCTCCTTCCGCCACGTATGGCGCGCACTAATCGACGGTTATTGTTGCATCCAGCGCCAATCGTGTTATAATGATCTTCGGATGGCTTGAAATGGGCCATTTCCACTGCATTACTTCCTGAAGCATTTCTCCGCGCTCGATCGCCAAACCTCTTTAGGTGCTTGACCCGAATTGATTTGTAATTAATTAAACAATTATCTTAAGGCTGAACATTCACTGCATGTGCATATTTCGGCGTTTTTTTCAAAAATGTAGGTTTTTATTATTCATTTGTATCATGCCAGATATTTGTCCGTATTCTGAAGTAAGCAACATTGTTAATTCTGTATCTTGACAGTTAATGTAGCATTATAATGACAGATTTAAAATTATTGAATTCAATCAATTAGAAAGCTCATTATTCATAATTGTGAATAACTTAACGTTTGTTTATGTTTTAGAGTTGGCTGATTCATTGAATTCATTAAATTCAAACCTGCCAAATTTAAAACGTCAATATGTACTACTACAATATGGACTACATTCATCTGTTTTTGCGTCATTTGTTAACAACATATTTCATGCTTTGTAATTTTTAAATAATAAAATTATAGTGTTTTAAATATAAAAAAACTACATTTTAAATAGTGTTTGAAGACTTAATGTGCAGGAGTATATACAATATATTGTTTTTACTATATCCTAAAAAAACCTAAAAATTTTGCAATTTGCAAAAATTTGCAAAAAAAAAAAAAATGAAAAAAACAAAAAAAAATTATAACATAATATTGATCATTTCTTAGTTATTTTAGTACAGTTTTATCATCTTAATGCTGCTTTATATGCGTAAGAAAACATATTGTTCGTACATGTAAATATTCAGGAACTACTGATTTTTTTCTAACAATGAAAACGAATTTTTTGGTCGCGACCTGTCTATTAATACTTATATTTTCTTAATTATTGTAAAAAATGTTCAGTTTATTACTTTTATATAAGAACAAATGTTTTATATCTAAGTAAGCGTCCTAAAAAATTGTAGTCCGGCATATACATTCTGTTATAAATGAATAATAAAAATGTGAATGTCCAGCCTTATATATGTCATAATTTTCTATAGCTAATTTAACTTTTTACCTGTTACTAATTTGAGAAAACTAACAAACTGTATAAACCACACTGATTGATTTTAAACGTCTACCGATTTCGATACTATACTGTATTTTCGTCAGAACAGACCTAAGCTGTCTCCGTCTGTTTTAGCGAGTAGAGACAATTCGTCTCACATTTGTCTAGAAAGTTTGCTTTGCATAAACTATTTATTTTTAAATAAATTTTAATCATAATGCGTTTTTGCTCGATTCGCAAGATGGTGTTATTTTAGCTCATACAACGTTTAAAGCTATTTTAGTTTATTATGAAAGCATTTCTGTACAAAATACAGGAATATTTTTTTACTCTATAAATCATTATTATAATTTCTTTATTTCAATCCATCCGTGTTACATACAAAATTAAAACAAAAGGATATTGTCATCAAATTAGCTATGACTAAATATGATTCAGAAAATAAAAAAGCATTCATTCCCTTCAATAATGATTATGCATGATTCCATCCGATATTTTTTCTAAATATTAAAAATTTCTAATAGAATTTGAGTTTCTACTTTGAAGTTTGAATTGGCACCATTAATTTTGAAAACAAAACTCTTGCGATGTTTGGGGATGCTCTTGGAATCTTGAATGCGTCTGACCCGCAGTTTTTAAGATTTCGCCTAGAATTGGCAACTAGTACGTTGCTTAACGGACGTGATTTGATGTGCAAAACATTTCGGCAGCCCGCTAGCATGCTGATTTGGGTTTTCTCCAATTTTGTCACAATATGCTGTTTCGACAGCCTCGCGATTAATTCCGTTCAAACGGTACAAGTACCCACTTATAGCGGTTGATTGTAATGATGCTATTTTCGACTACATCATTATAATGATTAAAGCTTGTAATTGGTAAGAGAAGAACGAATGTAGACCATTAAGGGTATGTGTGTAAAATCTGTGTACGTGTAAATAATTTACGAATTAGGAGTGAAAGTAGATCTGTGTGGAATTTGTAAAGGATCATTGAAAAAGTTTGAGATCTTGGAATTTGTGAGTGAGGAGAAAATCTGATTTGAAAGAAAAATTATCTTTTAACAGACTATATGATTTAATTATTTCGAATTCTTGAGTATAAGGTATAATTTTTTGATTATTTTTATATTAATGACAGCGAAATTTTCTTAGTAAGTACGCATTTAAAATTTAATTAAAATAATCGATTTAATGGTTTTATGGATACCGCAATATAGGAAACAGAAATTTTAATTTTTGTCTTTCTAAAACGATATATTTAAAAACTTGTCGAAAAATATTAATGTTTGAATAGCACCACTTCTTTTTCAAACTTTATATAATCAATTTGTAAATAAAATATATGGTCTTTATTTGAAAATATTCGAGATTAGTGTACCAAATATAACTCTATTGCATGAAAACTAAAATAGTGTTTCGGGGTTATAATTTTTTTGATGTTATAAGAATATATGTGTTCATATTTTTTTTAGGAAATGTTTCAAGAGTGGATGGATCTATCATAATAAAATTGATTAAAAGCCTGTTTAGCTATGGGTTTTGCAAAATGATTTAATAAGTTTACGTTAAATTTACCAAATCGAGAGCAAATACCTGTATTTTGGAGGGCAGCCCTGTTAGTACGTAAATGAGCGAGGTAAGATTGGTATGTCAGGACTAGTGCAAATCTGATTGTAGGTACGTACAAATCAGTGAGGATGTTTTTTAATAAAACGTTAATAACCGAGGTTGATAAAAAACAATTAGAGTATGAAACTATTTAATTATTACAAATAATACAACACCCGAAGCAATAGCAAAGCGTCGAGTGTTTCATAATTTAAGTAAATTGGATAGAGTTCGCAGGATCCGTTTAACCTTTCTACCTACAACTGCAATGAATGCAAGTTTGCTTCTTAATTAAAATAGCGTATTGATTGAAATTTTAGTAGAATCTCAACACCGAACAAGATACATCTTGCAAATGGCTGTTGGCGCGAGAATAAATTCGATTACAATCGGATTACACAGGTACCACGAGAGCTGACAGTTGTTTCGAAACTCGGCGTATTATGTACGGGCTGGGAAGATTATTATCAAATTCTGGTGCGAAATATAAGCGGTGTTAAATTATTTTCTCATCGGTAGCAATAAAAAATATTACGTGATCTTAAATTTATGGATCGAATGTATTACAATGGTGTTGGATGTTCACATTTATTACGCAGTGAATTTCGAATACCTACATCTGTAGGCTATCACGAATATTTATGCGTGTTTTAGAACAAAGTAAAAATCGTTGTAAATAATTATACCTTACTAATAGTTTCGTAATATTGTTATAATAATATTATTTTTCAATTATTAAATCTATTAAAATATTTTCAAGACAAGTCGGGAAAAAGTCGATCTTCGCGTATTGATGACCAGGCCAAATTGCCGCAAACTACGTTTTTAGCCGACGCCTTGCACAAATGAAAAGTAAGCGAGTCGCATTTAATTTTAGGGGTCAAGTGGGCTGCTTTGGTGAAAATCATGTAAAAATATTTTAAAAAAAACTATGACCTGACATGCATCCTAGTGACATATTTTCATTAATTACATATAAAATTAAATCGCTGTGTAATCGCTAATGTGATTAGGTGAATTCGTGAGTATTTGAGATGTATGAAGTGAATATGATGTGAGAAATAAACAAATTAAACATAATTTTCTTTGGAACTCTAAAAAATGTAATAATAAATATATAAATTTACATGATTTTCACATTTTTTAAAACTATTGATGGCACGTTTTGTAGGCAAATTTATAACGGCATTGGTTTTATAATTTTTTATGTAAATAATAGATGTGTGTCTAGAACAGGATATTAAGATTTATTGCTGAAAACAATTTGGGGCCGCCGATGGTACCGAGGACAATATTGTAGAAACACTTTAAATCGATTTCTTTGGAGAGTAGGTACTGATACACATGCTCATTGGCACACGAGCATGCGCAGTATTGAGCTTCTTGAGCCATTGCTATTTAGTAGCATGTGTGTACGCACATTGAGTGTTCTCTCCATATATTCTCTTGCTCTAGCGCAGCTGTGCAGCTGAGCTGATCGGCATGTACAAACTAACCCATAAAAACCAAGCTTTTATTATACTCCCTTTCTCATTTGTGTTGTTCCAATTTGATATTCTATCAACATATTCCTCTTGCTTTAAGTTCATGTGGAAAATCTATTCCATGTATATTATTATCCTTAAAACTTTAGAACATTGAAAATGTAATAATTGGTACAGGGGGGCACGGCGTCGGCGAAACCGTCTGATCGGACAATTTTTTCCAATTTGAAAAAACCGTTAAAATTTGGAAAAATCCAAAATTATACTATAATCAATTTTTGAAAACGAAAATTTATTAGATTATTTTTATCGTCGCCACTAGTCTGCCTGCAAAGTATCAACTCGATTGGATCACGGGAAAAGGGTTAAAAATCGATCCAAAGTTTTTTCGGCAGACAAGCAGACGCTACGAGTAAAAAGAGTAACTTTATCTTCGCTCGCATAAAGCCGCTCGTAATCGGTAAATTTTCTCCAAAGCCCAAAAGTGTTTTTAACAATATTAATTAGTTCAGATTCGGTCCCGTTGTGCCGGTCTGTAGACGTTAATTAAATTAACTTTGAATCTGAAAATATTTTCCGTCCATAATTGCCAGAGCTGTGCGCCGACTCGGCACGCAGAAGGAGTCGTTGGTATGAATCAGATCCTTGATCGCCGAATGGGATTCTCGCGAACTTTCACATCCGCATGTCGCGGAGTCACGGCCTGGTTCTAATTTCACCGCGCATTGCACTGCCGCTCTATCGGGCGGCAAATCGCACCTACGCTTCCTCCCAGGCTCATCGAACGGAGTTTGATCTCGCTGGTCGCCAACGTATTAATTAGCTGGTTAATCGCCCCCAGCCAGCCAATTTTTAATCAGGAGAGAGATTTTCTGATGGGATTATGACACAAGTGGTCTTTTTTCAGATGAGAATGAAAATTTTGGTAGGCAGTGGCGTGCGTTATAAACATGGACTTGAGTTATGCTGCTGATTTATTTGTTCAGGAATATTAACAGAACATAGACAGAAGATCCACAAAACAATAATAGGACAATATAAAAATTAAGTAGTAGATTTAAGCATTTTTTTTAGGAATATTAACAGTTCTAAGTGATAATAGCAGAACAAATCTGTAGTATAGATAGAGATCCACAACACAATACCACAATACAAGACATTATAAAAGTTAATATTTGAATGATCAAATATTAACTTTTTTTGGAATTGGTGAACGTTGCATTGTGTAAAGTGATCACTTTACGGCAGCTAGTACAGGTCATAAGTCCTGTGGCTACCCTATACAGACTTACATATATGTTTCCCATATAAATAGCTTCGTCTCGGTGAGACTTATACAAATTATTTATCTTAATTAAAAGTTAAAGCATTATGTATTTGTCTAGGAATATTAAAAGTTTAAAGTGTACAATAGCAAAATATAGCTGTAGAATGTAGACTAATAGAAAATATTCGCAGTAAAAAAAAAAGATAATATAAAAGTTAAAGCATAAAGTATATAAAGGCTTCTACAATCGATACTTCAAAAATACTATGGCTTGCGGTATGGGCCTCTTGGCTTCTGGGCGATTTTTTCAGTATTGCCATTAGGGGTTGGTGGTATTGCATTTGAACTGGAAATGCTTTTCCTAGGTGGAAATACAATATTTCAGTAGAATTGTTGTAAACATTTATATTTTCTACTCTTAAAAATTAGTATAGGTGTTATTTCATTCTTGGCGTAGAAGCTACAATGATGAGCTCTGTACTTTGTGTAGCGAGGCGTGCGTCTCATGTATTATTGATTTTAATTTGGCAGTTTGTGGTGCAACATAGGTAATTTTTCACTATAGTAAACTTTTCACGTATCGTGACTATTGCAGTGACAAATTAATGCAACGTGTGTAGCGCGATGTTTAGTGTAGTGAAAATTAATATAAGCTCATGTAAGTTCATATTATGTTAGTTATGTGTTAATTAATGTAAGTTCATGTGGAGAGGATGATCGAGTAGCAATCGCTGGCGTCATTCCTGAAGATAAGCGCGTTTTACAGTGTGCAGAAGCTTAGGAAGATCAAAACTAAGATAGAGCGACAAGTTTTCAACGATTTACCTAACTTAGAATTTCAGGACTGGCTCGTAACAGATATCAATAGAGGAACAGTGAATGGTACCCACCTCTTACCCAGGGCCGTTCTTTGAGCAAAAGCTCCCATATCGGTTCTGCTCATACGTTGCCTGTTTTTTACACTAATTATCCAATATAAAACCATTCGATGTCCGTCACAGTGTTCATTGCAAGTTTATTAAATAAGATATAGATATACGTGCCTGTCTGGGTGGCCAATAATTTGTTGCTACGTTTGTCTAGAGAGTAAGCCTCTTACGTTTCTGTAGATACGGCGTTGTACGATATCAAGCAGACAGAGACCTCCTTGGCGTTGTGCGATTAGAATGGTAGTAGCATAAATCACTGTATCGGTAGTTAAGTACACTATTTTAGTGTGACGTTAATGGGGAAAAAGTGAAATATTCTTTATCTCGCGTGCGATGTTTTAAAACAAATATGCTTATTCCATACAGGTAGATACAAATGTGTGTACGTACAACACTTAAGTTGTTTACTGCGGTAAACGGATTACAATGCTTTTAAAAGTGAAACCGTCGCTTGAAGGTTTAACGGAATGCGATACGAAATCGGCTTTTGTGTTGACCAAATAGCCAAAGAAAAAAAACAAAAATACCACAGAGCTATTGAACGCTACGCAAAGGAATATTATTCCTTGTCCGCTTTTATTTGCTTTGATATTCTCGACTCGATATTTTGTTTTTATGTAGAATAAAATAGTTTAATAATTTTAAAATATTTCCGGTTCCGAATCCGGGATAAAGGCTTAGTTTAAAGAATTTATGAATCTTGCGATTAAGATTTATCTGGTGTCTATCTATAATAATTATTGTTAATTTATTTTATGTTCAACAAATCCTTTCTTAAATTTCTTATCGTACATTTTATATTTATCATATATTAGATTGTATTTTACCCCTTTTTGGAGGCGCCGAGTATCGATCTCGGTAGCTCTCACATACTAAGCAAATGCGTTGTCATTTTGCTATTTTCTTAGTGTCGAATCGTTATTATACACGTTTACCGACGGTGTTACCGATTTAAAGGTTATAGTTAGTTGTACGGTCGTGCAAGTGTGGTATTTACCACTGATCCTGTATGGGAAGACTCGTGTGAGAGAAATGGTTGATGAACAGATATAAGCGAGTAGTAAGACCATCCGTACTTACATTCATCTCACTGTTTATTCACTGCTATAACATTATTCTAAATTTACAATTATTACAAAATTACGGTTACAACAATAATTCTAACGAGAGCGATACGGCGACGGGATTTTTTTTTTAAATTTTACGCCTTAACAGGCCAAAAGACCCAATTACAGAAGCGAAACACATCACAAAACTCCCAGGCTTGAATAAATCACATAGATTAATTGTGACCTCCTGTAACCCGGAACCCCTGGTGTGAGAAGCCAGTGTCATACCAACCGGGCTAAGGGGGCTAAGACGCGGTGTCCGGTACACATGTACGCTTATTTTTATACTAGAATGTAAGTAGTGCATTGATTTATAATTTGTGATATTTGATATTGTAAAGTATTGTTTGTTTTGTTTTTTTTTTTAAATTAACGGCAAATTAACTTTTATGATGTACAATTTGATCACTGATAGAAATTATGTATTTCTTCTATATAATCACTCTCCTTTATAATACATCTATCCGACAGTTCCATCAACGTTTATGAAGTCAGAATTATTCAGAATTATTCCTTGTCTTATTCCTTATTTAGTATCAGAATTAGTCCTTTCCATCATTTTGATGTCTACTTTTAGTTAGAAATGCCGTACACCGCTTCTTAGATATCATCATATCCAAATCTTCGTCCTCCCAAAGCGTCCTTCAGGGATCCAAACACATGACCATCGTAATCAGAGGAAGCAAGGAACCTGTTTTCAACCAACATACTATTCAGCGATGTCTTCATTTATGCTCTAAAAATGAAAATAAGTAAAGTATCCGATATCGAAAACCCACTAATAGATTTTATGTTATACTATGTGTCCATTAAGATAACGCAAGACAAACTTGTGCTGACAGCATATTATGGATGTGTTCTTGCTTGGGACCACAATCATTCTACCAATTTTTTTAGTTCAAAAAGCTCAAATTATCCCCTGAGTAAAAAGTCTTGTTGTGTCGGTAGCAATACAGTAATATAGTATAATTTTTTTGTATGGAACGTAATGGGGTGATACATTTTTGGCTCTACAATCCCTGGTGGGTTTTGGCCTCCTCAAGAGTCTTCCTCCACTCATCTCGGTTTTGTGTCAGCTCTCTCCAGTTCATAATCTAATACATGATTCAAATAGGTACGGGTCAGCCGGAAGAAACACTGTCTAATTAATATTCACAGTTAAATTTAACACAAATGTTAAATATATTTCATATTTTTACAGCATCTAAACAGCACCAAAATACTGACTAGTAGTATGAAGCAGACAAAGTCTTTTAAAGTAACCAAAACAATGCTAAATCTATCTACTCATCTTATTAAATAAATAAATAATATTCTAAACCAAGACTGAAAAACTAAAGGAGGTTGGTACCAATGGTAACCAACTCAAAAAATAATGAAATTTTCTAAACTTAATAGTTATCAATTTATTTCTAATATGACCAAATCTAAAAATTAATGATTTACGGTGAAATGAAGATCTTTAATTAAATGCCAGAGAAAATAAGAAAGGAACAATAATTGATTTTTTATGGTGTGAGGTATTGAAGAGTTTTCGTTGTCACCTGGATATTTTCGATGGACGTCTCTGATTGAACATATATCGGTATCCCAGCAACCTGACATATTTTTTATTAATGTTTCATATTTTTCCTATTTTGTACATATCTCTAACAATTTATATAACGTGTCTGCTCTTTCCCCCATCTCTTTACACTTTTTGGTATATAAATCTGATTTTCAATTTTTTTTCATATTATTTCTATTGCACAAAAAATTGGTTCCCAAAACATCGGTTAATACTACGATTCGGCGTTGTCGCAAAATGTAATATTAAAACAAAAAGTTAAAATTAAACGTGAAATCTCTTTTAAAGATGATTTTAATAGACTATTGTGCAGTTTAAGCAAAACAACACTAAAAGTAAGTAAAAGTAGGACATTGGCACGATAAACCATCCAAATCCGCCAGCAGACAAAAATCAACTGACATAAAATATTCACAATCATTGCTGGTTCTACATGTTTTTTGCCATATCAGCACTGCCGCATTAAAAATGAAGTACAAGAATACGTTTCTGTCACTGCTAGAAGTAGAATATCTATCATATCTGAGGGATATAAAAGCAAAGGCAGCAAAATCCAAAAAAAAATCCTTTGAATGCAGTCACCGAGGATAATCGAACTATAGTATAATACACTAATTTAGAATATACTCGAGATTTGAGAGAGTGAATTCGTGATTATTGGAAATATAGCTATCCCTTTCAAAATCATATTTCCGAAACACTAGCAAAGGCAGCAATATCCACTTCAACCTATCAACCCCAATGTCATGTGACAAAATAGCCGCTTCATACCAAATTGAAATTTGATATTGATTTTAGGCTGAAACATCGTAGCAAAGACAGCAATATCCGATTACGTAAATAGCATATGCAGCAAAGGCTTCTATTTGGTAGCAAACACAACAATATCCATATTTAAAAGTTGAATATTTATTTATACACATTTATGTATGTAGGAAAACAGAGATGGCAATTCTATAAAACTTATTTCCAATAAGATGTAGGTTTCATAGATTCCAGAGAAATTTCCTGGAGTACCTAGTCATAGCTTTTTTGTATTTATCCTAGAAACACCTCAGTGGGATATCGCTGCCTTTGCTTTTATACCCCTCATCTAACGTATTAATATTTTAAATGTACCTACAGATTATTTGGGTAAATGTGGAAAATTAATAGTCGCTGAATAATAAGATAGCTCATTTATTGTATGCACTATTTAAACAATAATATTCTACTACATGTAAATGTACTCTGATGTAAAAAAATGCATAAATCTGTAACCGAATCTTATTATTATTTGAAAGTGTGATCGAACAGAAATGTCGGTCGTGATGTTCCGAGAGTACTAAACTAATCGAGAAGTACTTGTCGCCGCATTGCGGTGGCAGAACAAATGGTTTGCAGGTAGGCGCGGGTTTCTCTTTTGTAGGTTATTACCTCGAATAGCACAACGCTGCTGATTGTTCGCCTGCTTGCGACGACGCAAAGACAACATACAGTAATCCTAATCCATTTCTATTCGCGGTTTCGCGTATTCGCGGATGATAAAATGTTCATATTTTGCATTTTAAGATATAATCGCCAACTTTTGTTCCAAAATAAAGTATATAAATTCAAATACGCCGTTTATGATTGTCGCATAAATATTAAAGAATCTGTTAAAGAGGTTCAGCCGTCATGCATTTAATCTTGTTTGAAAAAAATTTGGCTTAAGATTTCGAATAACATTGTTTATTTAAATGACTTTCTAGAGGACATTGTTATGCTAGAACGGATAACACTGTCTTATTTAAATGATATTCTAGAGGACATTGTAATGCCAGCATGGGATAACACTGTCTTATTTAAATGATGTTCTAGAGGACAAAGTAATGCTAGCACGGGATAACACTTGCCTTATTTAAATGATGTTCTAGAGGACATTGTTATGCTAGCATGGGATAACACTTGTCTTATTTAAATGATGTTCTAGAGGGCATTGTAATGCCAGCACGGGATAAACGATTAGGTGATCTGAATTGTGAATTCATCGAATCTCGTGAGGAAGAGCTTGACGTAGATGTATTGATGTATTTAACTAAAAAAGCGGCCTGAACTGAAGACAATAAAAATGACGACTTTGAAAATACTGAGCTGATTTCTAAATCATTTAAAGTAATTTTTCATTGGCCAAACAATTAAAGGACAAAATCATTGATTCGGATCTTAAAATCGATAGATCAATTAAATTTAAACGAGAACCTGATAAATCAATGATGCCGCGTCAGTAAGTTTATTAGGATTTAAAAAATAAGAAATATCAATAAAAAATTACAATTTTCTTTTATTAAGTAGATTATTGTTTTTATTTTGTTCTCTAGAAGGTACATGTCCATGCATCAAATATGTGTAGATAATGTTTATGTATCAAAATAAAGCGAGAAAATGTTTTTTTGATATTGGTATTCGCGGCCTTTTCTAGGAACGCATCTCCCGTGAACATCGAGGGACTTCTGTTTTTCTTTTTTATTTTAGTTTTTGTTTTACCTACGCGGGTTCTAAGACTCTTGCGAAATGTTTGGTAAATATTTGGTGCAGTCCTTTGTTGACCGAAACATGGAAAGCCATGTTACCCAATTTCTATTGATATTTTCGTTCGAAAGTGTTGTCTTATAACACCGATAACCAACATTTTTTCCCGTTGGATGTGACTTCTTTTTAATTACAAAATTGATTGCTCAGTGATTGCTCAGAAAATGTATATATTACAGATGAAATATGGCGGTCATTGCAGGTTACTCGGTCAAGCCTAGAACTGGATTCGAGTCGCGGATTGACGACTGTATTTTTGATAGATAGATTTTCTTTTGTGATTTATTCAAATTTGTTTTAATTATCACTAAAAATATTTTATTCAATTTAATAATTGCATGCAAATAACAAATATATACCTAGGTGTCCCGTAGCTAGTAGAAAAAAATTCAGGGAGTCTTCTTCATTCATATTTAAATATAAAATATACTTTTTTATTTCCTATAAAATGTTGGACCACCGCTACAAATATGTTCGTTTCAATACAAGTCAAATAAAATGAAAAAACCTCCCAAAAAATGTTTTTCATATTTCTGCCAAGTTTTAATGATTTTATTTGACTTGTATTAAAGCGAATGAATTTATAATACTCGATGTATATTCCTATCATGATAACGTTCTACAAAAGAAAGGCTAGAAATAATGAAAAAATGCAAACTTTTTATGTAGACATGTGCTAATTATGTCCTGAAATAAAGAGATACTAAGACGTGTGTATATGTCAAGATAACGAATACCAAAGAAATATTTATGATCTCTAACAACTCATTATGCAGAGGAAGATAGAAGTCAGTCAAGGCATCGCTGGAAAGAGGTTGTCTTGGCTGTGTAACCTCAGAAAGTGGCTTAATGTTTTGCACAGAATAAATCAGCATATTGTAACTTGGTCACTAGTCTTAATAAGAAGATGAAAGATATATATCAAAGAAGAGGAAAGAGGTACATAAGAAAACGTGCATCCAAAATCGCATAAAAATTTTAATATTTATCGAGATGTTTTGAAATGGGTGTACGAAATGCTGGTGTGTGGAAAAGCGCTGCGACCGTCTTGATATGTTGCAGTAAACATTGTATGTAGCTAGTTTCCGTTCATGTGAAACTATTGTTTCTGAAATCTTTACTCTTTCCGGGCAAATTGATATAATGCGTCGTCTGCTTGACAGCCCAGCTCTCTCTCTGGGCGTGGTGGCTCGGCACGGTACCCACTACTGTTATAATAGTCTTTCGCTAGAAATGTGCGCGTAATGCCGGCGAGTGCAGCGTAATACCAGACTTGCAGGAGGCGTGCTCCGAGATCTTACGCAGCCTTCTCAGTGACGGATTGATAGAGTCGCAACTGCGAAGAGTGGGATCCCGAATCACTGGTAAAGGGGAACAATACCAGGAGAAAAAATAGAAAGCGAAAAAAAGAGAGCTTTAACCCTCCCGTTCCGGAACCGTGCACAACCTAACCCCAAAAACCTTATTTTTAAACTCTTTAATAATCATACATGATATTGAGCTGGTATTTTTTGTAATTCTCATAAATATCCCAAAGAATACAATATCAAAAGAAAACAAGTCAAATGTGGAAAAAATGTCTTCTCCGTAGACAATCGGCAATATTCTACACGATGTGGTTACTTTATTTTGCTTGCAGCTTCTGTCAGTCGAATGTTTGTGAATCATGAGACGTCAAAATATTACGGTTTCTTATAAAATGGCGACAAATTTAGTAGAATTTTGTTGGCATTGTATAAGAAATGTAAAAAATATTATAGAACATTTTCTAGCAATTATACTTCTTTAAAACGCAAATTTGACTGGGTCCCGTTTGTACCCCGCTCTGGCCCCCGATACTATTTTAGATCTTCCGGTACCCGAAGGTTAAATATAAACGGTTGGTCCAAAAGCGTGGACTTATTTGACCTCCGTAATAAAAAACGGCGCACCAGAGACTTCATTTTAAAAAATACTGAAAAACTTTTCTAATAATCATATCCATAAGTAAGCATAACAATTTTTAATTTCAAATACCTGTGAAGTGATCAAAAGCTAAGTGAAGTAGGTACCTACTATTTAAGGGCCGGTTGTATCAACAACCGCCCCTTATATATCGCCAACTATAATCCAACCTGTTGGTTGGATTATAGTTGGCGATGACAATTTAAACTGTAAATCTCGTTTAGGCCGGTGCGCGTGCTGCACTACGCGCGATTTTTTTACGTCTTGCATCAAAATTGTTTTTATTAAATTTTTCACCAATTAGGGCCGTTGTTTCAAATTGGATTAAAGTAAGCGTTCGTTGAAAGCATATATATTTACGAAAACGGATCGTCTGATTGGCGGAGAACGCAAAAATCTATGCTTTAAACGAACGCTTACTTTGATCGAACTTGAAACAACCGGGCCTTAGTCCAGTCATCAGTTTGGTGCTAAAAAAGGGGTTACCTGGAAAGTTTACCGGAAGTTTTGAAAATGGGTAATTTTATTGATTTCGATGTGCTCTTTCCGAATTCGCCACCTCGTATCTGTGTTCGCCCGCGTCGCCATTTTGGAAAAATGGCGCCTAAAAGAAGTTTTTTTGACAATATCTCCTTTCCGACTCATTTTACAATAAAAACATTTCCTACAATTTATGTACTAATCTTTTTTTCGTAAAATCAATAGTTATGGCGTACGAGCGCCGCAAAGTGAAGTTCAACACGCGTTTTGGTCAAAAAACTAATTTTCACACCACCTTGAGTTTTTGTATTGTCGTATCCCCAGAAGGCCTACTCCACATGCGATTCACTATTCCAAAATTTACCGCATTCTTCTTTGCTTCGCTGTTTTTGATGGACCAGGTGTTGCGATTTCTTTGTCTTTAGTAAAGTCTATTTATGCTACAGAATACTTTAATGTATTAAAATCTAAATAATTATGATAGGAATATTACGAAATATATCTCTTATTTCGATTTCTTTTTCAAAATATATGCTTACGTAAATGACATGCTTCAATGTTCTCACTCCACGCACCTGATAAATACATCATCCAAAAGATCCCTGGAGCTCTAAGGACTAGGTTCATATGTAGAGTGATTGATTAGGGGGTAATATCAGGGTCTTTAAAAATGATAATCTGACTGTTAAATAAGAATAAAATTATACCTACTTTGAGAAAATAAGTCTTAATTAAATTTTTAAAAATTTAAATCAATCAATTTCGTCGTTTAATGGTTCTGGTTGGCCAAGTGTTTCGATTAAAGCCATTATTATTATTATTATTACGAATACCTACACTATTTTATTGTAACAACGCTAGAATCAACTCGCATTTTAACTCTCTTGTACCCAGACTGCATAGGCTAGGTAACACCTATGCTCATATATCTGATATTTTTAATTCCAGTTTAGCACAATATAAAGATTCGCTACTAAAAGCTCTACACCCTGCCGTCCTGAATTCATAACTCAATCATAAACAAATTATTAAAGTTTGTATTTTGTATATGTATATGTAACCATGTATGTTTTCTTACTTGCATTAAGTTAATTATTTTTCAAATTTTTGAACTACATTTTGTTGTCTGCCTTTATTTTATTTTTAAATATTTACTGATGTTTTGTGTTGTTTATCTTACGTTCTCTTTTGCATTGAATGAATTTTTTTTAAATTTTTTAAATGGATTTTTATTTTAACATATTGAAATTACAATATATTGCACTATTGTACTATATTTATTATATATTAATATTTTTCATGTAAAAACCTGCAATGAATTAATCAACCCTTTTTTTAAACTGTTTTTTTATTTTATTTTTAAATTGTCTTATTTTACCTTATTGTATTTTATTTTAACAAATTTAAGTTACAATGTTCAACCACACTATTTTGTGTGGTAGAACATTGTAACTTGTTGTATATTCGTATCATTATTTATAAAAGCCCCTTGGACGTAAATAAATAAATAAATTATGAACTGTCTTTAGTGAGTCTTGTACCAGATTTTTTATTCCAATATTTTCATTTTGATTTCAGTACTTAACGTGGCTGCGGGCAAGGCGCCCATGCAAATCAGCACGGACCAAGGTGGAATCCCACAACGGGCGATAGACGGTAGCACATCTTCATTCTTCAGCCCTGACACTTGCACCTACACCAAGGCGGAGAAGGTACCCTGGTGGTATGTGAATCTGCTGGAGCCTTATATGGTGCAGCTCGTGAGACTAGATTTTGGCAAACCTTGTTGTGGTAAGTTGTGTTCAGTTTAATAATTCAATAATTTTAAAATGTGCATTTTCTTTGAATATATATATATATTTAAAAACATTGGTTTCATTAGATGGTGATGCACTGCTGGTGTCCTACTACCAAAATAATAACTACAGGTATATTTTTATTCAAAAATCGGCAGAATTTTTTTTGTTTGCCGTAATGAAACTTGGCATTCATTCTTTGTGAGAAATTCGTTTGTAATATAAGGATGTTTTCTTAGGGGTATATGACTATAAAATGAAATAAAATACATGAATGGTATTAGTTTTATTGGAAAGATAATTTTATGCCATTAGTGTTTAAATATGATTATGATACAATTTTCAAAATAAATTTGCACAATTTTAGCGTTATTCTGACGTGAATCTATTCACGGTGAAATGCCAAACCAAATTGAGTATAAATCAGCTGTCAGCTGTCAAATTGCTGTCGCAGGATAAAGTATTGCCAATTCGAAAAACACCGTATATTTATTTAAACACTAATGGCTTCAAATCATTTTTTCAATAAACCCAATAAGTACCAAAATTTTATGTGTTTATTTCATTTTAAAGTTCTATCTATACCTCTAAAAGAACACTTATATTTTGTTATTAGAGTGAAGTGAAATCAGAGTGAAGCAATTGATATATATAGATTTTTACTGACAAATCTTTGAGTCTAGAAATCAATGTTTCCTCAATGTAAGTGGTAATAAATAAATATTAATAATGAATCTATTAATTTCTTATATTTCAGGTGCAAACAAACCGGCTACAATTGTAGTAAGAGTCGGCAATAATCGTCCAGACCTGGGAACAAATCCAATCTGCAACCGATTCACAGGATTTCTGGAAGAGGGTCAGCCATTATTTTTGCCCTGCAATCCTCCGATGCCCGGAGCATTTGTGAGTGTTCACCTGGAATCGCCGAGTCCGAGTCAATTGTCTATTTGTGAGGCCTTCGTATATACCGATCAAGCGTTGCCGATTGAGAGATGTCCGCAATTTCGTGATCAACCACCTGGAAGCACAGCTACTTACAATGGAAAGTGCTATATATTCTATAATAGGCAACCGCTCAAATTCCGGGAGGCTTTGGCTTTCTGCAGAAGTCGAGGAGGTACCTTGGTCGATGAGAGCAACCCTGCACTTCAAGGATTTATCAGCTGGGAGCTCTGGCGAAGGCACAGGTTACTATATTCAAGTTACAAATCCCTAATCATTTCCATTGAAGGTACGCCCTAGTGACCAGCTTAACAATGTTTGTGTTTGATTGTTACAATGATTGGTGCTTGTGATTCGGTGAGCAATCACTGGTTTACTTAAAACTAAACCTAACACCAATCACACAATCAATCATAATAATAATTCAGCTCATTACTATTGTATACCTTTAGTAATTACCACAAATCTCAAATTTTATTATGGTGAGAGAAAAATACAGGTTTCTTTGTAAATAATACATAAAAATTGCATAGTTACCTATCCTTATAATAGACAAACTTTTCCACTAAACAACTCCCTTTATCCCAAAGCAAGTATAATTTTAATACTTTTAGAAATACAATTTTAATATTTAATTGTTCTATTTAAAGGTTGATTTAAATTTGATATTTTTATATTTTCTCCAATAAATATATATAAATGTATATATATGTATTGTAGAAAAAAAATTGTATTGAAAATTCTCGGTTGTGGTGTTAATACACATTTTTTTTGATAATATTGACTTTTATTTTAAAAAAAAGTTATGTTTGTGTAGTAATGTAATACTAAGTGTGAAAAATAAATAATTTGCTTTTTATGTGTATTACAAAATTTAACTGCATCATTCTGCAGTATTGTGCGAATTATTTTATTTTGTGTATTGCGAAGAAATGTATTTGACAGACTAATTATTGCGTTTTATTACTCAATTGCGTACACCTACCTTGTTTTAAATAAGAAAACTGAAAATATTTACATTTGTAAAACGACTATCACAAAATCTAATTATGAATGTTGAAAGCGAATTATTAAGGTGTTTTTTATTTTAAACAAGGTGTGGCTTAATATTATCTTGCATTATTGTATTATTGTGTAGATACATTGGGTTTATAACCCAATATTTCAAAACTTGCGAAATCAAAATACATGAAAATAAAGGATGCAATCTAAACTCAACATTCTAGAATATTTATTTTAATATGAAAAGCATGGAGATGTTTTACAAACATAGCTTATACCACACCAATACATACCGTCCTTTGTGGCCGTGAAACATTCTAAGAATGTTAAAAATGATTTTAATGATTAGGATGAAAATGACATTTCCACTTACTTGCCCCGGTCCAAAATATGTAGTGAACTAAATGATTTAAAAAAAACTGATCACAATAAAAATAAACAATAAATTCATTCATGTTGTTTGTTTATTTAGCTATGATAAATAATAATTATTTTTGTACACGTACATAGAAAATAATGTAAATTCATGGTGATGAGTTCACGCATCGCGCGACCAGCTGTTTGTTCCGGGGCCATCCTGACTATTTTTTTAAAATTTATTTATTTGTTCGGAAAACCTCTATCAATAATTAAGTAAATACAAAGTATGGGAAACATGAAACTCAATTATAGGTTTTCACTGGTAGGGGGCAAGCGAATGGATATTAATAAAAATGAAAAAGGAATCAAAAGCAAAGTTGTAATTTATTAGTTAAAACCAAAAATTATTAGTTAAAACTAAAAAAAAAGTGCATAGCGTAATGTGTTTGTTTTTAGATTATGAACCTTTAATTTAATTAAACACGTGATATTTTGCTCACCTATACACAATGATGTTATTTATTTATATTAAAAAAAATTAATTAAAATTTACTTGTATATTTGTTGTAGAAGAAAAATAAAAATACTGGTGTATGCATCTGGTAGTCATAAAAATGACAATGATAAATCAAAGAAATTGGGCAAAGTTCTATAAAAATGATAAATGCATTTCTGACACATGATAAGACCTCACTCTTTACTGTATATTTACCTACGAAAATGAAGAATTACAAAAGACACCTCTGTGTATATTTATTTACTTACCTATAGTTTGTATTAAGTACAGACTTACACAAAAGAAATATGTTATTAGCAAGCGACCTATTCAATCTGCTATTGATGCGATCTACTACGGCTGCATGAAAAGCTATGAATCTGAAAAAACAAACTTTTTTTTTTGTGTTGTGCTATTTTCGTTTAAAAATCATTATAAATTTAAAAATATATTGATAAATAGAAAGACTTCAATACAAAAAAATAATACTCCAAATTATTTCTGACCCCTTGAAATTGAAATTGCGTTAAATGAGAATATGTATATTTAACAAAAAAATACATTAAAAATAAAAAATATTAAAAAAACAAAAATATCAACCTAATAAATTTATCAATTCAATTTGTTCAAGGTTTATTGAAAATATGTTGGAGACACCGTTTAGATGTTTAAAAAATTATGTTTTTGTAGAAGTGACAGCAGTAGTCAGTACTGGATGGGTGCAGTGCGGGATCAAAATGATCGCAACAATTGGAAATGGTTAAATGGAGATGACGTGACAGTTTCTTTCTGGAACCTTCCTGGAGGAAATGAAGACTGCGCAAGATATGATGGCAGCAAAGGATGGCTTTGGTCAGATACAAACTGTCTAACGAATCTCAATTTCATTTGTCAACATCGTAAGTTTATTATATATTTTTATCATAACCATTCTTCACCTTTATTGTATGAAAATTAAACTTATCCAATTTATTGCACCATTATTCACATTATTCAAAGGAATCGCCAGAATTTGCTTTTCAAAAAAGCAAATTCTGGCGATTCCTTATTATATAATCTGGATAAGAATATTTCCTAATTTTGATATGATAAAGGTTAAAATTTATTTGCGTTTGTCTCAATATATATGTATATGTTTAAAAGCGTTTGGAATAAACCATTTCATTTGCGACCATGAATTGCGTATGTTTACTTTGGTTTTTTGATTTGTTTCTGCTTCTGATATTGCTGCACAATTCTTAAATCATATCATCACATTAATCATGCCAAGGATGAGAAAGTATGTTTGATGAACCATAAACCATTTAATCAATTATCACACAGAACCCAAAGCATGCGGTAGGCCCGAGCAACCACCCAACTCTACTATGACTGCAGAAAATTTCGATGTCGGAGCGAATATTGAATATTCTTGTGACAGTGGCCACCTGCTTGTCGGGCCAACATCCCGTACATGTTTAGACACTGGATTCTACAATGAATTTCCTCCAGTGTGCAAAAGTAAGTGATAATAGATTCATTTGTTTATTTTATTCAGTGATACAATTATTGAATATGGTTAAGTCAAAAATTTTTGGTAATCAATCTATTATAAGTTCATATTAATAATTCCGATACATATCTATATATAATACAATGACTAGAAAATATGTAAATGAATTACTCAGAATGTATCTTCCAGATTTTGTTGAATTTATTTAAATACATGGAACTATTTTATAAATTTTTTTAATTTAAATAGTTTGTATAAATATAAAAATGAATTAAGTAATCTTTTAATGTCTAGGAATTCAATGCGGTTATCCTGCTGATATACCAAATGGAGGGTACCAATTAATTAATGGTAGTGTGGGTTATTTGAGTCATGTTGTATACACATGTGAAGAAGGATATGAAATACTTGGAAGAAGTCAACTAACTTGTGATATTGATGAACGGTGGAATGGACCACCTCCAAGATGTGAAGGTTTGAAAATAAAAATATTAAAAACATTTTTTCAGTCATTTTTAATCATAAGTAACTCAATAGTTCTTTTTGATAATTGAATAGTGTTTCCGAAATCAAAATAAACATTATTTAATTGATTAAAATCTATTTTAGCAATACAGTGTGAACCACCACCACAAATTGTGAATGGAAAATATGCTTCGAACATTAATGACACTTCGTTTGGATCGATTGTTGAATATTTCTGCCTGAGAGGCTTCTCACTATATGGTGCTAAGAGGATAATGTGCACAGCAACCGGACAATGGGACAATCCATCACCCATTTGCAAAGGTTAAAAATTATTTTATTACTTTGATTTAAAAACTTTTAAAAATAATATTTTACAAAGTATATTTAGATCCTATTTAAAAGTATTAAAACTGTATTATTTGTTTATTCTACAGAAGACGTTGTGACTACGGTAGCAACAACCACACTTCATCATTCAACTCGTCCTTTATCAACTAGGATATTAACTCGACCGACACGTCCAACTTTCATTACACATCCTACATACACGAGTACGCAGAGAATCGAACCTCAAACTACTCCGCAAGAGACAAAACCACCCAGAAGGATAACGAGTCGTCCCTCAACGTCCGCCACAGATGCAAGTAACAGTGGAAGTGCCCACATACCTCAAATTATAGTCGCGTCACATCCTCAGGAGAAACCAATAGTTGGTTCAAGTAATAATATAAGATCTGATCAAGTTCCGAGAGTCAATATTCCACTATCAGTTGACGGTGACAGGAGGGAGACATTGGGCGCCAAACTAAACCTGGGAGCGATAATAGCACTCGGCGCATTTGGCGGGTTTGTGTTCTTGGCGGCGATCATCACTACAATTATCATTCTAGTTCGCAGGTAAGAATTATTCATTATCATTTAGTCTGATCAAGTACCACTAAAAATGTATTTTTGCTATTGCCTATTATTTTTTTTAATATGAAGGGCTTAAGGAATCAGAGAGCAATTTGTATCTATCCATTTATATGTATTAACAAATTGCTTTGAAGCATAATACTACTAGTAGTTGTGCTTGTGTGTAACTAATATGTATATTTTACCATTACAAAAATAAAATTCAAAACATGAATTCATTTACTAAATCTATAGTTATATTTAAAAAATATATTAATTCTTAAAAAATATACACTATTCACACATATAAGGTAAAAAGAAGAATATTAACATTTTAAAATTTTTTTTTTTAAAGAAATGTTAATTTAGCTATCAATCATTTAAATAAATATTTTTTTCATCCTATTGGCCTACATTGATACACATTCTAAAGTAAAAATGTAAAATACTTTAATTAATTTTATATTTTGGTACATTGTATGATTACTTAAAACCTGCTTTAATAGACTTAAATTCATGTTAGCTAATGCACCAAAAAAGTACTTTGGGGTATTGTGGTCTTAATTATGATTCACCGATTGCATTGCATCCCTTGAGCTCTTTATATTTGTATTCATCTCCCTGTGTATCCTCCCTGCCAGACTACTGTAAGTACCTAATTATCTCAAGTAACACATTTTTAATGAGATTAATGTCCTGACAATTGGTTGTATTGAAGAAAAAATTTTATCGTAACATTTGGGGATACTTTTTTTCAATATTTATATGTTTTCTTAAATGAAAAATAATACAGGACAGGACAAAAACACACAGAAAATATAACTTATCAGTAAATTATTTGAATAAAACATACATCTCTCAACATGTAGGATTGTATATTGGCATTCCAGGGATGGTAAGGAAGTGGTAATTTTATTATCTTTATCTCAAAAATGTAATAACTTTTGGATAAAACAATACTTTTGATTTGCTTTGAATACTGAACCATTTATACACCCCAGCTTTTGAATGCTATAACCTATGAAATAGAATTTCGTATTTTCTAGCAAATATGTGTGGACTGTGCATGTCAAGGTTTTTATTGTTTAAATCATTATATTCAGGCAGGAACCTAGGTGTGATAGATTTATTTTACTTTCAATATTTCTTCAAATACTATCCGTGAATCCCCAAAATTAAAATATAACAAACCACCAATTCAATTACTTGATTTTATTCTGAACTCAAATAATTGTAATTCGCAGCCAAAATGGTTAAAATGATCCACCATCTTCATTACCCCACTAAAGGCGTAAATGAATACAGTATGCTTACATTGGTAAAAATACACACCCGAAAATCCAATTCTATATGTCAAAGTTATATTCCACTTCACTCAATATGGTAGTTGATTGAAAAATACATGTACTTACACTAAAAAACTCCAATAATAGTTTCTCATTAAAAAATAACTTGAAAATCCCAAAATACTGCAACAGTGAAATGTGATTAACTTCGATTGGTTTTGTGCAATGCTGAGCAGTTCAGCGAGGCCGAGAAAAAAGCATGTGTCAGGAAGCAGCGTGCGGGGGGTCCCACCCAGCGCGCGCTGGTGCACCTTGCTGGCTCTTCCGTTCCCCGACCAACACGTGGCCAGACGGGAGCTGCCACGTGCGCATCGCTCCATGCACCCGACAGCCGGATACTTCTCTAACCCCTTATAGTTTCCAAAGTTGAACATTTTACATTGGCTAGACTTTCCACCACATTTGTTTTCAGTTTTCTATTTCACTTCCAATATTATATTACATCATCCACTTAACAAAATACTAAATTTTACATACAATTTATCTAAATTATATAAAATAATCTTTACAAAGTATAAACCCACTTATATGTATATACATAGCCCACTAATGCACAATACTGAGAAAATATTTCAATATCTTTCTTACAATTCAATTTTATCTTCAATCATTACCAAACACTTAAAATTGTCTGTATATTCCGCAGTTATTTATAAAAACATATTTTTCTCAAGACTGTTTTTGACTGCTGTGTTTAATATACATATTTACAAATGATAAATTTTAATACAATTTTTTTAAAACAGAATTTATCAAATTTATCAGAACTACAGAAAAAGACTTGATTTTATTCTGAATATAATTCTATATATATATTTTTAATACCATTTTTATATTCTATTCTGTATTCATTTTATACTCTATTTTATATTCCATTCTAAATATATTTTTAAATTGAATCTTCAAAGCAAACATAATGTGGTGAAAGATGCAACCAATATAAAATATATCAGCATTTGTGATCAACATCCCTAGCCAATGTGATACTATATAGATTAATTGATTAAGGTACGACGGAAAATGATCATATTTGCAAAATACGAGCACTTAGCTGTCACTTTGGTTGACTACACAAAAACATAGAGGGGCATGCGTATTCTATTCCTGTTGGCAGTATTTATGTAAACACGTAATCTTTAAAATGTGACATCTATTGTCTCATAAACAGCACCAGGCACATTACACAAAGTATGTATTTTACCAACTCACATGCAAGGCTTCGTTTGTGAATGTATTTGCTTTTGTTTGTTTCTGTACAATATTTTAAGAATGAATATCTAATAAATTCTAGTAATAAATTATATTGATTTTGTTGTACATTAAATACAACTGTTTGTCCGACATGTGGACTGCCCGATAAGCCAACTTCCCGACAAGAAATTATTGCATTTCTAAGATTTGTATTTGCATATTTTTAAAAATATGCATAAATGCTTCACCTATTAAAAACATCAAACCTATGATTAAAATTTTTTTCGAGTGGGGTCACCTGAGGATATTTCATTTCGTACCGTATTTAGAAATTGTTGTTTTTAAATCAAATTTAGATTTTAAACTATATTTACAATAAAACACATTGGCAAATTCAAAACAATTTCTAGGTATACCTACTATGAAATTAATTATTCTTAAGTGACCTCCTAAGAAAAATTTTTCTTCCAAATTCTGTTTTTAATTTAAGTTCATCAGTTGGATGGTTTTAACAGTCGAAGAACTTATGCACGTTTTCGTAAACATATGCAAGTGCGTGTCCTATTATTTAAATGTATTTTTTGTGGATTAGTTGGCTTGTTGGGCAGTTGTCCGGCACCCTACAAATGAAATAGCAAGTTTCCATTCGTCATAAATTTAGGATATTTTGTGTATTTTGTAGATTAGGAGAAAAACATAGATTGAGAAAATAATTGAAAAAGAATTATGCAGCGATGGGTTAAACAAATAGGGTTATCAATGTTAATGAATGATTGGTGTTTTAGGAACCGAAGTGCCAAACATTATCGCCATCGCGCGTCGCCAGATTGTAATACGGTGGCCTCATTTGACTCCTCCAGTTCAGAATCGAGAAACGGTCTCAATCGTTACTACCGACAGGCTTGGGAAAATCTGCACGAGTCTGCCGGCTCCAAGGCAGTGCTCAAGCCCTCAAATCATTCACCCCTGCGGAGGAAAGATACTTTAGACGAACCTATGTCTTATAGGAATGCTCACCACCGTATAAGTAACGAGGGAATGAGAGACGGCTCCGAGTTGGTGGTCTCCGACGTGGCTGCCTATCCGGCCAGGGGCCACCACGACAAGAAGAGACACCACCATCACCACCACCACCATGACCCTCGCTCCAGCACGCGTCACAAGGACTGGAATGGTCGAGATTCCCACCATAATCACAATAGGTATTAAATAATAACATATCAGCTGTCAATAGAGACCACATCTACCAATATTACAGGTAGTTTTACAACATTTCCTTCCTTAGAAAATATTATCTTTCAAACACTAAGGGCCTACTTGAAATATGTCTTTGAATGCTAATACAAAATATATTTTTAATACACATTATTTACTTAATGCATAGTATACAAATCTACAATTATCCTCATGATATAATCTCAGAAACCCACGAATTAATATATCCTCAAACATACTATAATAAACTTATTAATATAGTAGGTATATAAATAACTCTAAAATTGTCATTTTGAATCTTAAAAAAAATTAGTTTCTGATTTCCTGTCGATTGTTTGTGAATTGTAAAATATTTATTTAGATATGCGTGTGAAAAGGTGATTATCGTAAAATATATATTATAAAAGCTGTGAATATATTAAAGTTCTCAAAACTTATGAATTCCTTGGCCTTTTCTTTAAGTAGTTTTTATTTCTATAAAAATTGTCTGCAATTATAATTATTTTTTACCTTGACACTAAAGTTTTTTGTTAAAAGCATTAATTTGTATATAAAAATATATGTACCTAAAGAAAAACTGATTAGATATATATGTATTATGAAGTAAAAGTGAGCATAAATTATTTCAAGGAATCGTAGATTGTATTTTTATACACATTTGGTATGCATTAATATTGCATGATTCTTTAACATACCTGGTTAGGTACCAAACCATAGGTTTATTACATCTTTTATATGAAGGAATATTCATGGATATACATAAACTTGTACATTCTTCCCTCTTCTCAAGATATTATTTAAAATTGAACACTTTGTCAATTTTGACATTTCACAAATGCCTTGATATTTCTCATAGAAACTATAGGCGTACGTCCTATCTATTTTGTGTCCTACCAATAACAACCTTGTTATCTTGAGAATCAGAGGGATTATTTGGTCATTCCTTAAACTGCTATAATAACACCAAGATGATAAATGATATATTCTGTATAATTTTTTAATATGTTTTATTATACAGGGTTATTTGTAAAACATTAATAACCTCGCAGGACTATATTCCTGCCTTGATTATGAGTCTCAAATGTTTCAAGGCTAGTATGACCTAATATCAATCAGTTAAGGAGATCATGCGACATTTCGAAAGTTCTTCATTTTTTTTCAATATTTCTGACTTATTTTTTGTACAACGTTGGACTATCATTACAGTAACTTATATCGAATATGAAAAATTCATTCCCTTTAATACAAGTCAAACAAAAAAATAAAAACCTTCGAATTCCAATTGGAAAACATTCCAATTGGAATTTTTTCAGGGTTTTTATCATTTTATTTAACTTGTATTGAAACAAATGAATTTTTCGTAATCAATATGAGTTACTGTAATGATAGTCCAATGTTTTACAAAAAATAAGTCAGAAATATTGAAAAAAAATGCAAACTTTGATGTCGCATATCTCCATAACTATTGATATTAGGTCATAATAGCTTGAACATTTTCGACTTATAATCAAGGCAGGAATATAGTCCTGCGAGGTTATTAATGTTTTACAAATAACCTTGTATATTAGATTGAACCTAACCACTCAATTCTTCAAAAAAAAAACTTTTAATGTATAAAGAGAAGGCTGATGTTATTCATAAAATATTAAAGCATTTGTATAACGCCACTTTCAACGTGTTGCGAATTTAATATGTCGATATATAATGTTATGTGAATCACTTTCTGATAAAATTGTAACTAATTTCAATAAATAGACTTACTGTTTTGTTTATATTAAATATTGCATCATATTTTTGTACAATATTCAAAATGCAAAAAAATATCTCAATGTGCTGCAGATATATTTATTTTTTTAAGAGTTTATGTAGTAATAAAATCAAAACATTTTATTGTTAATTAATAATAATAAAACATGTAGAGTTATAGCAAATGAAAACAACTGGATATATTAGTGCCATTAACAAGGCAACAGAGTTTAGTTACATAAATTTAGACATTATCATAGAAAAGTATATAATATAAATATAAGATATATAAATAAGATTCAAGTGTAATAAATACTGCATGAATGTTCAAAAATAATATAATTAGAATATAATTAATATGATGTAATCTAAGTAGTTTATATATTTGGAGAAAATAAATGTTATAAAATTTAATCAATATTATTTTTATCTCATGTAAGTTACCTACAACTTTCATTATTTTTTGTAATAAAGTGAACTTAGAATACATACATTTCTTAATGGCTGAATCAGAGGTTACAAGATCGCATATTCAAAGATATCTGAATCAGAGGTTACAAGATCGCATATTCAAAGATATACCAGTAATTTTCCATTACGAATATGTATATATTAAATCTTGATCCGCAAAATGGCTGCTCGATAATAAATCTGAAGAAACGAAGAAAGATCCAAAATAGTTGGTAAGATAATATATCGACGGCTCCTACATATAATATCGTAACCCACAAATCGACGATTTTGAATTCTTTGTGTGTTTCATATGTATTTAATTATATCTTTAATTCCAAGAAAGAAAGAAAAATGCAATTTAAAAAAACGTTACTTATTGCAAAATATATTTTTTTCTTTCTTGGAATTAAAGATATAATTAAATAACAACTCAAAATTGTTGATTTGTGGGTTACGATATTATACGTAGGAGCCGTCGATATGTAAATAGAAACCCATACATTCTTGGCATTAGCAATGGTGTTTTTTCAAGACCTGGACCCAAACTAATTTGTGCGGCCAGGGATGATGATTATGGTGTTGTCAATGTTAAGTTTATTACTAACTGCCTGATGAACCAATACGAGAAAATAAGAAGCATTATTTATCAATACTGTAAAACCTTGAATTGTGGTCACAATTCATTCCGGAAATGAATTTGTAATCAAAATTTTTGTCATAGAGAATTTTCCCGTAGGAAACAATGGAAACTCAGATGATTCGCTCCACAATCCAAAAAATATAAATATAAAAATTATTAATACAAAACACCATTTTATATTTTGATAATTTTAAATTACGCAGGACTAGTGGATTCTTTTTTTTTAGATACAGATCTATCAGTTGTGGTTATTTTTTGACCTCTAGTCCCTTGGTCTTTCATACTTGTATTGCAAGTTAAAATTCTATTAAATATTTTTGCTCGTCTTGCAATACACTCGCAGTCCAAGTTACTTACAATCCAAGGTTTTAATGTAATATAATCAAGTGCCTGAGATTGCTTGGGATAATTGAACTTAATATTAAAATAAATTCTTGATTTTTAACGAGTTTATTTTCCAGAGAATTTATTGGTTGTTTTCAAAACTAAATTGACTTTTACATTTTTTATTTCGTAACATGCTGTAATAAAAAAAAGCTATATTAGATGAGTATTTAATTAGGTATTTATTTCTTCAACCAAGTTTCTAATAATTCCAAAACCATAACTCTGGCAGCCTTTAACTGAGGAAGATCTTCATCACGAGCCGGATACATATTCGCACAGTGGGCAGTACCTACAAATATGAAAATGATCATAAATTATTTCAATTAAATTAAACATGAAAATTCACTTGGTATGAACCACTATATTTTTGGTTACACCGACCAGTCTCGGAACTACAGTTCCTTCTTCGGGGTAAATTACAAACTAAACATTACAAAATATGGGCAATTATATTTTTTAACAACTTATTTTTGTGTGTATTTGTCGTAAGACATTATTTTCAATAATGTCTTATGTTTTTTTTTTTTTTCGTTGGTGTTTTTCGGTTGGTGTTACCAAAAATATATCGTTTTTTTTTTCGTTGGTGTTTTTCGGTTGGTGTTACCAAAAATATATCGTTTTTTTTTTCGTTGGTGTTTTTCGGTTGGTGTTGCCAAAAATATATCGTAATTAACAAGAACATACTAGTAAATTATGGTTAATACATAGTATATTCTGGTTAATTATATTAATAATGTTACACAAAGTCATATTGAAAAAAAGTTGTTATTATGTTTAATTTAATTACAAATGAATAATCACAAAGTAATAGCTGATTATAATATAATAAGTGCAATTATTTCAAACTTTATTACATTAATTATATTAATTTTTAGTACTCAAGGATTACAATTACTACGTATGTGTGTCTTCATGATCACTTGATTTCATTACTTTCCTAAATAATGAGGTATATAAAATAATTAAATATGATTAGGTTTAATTCCATATCCAACATTCTGAATATAATCCTGTATAGTTTTGTTCTAAAAGTACAATTGTTTAATATCATCACTTTTAAAATAGACAGAATATCCGTTGCCTGAATAAAATTATAAGTGAAATTTTGAAAAAAGTTAGTAAAGTGTCGTTCCACTCTGCATTCAAACCAAACAAGAAATGAATTAGCTTGCTACGCGTTTTAAAACCAATGAGTAGCTTCTTGGTCTAGTTAAGACTCTCTCCTGGTGATCCGGTGGTCTATGGTTCGAGCTCCGTTCCAGGAGACCAGCAAGTTAGTCCTATTTTCACAGCACAAGCATTCAGCTTAGTTTAAAAAGTTGTAAGAATATTGATTTGACATGTATACCATGTTAACATCTCTTATTTAGAAAAAAAATAGATTCTGTCCAATTAAAAACATAATTTAATTCTCGTGTATAAGCATTTTATGTTTTATAAAATTGTGAATGTAAAATATCAGTGTATATTATTTATTGAATTGGCGTTAACTTTGTGGAATGACATTATAATTATATATAAATAGATTACTTGTCTAAGACCACTAATGAGTTTAACACTATACAACTAGTTTCGACAACTACCGATGTTGTCATCAACGGGTGATGATAGTTTATATCATCACCCGTTGATGACAACATCGGTAGTTGTCGAAACTAGTTGTATAGTGTTAAACTCATTAGTGGTCTTAGACAAGTAATCTATTTATATATAATTATCAGTGTATATTATAATGCAATTAGAACAACAAGCGTTTTATATAAATATAGTTTCCAATTTCACTGAGGATGTAATTCATTACAAAAAATGACAAATTTGTCACTTGTGTGATAGTTTGTATGTATTTGTCTAAGGAGCAAAGCATTATAATTGTGAATAGGCTTGTTTCAATAAGAAAGAAAACAAATGCTATGCCAAACCACTGCATTAATTTATTTCGTTATACAAATTGATCAATTTTGCACAGAATCAGTATTGTTTAAAATTTGCATCATGTTTTAGGGACAGTCCTGCTTGTTGAAAAGGTTTGTTTGTACTCGCATCTTTGTAAGGAAAGAGGAACAATATTTTTTTAAATACCTTCAATATATATGGCTGGTGCATCATTCTCCATTGTTTTAGTAATACCAAGAATGTGCCAAGGATCCACGCTTCCATGAACAAACACAATGCGAGTTGCTTCAATGTCTAGCGCTTCGTACATAGTATTGGTTTTAGCAATTGCATTTGATAAGTAGTCTGAATTAAATCTGTGAAGACATAACATAATAAGAATCAAGTACGTTGAACAATGTATATTGCAGTTTTAAATTACACATGCAAAGACAAGTAAAATACATAGGTAACAAAATAGATTATTAGGAGTAAATGAATAGAGATATTTTTAAATAGCACTAAGGCTGAGATACTTACTTGGGGCCAAATATATCAGTACATTGTCGAATAAAAAAATCAATAGGAAATAGATTTGAAAATATTTCCGGTTCTCCTCCAGATGTTTGATAGAAACCAAATTCATTACAAGTTTGATACATCCATTGACGACCTAGTAAAATGAAACATAATCACATTAAAATAACTTAAGTAATTTAAAGCATTTTTATTAATGTGGCAGGCACTACAAGATTTGTACAGTAAAATCTTGGTAATTCATACAATTGTTATAATATTTCCAAATTATGTGAACTGGTCATACGCCGGAGCATAGATCTCCACGACTACTTTTGTACCCTCTTTGTGCCGGAGCTGAGATATGTGCTCCCTAGACATGTATGCGAATTTGACCTATTTTACCTGTGTTTATGGGTTTTTAAAGCTTATTAGTGGCTGTATCAAAAGTTTTTGAATGAATGAACGAGTTCTATTCGTCGAGTAACCTCACTGGCTGCGTAAAATCATTCCAACTGCACAGGGATTGTGTTATTGTGTTTAAAAAAGTGTTTTTTTTTTTTAAATAAAGAAGTGTTAAAAGCAAGAATTTTTATATTCTTTGATATATTTAGAATGAAAATGTTGAAATACACTATTTTTAGTGTTATTGCTTCTATGGTTTTATTCGATAAATATGTGTGTACATTTCTCACAGTAAACTTAATTACTTTTTTTTTTTTTTTTTTTTTAAAAAATAGAGATGTGAACACGGAATACGTGTCACATCAATATTCTTACTATTTTCAAACTAAGCTAAGCGCTTGTACTATGAAAATAGGACTAACTTGCTAGTCTGGAGTGAGGATCGAACCCGCAACCTTTGGATCACGAGGCCAGTGTCCTAACCACAAGACCAACAAGCTACTTATTTTCATATTTATTGAATAAGCAATTATTATATAAGTAATTATTGAAGTCTGTATTTTGAGAATTCAGAAACTGCAACTTCTTAGCGATTATTGTTGATTTTTACATGAATATAACTATCACAAAAAAGTGTCTAAAAACAGCAATTGTGTGCTAGATTGTGCAGCAGACAGCATACATTCCGCGTTATGTACGCGCGACATATGACTGGTTAACCTTGTGGAAGTTCATAACATGCGGACGATATAGTACACATCAAAAATTTTATTATTTTAATTAAAGTGTTATAGTGTGGAGTAAAAAGCGTTGCGTATTATTAATTTTTCTCAAAGTTAATTACAATAGTTATATTACTAAAGGTAAATAAATAACGAATTTAATTTTTACCTCCTTCAGAAGCTGAACTATCCCAAGAAATGTTTCGGTAGGTTTGAATCATTTTGTCATATTTGTAATCAAGGCACGATTCATTATTGGCTTGCAATAACATTGCATTCACATTGGCTAGTCTATCCAAGGCGCTACCAGCTGCTTCATCAGTCATTATTCTACATACCTAATTAAAAATTGTAAAAATCACGTTAGATTAGATATACATAATTTATAAATGCATTTTTAAACAGAGGTGTCAATACATATAAATAATTTTCTTATTTTCAAAGAAATCTTTTCATTGAAATTTGCATTGAAAATATAATTTAGAATTAGATTCAGAAATCAAGTGATCTATAATGATTGATGGTGGTATGTACATCCAAAACAGTCTCTAGTGTAGTCAATATTTCTCTACAGTGTGGAAGTGTGGATTCTACAGGCAATATCGGCTGCATTCTGAAATAAGCAATATTACTATTTCTGTGTCTTGACAGTTATTGTACAACATTGTAATGCTGCCAATTTTGACATCTTAAGTTTGACAGGTGTGAAATTAATGAATTCAATCAATTAGAAAGCTCATTATTCATAATTGTGAGTAACTTAAGGTTTATTTACATTGATTTCATTAATTTCAAACCTGTCAAACTTAAAACATCAAAATTGGCGGCATTACAATGTTATACAATAACTAATAACTAATAAGAAAAAGCAATATAGCTTATTTCAGAATAAGGCTGTTTATAAAGATCGCAATCCTCAGTCACAACGGATTGGCAATCAGAAAGAAGAATAAATATTAGTTCGAATTAATCCATCATCTTTAGTGCCAAAGGAAAAATTTAAAACTGAACAATTATGTTGAGATTATTAATTATATTAAAGTATAGAAAAGTAGGATCTGGTGTACCTACTCATTGTTATTGTTGACTATTGTGTTTTTATGACATTTGAGTTAATTATAGTAAGTCGTAAGATAAAAGCTAACAAGAAAATAAACAAAATTATAGGGCCCTATTATAATGTATACACGTATAGGAATATATATCACATTACATTCTAACCTTTCCCAAAACTGTAAAATAATCTTACATAATTGCTTTTTAATTATAATTTTATTTTAGTAAGAGGCTCATTCTTCGAATCCTAAATCTATTCGAAGTAATTAGCATTTTCAAATATATAATAATTACTTAATATACATGCAAAATCATCACTACCACAGTATCATGGCACCTAGTACAATCGTATCTTTATATGAAAGCACATATCGTAGAATAATGACGCATGTGATTTTTCTCAAGTTTGCAGGAGAGCAGTTTGAAGTTTTATTTACTTTATGTCATAGCTCGTTAACTACAAAAGATTTTTCCTTTGAAACTTGGGTTAGTTATTTAAAGCTGATACCTTTCAAACCTCAAATACAGTCAGCGCAGTACAACAACGTTTTTACACATTCTGCGATCGCAAATCAGAACCATTGTTACACCGACTTCGTATAATAACAGTTAAATTAATGAGAAAAAATACACTTTTTATATACCAATAGATGGCTTCTTTTTTTCACTTTTTAACGATCCAAAAAGGCAACATGGAATTTTTGCACATCCGTCATTGTTCTACGATCATGACGATATATTCAAACTCGAATCAAATAGCCCTTCTCGACACAGATTTTTCTAGCGGTAGATAGATCGATGTGGCCCATAGGATGGTTGAATTGAATTTATAAATAAATTAATCTTTCTTCTGTATTTATAAATTTTTAATTTATTTATAAACATTTATAAATAAATGAATCTTTCTTCTGTATTGTACACAGGAAACGGATGGCTTAAATAAATAAAATAAAAATATACAATATACAATTTTTCTTACAACATCGATTGTGATATTGGATAATTTTGCCGACTCTCCTATCCGATTGTCTTTATTATACTGAACAACACCGGCAAAATTACTGGCTAATGACTCGTACAGACTGGATATGTCGAGCTTGTTGGCATTTTCAACACCATCACATAACCTTAAAAAAAAACAAATGTACAAAGTATATTTGATTAAATTCACAATGTAAGTGCCCACAATTAATTTATTGTTTGAAAAATATATTTTTTAACGAACCTAAATTTATCATTTACGCTCCTTTGACCGACCATGTGTCGTAGTAAGATACCCAGCTGTTGGGTTCCTGCTTTTATTGCATCAACACAACCGTCGCTACTTGTGCGAAGAGAATTCACCACGACGCTGTAATATTCTTTAATAATTTTTTAAAATAAATATTATTATGTTCGGAAATTTCACAAAAATATATTATAATGTTTTTATAGATTTCTAAAATTATTTGCAGTTGCATTATAACAATAAAATGGTTAAATTTAAATAGTATTAGACAGTCAGTTCTTAATGGTCATGGTAACAGACAGCGCTAATTTATAAGATTATTAATATGACAGATTTAAATTATGCATTATATTTAAATTTAAATTAATATATAAATTTAAATCTGCTCTTTTTTATGAAACACAGTGTATAGGTCTTTTAATATAAGCTTGCAATTGAGTTAGTGTGGGCACAGTGCGTAATACGCGCTTGTTTCCTTGTGTTAAGTTTCTGGAGACGGGAGGGGCGTATCCGTAAACTTAACACAATGAAACAATGTGCATATTACACACTGTACCCACATTAAAATTGCAAGCTTATATGAAAAGACCTATACAATGGCTTACATAAATCTTACATGAACATATTTTCTTTAAAATAGAGTGTAGTTTATTTTTAACCATCTTTGTACATACATGTCTTCATTTTTGTAATAAAAAAACAATATTTATATTACATGATTGTATTGTACAGAACTGTGTTCCTTTTACAATAATTTATTTGTATCTTTATAATTATATTTTGATTGAATATATCAAATACAAGCAAATGATGTCCAAAAATAGTGACCAGAATGAAGAAAAAGTTCAAAATTATATATCTATAAGTATATTGACACAAAATAGACTTCAAACATACATAAAGAGCAAGTATGATGAGAAATCTAGAAACATACAGTGATTTGTTGGGAAACAACGGGTTGAAAAGTTTTAACACAAGACATAATATTACTGATAATATGTATTTGTATAAAATTGAAAATAATCTAGTCAACACCGCACTGACCTTCAGAGTAAAGCTTTGAGTAAGCATAAAATAGTCAATATCTCAATATCTGAAGCAGCAATATCACACAATTTAATCCCATTTCAAATATGTTTAAATTGTATAATAAAAATAAATAAGTTGTGACTACTTCTATGATTCAAAACTAAAATTTGAATAGTTTTATGTGACACTTTCATGAAATTATGTTTGGATACATTAGCTAAATATTTGTTTACACGTAATAATTAAATTTTCCATTTCAATATGATCAAAGCATAATTGTAACATTTCATTTTTGCATCTATTTTATTATTAATGTACAACTGCTACCCACTGTAGCGTGCTATTCAATCACGCTTGAAATTAGCATTTACAAGATGTTTGATAACCACATTTGTATTATGAAAACTGATTAATGTTGTGTGCTGTTATCAAAATGTATAAATATATATGTATATATGGTGTAACAGAGGTAGTCCACAATGCTTTGGAGGTAGATTCTTGCTTTAGTAGGCATGATGACAGTATTAAAGAATAAGTGATTTTAGAGAAGAAAATATTTTGAAAGTATTCTAAAAAATAAGATTGTCAATAAAATAAAAGTATAAAATTCTGCAATCGGCCATTTTAACTAAAACACCGATCAGAGCGAACGACGTCACGCCTAAGTAACCGTCACCGTGTCTCTTGAACTATTGTCATAGACACAATGCAATGTTTACTTAGGCTTGACGTCACGTAGACGCCATGACACCTACGAGCGTTTTCGCGCAAAATTAAAAATAGGTAGATGAAAATGCAATTATTTGCGTAAAAACTTAATTTATAACTGAAATAATGTTATTTTCGGTAATAGTAGACGTGTACCTATATTACATAGGGTGGCCCTTCAGGTACGTCAGATTTAAATATCCCACAAATCATTCATATTATATTTGGTAATCTTAATGTTTGACATTAGTCATCTGCTGCCATTGAATTTATTCAAAATGGATTACTTACTAAAAGAAAAACATTTTACAAATTTGGCGAATATTATGCTGAGACTGTCCAAAAAGTTTGTGGAATTCTTGGTATACATATTTCAATTAATGAGTCCACCATTAAAATAATTGAAAAAACTGGTTCGGTTATAAACAACCGCGTCCTCATCCTGTGTGGACGGCCGAAAATATTGCAGTCATCAGTGAAAGTATCGATGAGTATCAAGGAATATCGATGTCATCCTCAACATTACCAGAACCAATTTACAAGGAATTCTCACTGAAGACCTTCACCATCCTTATGCGACGCGATGCAATTTTTCCCCTGAGGTTTTGTAAACTCCACTGTCTACGTTAGCAAACTATAGTTATTGTTGAAATTGAGCGAACTGCCTTGCAAACAATTTTCAAAAATTTGTCAAATGGATCACGGTATGCCAATGCAGCGCGACCGCGGCAGTCATATGGTCAACATAATTAATCTCAACATATCTACTTTATAAATCTTATTTTTAATATTAAATATTTTAAATGGGCAATAAAAATTGCCCATTTAAATAATTATTTCGTGTTTCATATTAAAATTAAATCCAGCGTATCACATGGACCACCCTACAGAAGGTTATTTCAAAATCTATCATCATGCCTATTATGAGTCGAAAATGTTCGAGGAACCATGATCAATAGTTATGAAGATAAGAGACATCAAGGTTTGTATTTTTTTTCAACATTTCTGACTTATTTTTTGTAAAAAGTTCATCATATCATTACAGTAAGTAACTTATATCGATTATGAAAAATTCATTTGCTTTAATACAAGTTGAATAAAATGATAACCTTGCAAAAATTGAAAATTGATTTTTTTACTCATTATTAAGGTTATTTTTTACTCATTATGAAGGTAGGAGTCCACGTGTAAAGTTTTTGCTACTCGCTATGAGACACCCTATATATTATACAATATAAAATAAAAATACATCTTTTCCAAGTTCACAAGGGATTCTTACCCATAAAGTCTGCCTGGGCAAGCAACGGGCCACTAGAAGACACTGCTGCATGGACCAGTTTTGGGTACTTAAGTCTCATCCAAGCAGCAAGAGAACCCGGATACGAGCCGCCAAAAACAATCCATTTCACCCGTGAATCAAATTCGTATTTGTTATTCATTGATGTAATAAAATTGGCCAAGTCAGCAAGAGCTTGTTCAGAAGTTAAATATTGCAAATTTTTTGTTCCCATGTCCCTGCAATGAATTTAAAAATAAACAAAATGTATGAGTATAACATTTTTTTCAATTCTTTCCATGTTGTTGAAAAGTAGAAGTTATTGTAAATAAAAAAATTAAAAGTAAAAAAATGTAAAAGTCCAGCTTACTTTAAACTTTTTTCAGACAACTTATTTTTGTCATTAATATTTACCACCATGTCTCCTTTCTTACATACAATACAATTCCCACCTTTATCAAATTCATAAATCATTTTCAGAGTTTGCTTTACCTGGTCGTGTCAGGTCTTTCTCAGATGGTCATTAAACACTCTTTTTAACTACTTTTGACCTTGCGTTGCTGGCTCTGGGCTTCACTTACTTATTTCAGTGATGGTACCCAAATTCCATTGTGTACCGCTTTCATTAATATGTACTTCTATCAATTACTGCATTCAAAGCATCACTAACTTTAATTTCTCTTCCTTTCGTTTTAGTTCTCACCAAACGTACTTCCCAAATAAACGGACTCTTCTGCTTGTATCAAATGTTCATCCTCTACTATTACTTTACACATTGTCTTTCATTCTTCATTATTGAATACCATCACATTTGAATATATGTAATAAAATATAGAAATGAAGTGCCAGAAAACAGAAAAAATGTTAAATATGCAAAAAATTATATGTACCATTGGTAATCCTATAAAATTGGAATAATGTACCAAATAAAATATTCAGAGCTTCTACGATATCTCAAAAATGGCACTGGCAGCATGTGCCACGATGCGTTTTATTATAAAGAGCGCCAAGTGCAACCATCAGTTGTATCAAAATGAATAAAAATCATGCTCACGAAGTTGTAGTAGTAGAAAATGTGATAAAAACGGTGAAAAATGTATCAATATCATAATGAAAAGATAGTGAAAAAGAATATGAGACACAAAAATCAACTGATACAAAATGCTTATTTTATTTTTCAAAATCAAACTAAATAACCATCACGCCGTTTCTCAGAGGGGTAGGTAGAGAGGATTGAAAGCAACGTATTGTCCTGGCACACCGCTTTTGCTTCATCCATTTTCATATACGTGGGGTATAAAAGCAAAGCCAGCAATATCTAAAAAAAATTCATTGCAGTCATCGAGGATTACTAATTTATAGTATATTGAATTCAAAAATTTATAGGAAACTTAGCCTATAAATTATAACCTCACATATCTTCTCATGCACGCTCTTTGGTTGTTGAAGCTTCTAACAGAGCCATTCTCCAACATTTGATGTATACGCTCACCTCTTTACCGTCCTTTCCTTACTCATCCATTCCGCATGGCCAAAAATGAGACTAAACAAAGATGTTTTTAATACTCCATCTAACATCTATCAAAATTGTGCTCAATTTGGAATAACAGGCACATAACGCATCCTAAGTTAAATACAGGATGGCACTTAGTATTGGCACGTGTTTTAGGTTACTGACCCTTGACACAGTTCTTTTCTCAAAATCTGATAAATATTTTCATTTTTCTGTTATAATTAAACAGAAACAGTTTTTAATATTTTCAAAAATATATACATATATTTGTATTAAAGGTATCTAAATTCATTTAAAAAGAATGAAAATTCTGGAATGTAACAGTTTTACAATGTTTTTACTGAATACTTTTTTTAAAACTTTTTGATACACATTAAAAAATTATATAAGAGTTAATAAGTCTATTGCATTATTATCTGCATTGAAGCAGAAAACCCCGCCTAAAGGAATTTCCTGTTTTATGGAATTAAAAACCTCCTGTAATTTTATAACTTACAAGGAATATTTTTCTCGTGAGAACTTTCCAAGATATATTATAGAAATAAAAATAATTACGGTGTGGGGTGGCTTTTGCCGTAATATCGGTGCTCAAGTTGAAAGCAAAGTGCTTTGAATTTTTTGGCGTATTCAATCCACTGGCCAGCAACCATCCACTCCGGAGACGCCTTCCCTTCGCCACCGATCATTAGAAATACGATTTTGGAATCAGCGGCAAAGTATTGGTCATTTTTGAAAAATCTCTGTAAAATAAAACGTTGAATCAGAAAAAGTTATATCAATTGTAACGATTGTAAAATGACCAAATTCAAAATATATGAGTAAAGTATACCTGTGAGAATTGTTTCGAATTTTTGGAATCGAAATGATCCAGTTTTTGAGTGAACCATTCATCAGGAGGAAGTGCAGTCCCTGAAGGTATCGGTGGTTTGCCGTTTTTATTGATATGCTTTCTAGTGAACGTCGAACCCTGAATTACATTTACGCAACAAATCACAAAGATACAAGCTAAAGTATAGCGCTTTTGGAACATTTTTAAATAATTACGCACGAATGAGAATTAATAAGAAACTTTTCGCAATGACAAAACCATCTACGTCACGGAAAATGGCAATTTATAACGTATCAAGTTAAAGTTTTACGAACTCATCAAATATTTATAAAATTTTCTAACGGGTCAAACGGTTAAAAGTCAAATGAAATGTCAACAGATAACAGAATAAATATAAACAGATAAACCATAAACTAATACTAGGGATGGGCGTTGAATGGACGGACTAGTTGAAATCAACCGTTGACGTTGCATCGACGCGTTGACCGTTTACGTTTATCGCATGGACTAGTTGAATTCGTAGACGGTGGGCAGCGGACGCCGTGGTCGGTGGACGATTCGAGATTAACGCAATGCAAAGCAACGAGCGAGAGCAAGACAAAACGTCTCCGTTTATTTCTCTCTCATCTCTCGCTGTCGACTTGTAGATGCCATAGCCGTCATAGGCCCGGTTGTTTCAAGTTCGATCAAAGTAAGCGGTCGATAAAAGCATAGATTTTTACGAAAACGGATCGTCTGATTGGTGGAGAACGTAAAATTTCAGTTTAAACTCTACGCTTACTTTGATGAATTTGAAACAACCGGGCCATAGACGGCTCGACGGGTAATTTCATTTCAACTCTAAAGTACACTACCATAGAGTGCAGATCTGTGTACACGAACTATGACTAGAGATTTGAAATTTGAATACATGCGTAGGGCGAGATAGGCTTAATAAGCTATTATCTATTATTTTTTATTTGATTTTTTGTGATGTCACGTGCGACGATTCGGTGAATTCCCAATTTTACGCTGTATGAAATAAAACAATTCTGTTTAATTATTTTATTTTTTATTGAAATATTATTAATTAACAGGCCGGCTAGATATTTTTCTAAAATCAATATTTTATTCGATCGATCTCGACTTCTTATATCTACCTGGAAAGGGATGCAAAAATTTAATTATTGTGTTATTTCCTTACTTTTCAACTTTAGCATATAAATGATAAACAAACTTGTAGGGAATAAAATTTTCTATACCTAACTATAGTCCTTATTCAGGAGTCCAACATTAATTATTTTATATGTAATATAATCTTCAATTTAGGTTTAATTAATTTTTATTAAAAATTCCCTATTTTCAACTTTATAGATAAAAAAAAATATCTATTATAATTTTGTTTACACCACTTTTTATTGGTTTTTTACATGTTTCGGGAACAATGTTCCTTTTCTCAGATTGAGCCTTAAACTAAAGTTGACAAATAATACAGATATATTTATTTATTAATAATGTTACCACAAAGTGAAAGCCTGACTTTGAAATATGTTTTCTTCAATAAATTTCTATATAACATCTCAAATGTAAAGTATTTTTAAATTATGTATTTATTTATAAATTTATAGTTAATAAATAAATGTAAAGTATTTTTTACCGCACCTCATAACTGGTGCCTTTATTACGCAAAATCATTGTTTCCTTCCATTTTATTTACTCACATTTTAATGCTTATACCCAATACTTTCACTGCTTATATATGTAGTTTATATTTATATTTTACTGCTAACACCTGATATTGCTGTGTATACCTACTTCTTTCTTTGTTATATATAGAAAGAAGTATATAAAACAATATGTAAAAGCCTATAATGTGCGTAAACAAATAAATAATAAAATATTTATTTTTACATATAAGCACAAGTAGCGGTTTTACTTTCCCCGAAACTATATTCCTTCGAACTTCTTTAAATTTTAAAAATTAACGTCATAAAAATAGCCACCAGTTGAGCCGTCGAGAAGCGTCGCGTTGAACCGTAGACAGTTGACCATCGTCCCGATGTTTAGATAGAACGTCCGCGACGTCCGCGTAACGAAGTTGACGCGTCAACTAGTTGACGAATTCAACTAGTTGATCGTCTCGTCGATGGATGGACGTGGACGGTCTCGTTTCGTCGACGGTAAATACGTCGACGACCCATCCCTAATATAAACGATGATTAACAGTAATAATTAGAAACCTTTAACAATTTAATAATGGAGTAAAATAAAGATAATTAAACAAAAATATCAGATAAATAAGATAAAATAAACCAAAAAAATAAATGTAAAAGATAAAATCAAAACAAATTTCATAATTAAAACACTTAAAATAAATAAATATATACAATTCATGGAGAACAAAAAATAAATAAAGATCTAGTCCATTAAACTGTAATTAGTAAGCATTACGGGAATTAACTAACCTAACCTAACCTAACATAAAACACGTTTTACAGTAAATAATTAAAAATAATAATATATAAATAAAACATATTAAAGACAAATGACAATATAAATTAACAATATATATTACAGTAATAATTAGAAATAATATATAAACAATATATATTATCAGTAATAATTATAAACTTTTAACAATTTAATAATATAGTCAAATAAAGATAATTAAACTAATGTACCAGATAAATAAAATAAAATAAACCAAAAAAATAAAAGTAAAAGATAAAATCAAAACATATTATATAATTAAAACACTTAAAATAAATAAATATATACAATTCATGGGGAACAAAAAATAATATACTTTTTTTCCATTAAACTGTAATTAGTAAGAATTCCAAGAATTTGTTTCCAAGGCGATGCATGCATGGTAACGGTGAATTTAATGCATAGCTATTCCCGTATAGAACATTTCGTGATGTCTCGTTTGACTTGGTATATTTATACGAGATCATCTAAATTTTTTCATATTTAATTCATATATAATAAAATTAGAATATTTTCAAAGATTTTCATTTAAGAAAAGTGACTTTGGTATAGAATCCTTATCAGGATTTATCCTCAGCGAACTGCGTACTACAAAGTATTAATAGAACATAGGCCACAATTCTTTTCTGCCCCTCCCCCTAATATATTTTCGTGCAAATCTGTTCTGTTCGATCGATCTGACCCAAATTTTGCGTACTTGTTTGTTAGGACCCGGCGGATAAAATAGGCCACATTTCTCCCCTGGACATCCCAGCCTAGATTAAATGGAAACATTGTTTTAATTAGAGGATTTGCAAAAAAGGGAACCTTTTCCCCCCATAAACTTATTTGAGATTAAATCCTCAACTCGAACAATGCCGGGAATGAACAGTTAGTAATTTATTACATATAATTTACCTTTTGGGCGTTGAGATACGTACCTCACGTTGGATGAACAACTGCGACTGGGCGATGTCTAAATTGTGAACCCACTGGAAACCAAATCACTGCAAATCAAATTCTCGGAATACTACCGAATTTTCAATCCATTTTTATCAATGCAGATATCACAAATTTCTCTTTTGATTGCAACAGTTTGTTCTGTGTGATATGGCTATTAACCCTCGAGTTCCGGAAGGTCGAAGATAGGATCGGGGCTGGAGCGGGGTACAAAGCGACCCCAGTGAATGGACACCCACCGCATTCCCAGGACCGTTTAATGAGCGAAAGCTCACACATCGGTCCTACTCGTACGTCGCCGGGTTGACAATTTTTTCACCAATGGCCCTTCCCGTGTGGCATCGTGTAAAGTGCGAGGATCGGGCAACAGATTTTATTTATTTATTGATCAACGCCCTTGTGGGCTTTTACAGTACAATAAAATTAAAAGGATTTTTATATACCTGACATAAAACACATTTTTCAGTAAATAATTAAAAATAATAATATAAATAAAACATATTTTAAATAAAACGTAAAGTAATATAAAATAAACAGTATAAAATAAATTAAAAATAGAAATGAACAATAAACGATGATTAGTATGTACACAAGCAAACAGTAATAATTAGAAACTTTTAACAGATTAGTTATAGAGTAAAATAAAGATAATTAAACAATATAGAAACTGCACTAACCTCTTCAATATCTTCGGGGTGCATTATGAAAACAATTTATTCAAAAAAAATAGCAATACGTAAAAATATAATCACATTTCTAATAAAGGTTTTTTTCTAGAGGCGGAGAAATTTAAATTGAAATAAAATACGTTTTTAATATCCATGAAATGGGCTTTAATTGACAGATAATTTTATGACATTAAAATTTAAACGTAAAATAAAACGTTAAAATAAAAAATTAAAAAAAAAAAAAAAATTAAATTTTAGGCACGTTGGCGCCGTGGCTGGCGCGTACATGGCGTAATATTGAGGTCAAATTTTCACAATCCAAATGTGTTCAGTGATAAAGCACACTTTTGGTTAAATGGCTATGTCAAAAAACTGAATTGCCATATTTGGAGCGATGATAATTCAAAAGCCAAAAAAAGTCATCGTTTGTTGCGCTTTATAGGCCGGTGGAATCATTGGTCCATGTGTACTCAAAAATGATGATGATCAGAACGTTACAGTCAACGGTGTGCAGTACAGAGACATGATTACTAACTTTTTCGTACCTCAATTGGAAGATATCAATGTTGTAGATATATGGTTTCAGTAGGATGGTGCTACATGCCACACAGTCTACGATACAATTAATTTCTTGAAGAAACATTTGACAAACGATTGATTTCACGAAATGGACTTATTAACTGGCCACCTCGTTCATGCGATTTGACGCCATTAGATTATTTTCTCTGGGGATATGTAAAATGGTTAATGTACGCCGATAAATCAAAAACAAATGAGCACTTCGAAGCCAACATTATTGCCGAAATACAGCCTGATTTACTGCGAAGTGTGTGTGAAAATTGGACTTTCAGATTACGCCATGTATGCGCCAGTCATGGTGGCCACATGCCCAAAATTGTATTAAAATATTAATGCCATAAAATGATCTGTCAAATAAAGCCAATTTTATGGTTATTAACATTTTTATGTATTTTATTTCAATTTTAAGTTCTCCACTCTTAAAAAAACGACCCTCTACAACGCGGACAAGATTCTACTTTTAATTACTCTTTTTTAACTACTACTAATTTTGTCATAATTTGATGAGAAACCGTAGAATTTTGACTCACAAGCGTCCGTGAGCCAAAGGAAGGTATGCAAACAGAATGACATTACCGTATCGTTTAGAATATTCCCGAATGTCTATGGAAGAGCATTCTTTTTCTACTTTTAACTGTCTTTCTAGACGTTTATTTTCTTTTCTTTGGGTGTTGTATGGGATATTTATGAGGAGTACAAAGAATGCCAGCTAAATATCAGTAATGATAATTGAATAGTTTTGAAAATTAAATATTTGGGGTTATGTTGTGCCCCGTTCCGCAACGAGAGGGTTAAAAAAGGGGGAAGTCACGTACCTTTCGCGTCTTTATGCTGCGTTCATGATGACCAATGTTTTTTTAACCAGTTTTAGAACTTTTATACGATAATTAATGCAGTTAGTAGTAACAACTACCAGGAAAGTAATCGGCTATCGTCGATTGCTATCGCAGGCGACTATTCTGATTAAAATATATTATAAAATAAGTTCATGGTTACGAACTGCGTTTTATTTTACCTCTCTCGTAATTTGTAAATGAGACTGATATCATCATCATCACTTTTGGCACTTCAACCCTTGCTGGGTCTAGGCCTCCTCAATAATCTTCCTCCACTCATCTCGGTTTAGTGCAAGCTCTCTCCAGTTCCGAAGCTCCAAGGCAGTGATGTCTTTAAGGACGTTGTCACTCCATCTTAGTTTTGACCTTCCTAAGCTCCTTCGCCCTATTGGCCTTGAGTTCAGCAAGGACTTAGGTGCTTGATGCTCGAACATTCTCTCCACATGCCCAGCCACCGAAGTCTTCCCAGTTTTATAAATTTTGTGACGTTTGGCTCCTTAAACAGAGTATAGAGCTCATTGTTATAACGTTTTGCGCCAAAATCCATTTTCTAGAACCAGTCCGAAGATACGCCTCAAAATTTTCCTTTCAAAAACGTCCAGTGCTCGCTCGTTCCTTTTAAAAAGCGTTTTGTACACATATCTTGGTGTTTCTTTGAAGACTTTTGTACACCATCAGAGAGAGTTTGAAATTGTATTGATTATGTAAACTTTTAGCTCCCATCTCTTTATCTTACCTTCATATTAATGGTGAAAGAAAACATTATTTTATCTATTAATATTTATCTTATCTCTTTGCCTCCGGAGAAATTCCACAAATTTCAAAGTATTCTGCATGATACAGCGACATCTTTAGATCACGGCCCTAACTGTTTACGTTGCTTATAAGTATTAATATTACCGCCCGAGGGTGACATCTATTGAATGAGAGAGGAAGAGAGGCATTTTGCAAATGTCAGTGCAAATACACCCGTGTTGAAAAATCGTGAAATAAATTTCCCACACTGGTGTATCAGTATTTAAGAGGATTTTATTCAGTTAAAAACTTCTACAGGAGAATTAATTCATTTATTTGAGAAGAACTTTACAGAGCAAAAATCAAAAACACAGTCATGAGGCTTTCGCCCGTTCTTACCACTTATACCTTAAATCCTTTGTTTCTAAAATCATACAAGCATTTTTTGTGTCGAAGGAACTGTTATGGTGTTAATGTAAACAGATTTGCGAGTTCATTGCCCTGAAGGGATGAACAGACTGAGGGGCAAAAAATCGTCACCTTATCAGGTGCTTCAACCTTCGGACAAAGTAACTACCTGACTGGTTAAGCTGAACACGATAAATATTTACAAGAGAAATAATTTAATTTAGAATGCCAAATATTATAATAGTAGTGGGGATATAACGTTTGGTTATAAAGTTTGGTCAGGGCCCAACAAGTAGGGGAGGATGGGTGAATTGCGGACGCTGAAGCGAAATAACGTACAAAACCAATACTATTAGAAACAAAAGGCCTAACTTTATTTATTATGAAACTTTAGTTATTCACCTATGTTCCGCACAGAACAGGCAACAAAGGTGCGGTCCGCTGAATCCACTTCAGAAGCCTTCGGGATGTCTCACACAGCACGGGCGCACCGTGTGAGCAGCTGGAAAAAGAGCGATATTAGTACACGGGAATGTGCACCAGAGGCGACAGCAAAAGAATTTGCTTCGAGCAAAATGTCTAAACTCGACGAGGTCGTCAAGAATAATCGTCTTAAAAAAGACGGTTGAACTGCGATGGAATACTTAGCTTGGCAAAATCAGCGCCAGCGGGCAGCACTCCGCAGAAGCAGTAGGTACCGAGCGTGAATGTCCGCTCAGTGTCAGCACACCGCAAGGCGATCGCCGCCGATATCAAGTACCGGGCGTGAAGCGAGAGCGCTCGGCATTAGCAGGCAGCAACAGCAGATCTCGGTGAAGTACTTCGTCTCGGGCTCAAGAGCGGTCGACGTCAGCAGGCAGCAAAATCGTAGGAGGTAGTCGGGTAAGTAAATGAAACACACGTGAAGGGTTTGCCACGGCGTTTTAAACCAGACTGAAGCCGGTCCGCCTTGAATGCGATATTTATACCCTCGGCCGGGACCAGGAGGCCCCGGCCTCGAAGCCAATTAAAACAAGTTACAGTTTGCATACAAATGGCGCGTTCCGGCCGCTTATTTCTACTACATATATTACAGTTTTTTAATTATTAAATTAAACGCACCTTCCCCGGAGGATTTACATATATGTCATTACATGGGCTGCGTCTCAATAAACAGCCTGACATATTGTGTGGCAACCTTGAGACATTATTATTAAAGCAACAGTTAAAATATATCTCATTTTCTGGCCCGGTGGGCTATGAAATTTCAACAAATAAATTTCTTAAAAATCTAAATTAACTTTTAGGTTTAGTTTTTTGTATTTATTATATAGAGTGAGTCGCAGCGCATCTGTTGATATATCACACTTTGTTGTAAGTTGCAGCTTACTATAGTTATGAATTTTTAAACTTTTCAACAAAAAACTAATTTTGTAATTTATTCAAAATTATTTGCACATATGAGTGTGTATATTCTCTAAATAGGTCTTGATCCACTGATCATTATGCAAAAGTAAGAGTAGGTATTGTTACCCCAAAGAAGACTTTACACAATTTTAAAATGAACTTGAAAGTTTGTTTTCTCAAGTTTCATTAAAAATGGACTTTTTTCCACACATTTGAATAGTAGCCCCTTTTCACTTGGTCAAGAAATATAGCCGTACTTCTCTTCCGCCTGACGAAAAGTTGTATTTTTATCCTCTATTTCTTTGTAAGGTTTCGATGATGTATGCTCGTTTTTTTTCCGAATATATTTTCGAGTCATCTGAAAATGTGCAATAAATTGGTTTAGGTTTTGACAAATAATCGAGTCAGGGGTAATTGCGGACGCCCGTATTTATCCTAGGGAGCTTGTCCACAATAAACCCAACGAGTTTAAAAAATAACAACGACAATTATTTGTTAGTTAACAAAATTTATCATCGAAAGTTATTGTGTAATTTATTCTCCATCAACGAGGTAATCGATAGAAAATATCACTTTTTATTGTCACCTACTTCATAGACAAAGCAATCAAAATAGTAAACACCAAAAATTAGATCAAAATTCACAAAAATGTTTGATTTTATTTATCTTGAAAATTGTGTGCAGCTTTCTTTCGTGAATATTTGCTCGGCACGAAAGATGGCGGAAAGTAACACGTGATCGTGGCGGCCGGGCGCGGAAGTAAGGGATCGAGTAGATATCTGCTAGTCCGTATTTACCCCGCGTCCGCAATCACCCCATCGTCCCCTATTCCTCCAGTTACCCTGAACGGTGTGGTCCTGAAGGTGACCGAAGGAACAAAATACCTAGGACACATAATTACCAATAATCTAATGGACGACGACGATATTGACAGGCAAAGACGAGCTCTCAGTGTGAAAGCGAATATGCTGTGTTTCGTCTTTGTAGCACCGCTGTAAAAAGAACGCTCTTCCTTGTCTTCTGTGCAACGTTATATACTTGTGAACTCTGGACAAATTATAAAAAGAGCAGCATAGAATGACTTCGCATACAATATAACAACGCCTTCCGTACCTACGATGATTGGCCTTCCCAGATATTGCAGAGCTTCCGGTATGTTGACTAAGGGGCGTGTTCCCAACTTTGCAGCCCTCATAAGATCCAGGGTGGCAGGAATGAGGGAAAGGATATACAGCTCCGGAAATACCCTTATCCTGGAAGCCCGCATTACTCCAGCATCCAGCATCACGCACACTGGAGAAAGATACTGGCCCCGTATAATTGACTTGCCATCGCTCGCTAAAGACGCTAATAAACGATATTTTACGATATATTTCTTTTAATACTTTTAATACTTATAATACTTCTCCTCTATTTTATATGATTTTCTTATTTCTCTTTTATTTTATATAATATTTTTAATGTGTGTACCTACTTTTATACGGAATGTGTGGGATTGCACGAACCTCCCCACATTCAGGAATAAAGTTATATTTATATTTATTTATATTTATAACCAATATAACGTTTGTATACTTTGTATATACTTTGTATATATACCAAACATACTTTGGTAAAAAGTATATTTAGAGGTTTCCAACCAACTCATCGGAGGTGTTAAGTTAATTATGGAATGTCACCTGAAGGGGATGGAATCTTAAGTGGAAAAATATTCAATAATGGGTTGTTTTTTTTTTGTCACAAATTTTGTCTAGTTATTTATTATATTTGAATTATTTAATTTGTATTAATACAAATATAAAAGACAATCAAACAAAATTCGTGCACAAACCCCCTCCCCTTTGCCGTAACATAATTACATGGTGTATCTTTTTCAATTTTAGTACACAAACAATCAAGAAAAGAACATTGTTCTCGAAACATATATATTGTTTATCTAATAAAATGGTGAAAACAAAGTGATTTATGTTTTATTTTAATAATAATGTCACAACAAAGTTCAAACCATCATTCAGAAGAAAAAATATTCTTCGAACAATTTATTTCATTTTCTATGAGTGGCACAGTGTCAAACCAGCCCTTAAAACAAATACGAGGTGTGATCAAAAAATACGGTGCATAAATTTTTATAGCAGCAACTGCTGATGCTACATTGATGTGAAGTGTCGATTCCGGCAGCCTGCTCATATGTAGTGGTGGGTCCACTCTGTACTAACTACTACAATGTAGTACTTCATTACATTGAAGTGTACACTTCACACCTTTTTAAGTGTAGTACACACTACAAACTGTACACACTTCAAAGTTATTGAAAGTTCGAGTACATACTTCAAATAGTACATTTTTTATGTGAAATTTTTGTCTGATATTCGAAAATTTTTAGGACCGAATGAAGAAATCTCTGGAAACTGAAACAACCCCCAACCCCCCATGGTTTTGAAAATTTTCTAGTAACACACTTTTCTAGAAGAACTTTTTGTAGGTCATTACAATTTTGTAGTACTATAATTAGTTAATTTAATTAGTACTACAATTTCTTAGTACTACAATTAGTTATATTTCATGTAGTTTTAACTACAAATGTAGTGTATACTTTGTAGTCTTCAAACTGGTGAACGTGTGTGTGTTGTAGTCTTCATTTTGAAATGTAGTTTTTCCCTTCGCTACTCCTTTGATAATAATAGTGACAAGTAAGAACAAGTGACCTATCAGGCCATTTCCAGAGCCAGGAGAGTAGGGCCATGTTTACCGTGTCTGTCCAGTCGCGCATTATGAATTTCTGTTAGTGCCAGTAAAGGAGATTTCAGAATGACGATTATGACGTATTATACTTAAGGTGGTGTATTTGTAGGCAACTATGGATGGGCGTTGAATGGACGGACTAGTTGAAATCAACCGTTGACGTTGCGTTGACGCGTCGACGGTTTACGTTTATCGCATGGACTAGTTGAATTCGTAGACGGTGGACGGCGGACGCCGTGGACGGTGGACGATTCGAGAGTCAACGTAGTGCAAAGCAACGAGCGAGAGCAAGACAAAACGTCTCCGTTTATTTCTCTCTCATCTCTCGCTGTCGACTTGCAGACGCCATATACGTCATAGACGGCTCGACGGGTAATTTCATTTCAACTACAACTACACGACTGTAGAGTGCAGATCTGTGTACACGAACTATGACAGAGACTTGAAATTTAAATGCAAGCGTAGGGTGAGATAGGCATAATAAGCTATTATCTATTATTTTTTACTTGATTTGTGCGATGTGCACGTGCGACGTTTCGGTGAATTCCCAATTTTGCGCTGTGTAAAATAAAACAATTCTGTGTATACCTACTTCTTTCTTTATTATATATAGAAAGAAGTATATAAAACAATATGTAAAAGCCTATAATGTGCGTAAACATATAAATAATAAAATATTTATTTTTGCATATAAGCACAAGTAGCGGTTTTACTTTCCCCGAAACTATATTCCTTCGAACTTCTTTAAATTTTAAAAATGAACGTAATAAAAATAGCCAACAATTGAGCCGTCAAGCAGCGTCGCGTCGAACCGTAGACAGTTGACCATCGTCCCGATGTTTAGATAGAACGTCCGCGTAATGAAGTTGACGCGTCAACTAGTTGACGAATTCAACTAGTTGATCGTCTCGTCGATGGATGGACGTGGACGGTCTCGTTTCGTCGACGGTAAATACGTCGACGACCCATTACTAAAGGCAACCGCACCGATATTAGTGAAAAATTAAGTACTTTTAGAAATTAATATAATCTCGCTTAATTTTTTGATAAAAGTACTGATATGCCTTTTCATTAACGGAATGTTGGAAGGTTTACCTTTTCAATTTCACAATTTTTTAATCATTGTTTTTTCTGATGATCAGTGAAATGTTGTGCAAGAATTTTAATATGTAATTCGTCATTGATAAGATTATCAAAAATGGTGAAATAAATAAGCCAATTTATTAATATTTTATTTGTTGATTTGATTTTGTTGACGATGGTAATGTTGACAATTTACTGATAGCTTATCAGTGACATAAAGTTTGTAATCAGTAAATTAACTGCAATTCTTCGAGGGAGCTTAGAAAGGCCAGAATTAAGATGGAGCGTTATTAGCAAAATTAAGACACATCTGCCTGGGAGATTCAGAACCAGAGAGAGCTTGATGGATACGAGTGGAGGAAGACCATTGAGGAGGTCGAGACCCACCAAGGATTGTAGAGCCTATGCAACGAGTGAGTGTAGAAAGACTCTTGAGGAGGCCGTAATCGACCAGGGGTCGTAGAGCCAATGCGACTAGTGAGTTTGATATACCACTTAAGCTGATCAATCTGATGAAATTAACAATGTCCCCAGTAATGTGAATAGAGTTCTTCTTCTGTGCCCTGTCGGGTCCCCCCGACGTCAGCGATCATCTGGGAGAAAGTTTCCCTGTCCAGGGCAGTGCGGAACAGCTCTTCCACGCTTCTTATCCCGGTCCACTCTCGGATGTTTCCAAGCCAGGAATGCCGCCTCCTTCCGACCCCTCTGCGACCCTCAATCTTCCCCTTCATGATGAGCTGAAGGATGGAGTATTTTTCGCCTCTCATTATATGACCAAAATATGAAATTTTACGGAGCTTTACTATATTTAGTAACTGTACGTTTGTATTTGCTCTACGTAAAACTACAACATTACTAGTCATGTCAGTCCAAGATATCCTTAACATTTTACGATGTATCCACATTTCGAACGCCTCTAGGCGATTTAGAGTAGTCACCTTCAGCGTCCATGCTTCAACACCGTAAAGTAGAACTGACCATACATAGCATTTGATCAATCTCTGTATGAGCTTCAAGTTTAAGTCGTCATTACAGAGTAGACTTTTCATGTTATTAAAAGATGCACGGGCTGTCTCTATTCTGCATTTGATCTCCGTATCAGGGTCCAGATTGTCAGTAATAATACTGCCCAAATACTTAAACTGTTTTACTCTCTCAATGTTGACACCCTTTAATTGAAGGCACACATTTGGATGATTCTCTCGGCTAAAAACCATAAACTTGGTCTTGCTAATATTTATGTTTAGACCATAGTGTTCGCCAGTGGAATTAATTTTACTGAGCAGTTGTTGCAGGTCTTCAAGACTATCTGCCAGCAAAACGGTGTCATCAGCATATCGGATGTTGTTGATAGCCACACCATTGACTTTTACGCCAAGGTTTGTATTATCTAGCGCTTCTAAGTGAATAGAGTTGGGGTAGGAAATTATCTGTACGAGCCCTTTGAAGGGTTCCACGGGTGGGACGAGGAGAGGTGACCTATCTCTCATTCAACAGCCTTAAAGAAAGTTATTCGGGACTCAGGCTTTGTGATAAGGGTAATGATATTCGACAATAGCGTTCAACTGTTGACCTGCTACGATTATTAGATTATCTTATCTCATCTTTACGTCATTTCACGATCACATAGAGGCGGTCAGTGGTAATGCATTGAGAATGTTAGGATTTGTTCTGTGTACAGCCAGGGTTTTCAAAAATACCCGCGTACTGAGAACTCTTTACAACTCCTTGGTCTGAAGTAGACTCGAGAGTGGCTCGATGATTTGGGGGCCATATGAGCTTAAGTACTCACTTATGGTAGAGAAAGAATACGGGCATTATCCTTGGCTCTACCCAACCGAGTTCCTCCAGGGTATGCTTGGCTACAATACTTTAGAGACTAGAAGGAATGGGTATCTGATTACGCATTTTTATCCATTGTTGCGCGGTATGATCGATAATCCTGAAATTATGCAGAGCATTGGTTTGTATGTTCCGGATAATTACCTAAGACATCGTCAGCATAGATTGTTTCACATTCCAATATACAGGAACAACCTGCCAATGGTTATGCCTGATGGAAGAGCTACTGCTATGCTGAACAATATTACTCTGGACATTGATCTGTTCCATGTCTCTGAGAGGGTTTTCCGAAGCGGGATTCTCCTACACCTTTGATATGAATGAATTTATATACCATTGAAAGATTTGGCAGAAACTTCGTGGTGCGACATTATAATTTAAAATATGTTTTACTTTACTTTGTATACCTGATGATGAGAGGAACTGCTCCTCTCGAAACTATAGTAGTAAATTAATAACTCATATTGTGTGTGTGTATCACAAAGTAAAAAACAACGTATTTTAAATTTTGAATTTATATATTTTGATATTTTTTTGTTTGAATATTTTATCACTTGTTAATAATATTTACGAATTAAACATATGTTTGTAATGTAAATGTAATATTAAAAATAAATAATTTGAAATTGAAAAATTAAAATCTTCTTCCTCTTGTCCTATTCGGGTCGGGGACTTATTGTCGACTTATATCGACAAGGTCCTCAGCTTCGATGCTTTAAGGTACAGATACACATGCTTATTAGTGGCACGTGAGCATGCGCAGTATTGAACTTCTTAAGCCATTGCTATTAATGAGCACATGAGCATGCACATTGCTAGTAATGAGCATGCTAATGTCATTTACCATGAGAAGGGGTATCTTTTGAGCATGTGTGAACAGGCTTGCTTATGAGCAAGCTAAAGTCATTCGCGGCTAGTATCGATTATCAATGCGACCTTCTCAGTCCGCGACAGATTAAACAAATATGTCGCGTTGGGGAGATGACAAAACATTACTTTTCGTGACTTATTATAGGAATCACGAATGTCTGTGGAATACCCGTTATTTAAAAATAATATACTAAGAAATAATGTTTATGAAACTTTATTAAAAGACATAAATGATTAAAATATTACAATAAAAATTATAAAAACCAAAATCAAAAATATGCGGATGAAAACTCGGGAACTGTTTTAATTTGTTGGTTCACTTGAATTTTCTTTTTCAGTTTGTAATGTTTCCATTTTGAACAAGAACGTCTCTATTGAACGAGAGTATGCCAGTAATAAGCATATGTGTTTGATTAAACCCGTTTTGATTTATTGGTTCACTTGAATTTTCTATTTCAGTTTGCAAAGTTTCTATTTTGACCTAGAGTTCCTCTCTAATCTATTACAAGAACATGCCAGTAATAAGCGTGTGTGTTTGATTGTTAGCTTTGAGCATGCTAATGAGCATGCTCCAAATAATAGTGATGGGTCCGCTCTGTACTCACTACTACAATGTAGTACTACATTACATTGAAGTGCACACTTCGCACGTTTTGAAGTATAGTGCACACTACAAACTACAAACGCCAAAGTTATTGAAAATATAAACTTCAAATAGTACACTTCATTTCAAAGCGAACACTACAAAGTACATACACTTCAAAGTTACCGAAAGCACGAGAAACATACTTAAAACAGTGCATTTTTTACGTGAAATTTTTGGGAAGTTGTATGTAGTTAAACGAAGAAATCTCTGGAAACTGTAATTTTTTTGGAATCGAATGAAAAAAAAATGAATGAATAAATCTGGCTGGCGACCTTATTTTTTTTTTTTAGGTTCATTTAAAAATTCAAATTACTTCACTAGTACTACAATTACTTCACTTCAAGTAGTTTTTACTACAATTGTAGTGTACACTTTGTAGCCTTCAAACTGTGAACGTGTGTGTGTTGTAGTCTTCGTTTTGAAATGTAGTTTTTCCCTTCGCTACAAAATAAGCATGTGTACCTGTACCTTTATGTTTGGCCATGGTGCCTTTCTCCGTGCTATAAAAGTTTGTGGCAAGCAAACACACTGTCACATTTTTACGACGGATTCTTTACCGGCGGGGGCAGCCGACAATATTCACGACTCCTTTTATTAGATTATTATTATTATTATTATTATTATTGATAATGGGCAGGCAGCTTAAGCTAATAGGCCCATATCACTGTCTCTCATTTGAATATCCAGCCTGTTCTTAAACTGGTTGACACTGGCTGCAGACACAACGCCCTCAGGCAAACTGTTCCACATATTGACCACTCTATCGCTTAATGCATGCTTTCTTGGGTTACACGAGAACCGAGACTTGTTCAACTTCGGATGATGTCCTCGAAGGCCCACATTAGTGTTTAATGCAAACATATCTGTCATATTAGGAATATTGTAGTAGCCCGATAGAATGTTGAATGCCTCGATGAGGTCACCTCTTGCTCGTCGCTCCTGAAGAGTGGGCGGTTTCAATACTGTCAGTAGGGATGGGCGTTGATTGGACGGACTAGTTGAAATCAACCGTTAACGTTGCATCGACGCGTCGACGGTTTACGTTCATCGCATGGACTAGTTGAATTCGTAGACGGTGGATGGCGGACGCCGTGGTCGGTGGACGATTCAAGATTCAACGTAATACAAAGCAACGAGCGAGAGCAAGACAAAACGTCTCCGTTTATTTCTCTCTCATCTCTCGCTGTCGACTTGTAGATCATAGAGTGCAGATCTGTATACATGAACTATTGAGACTTGACAGAGACTTGAAATTAACTGACAGAGACTTGAAATTTGAATGCATGCGTAGGGCGAGATAGGCTTAATAAGCTATTATCTATTATTTTTTACTTGATTTGTGCGATGTGCACGTGCGACGTTTCGGTGAATTCCCAATTTTGCGCTGTATAAAATAAAACAATTCTGTTTAATTATTTTATTTTTTATTGAACTAATATTTTACTGCTTACATCTGATATTGTTGTGTATACCTACTTCTTTCTTTATTATATATAGAAAGAAGTATATAAAACAATATGTAAAAGACTATAATGTGCGTAAACAAATAAATAATAAAATATTACTTTTTACATATGAGTACAAGTAGCGGTTTTACTATCCCCGAAACTATATTCCTACGAACTTCTTTAAATTTTAAAAATTAACGTAATAAAAATAGCCAACGATTGAGCCGTCGAGCAGCGTCGCGTCGAACCGTAGACAGTTGACCATCGTCCCGATGTTTAGATAGAACGTCCGCGACGTCCCCGTAACGAAGTTGACGCGTCAACTAGTTGACGAATTCAACTAGTTGATCGTCTCGTCGATGGATGTACGTGGACGGTCTCGTTTCGTCGACGGTAAATACGTCGACGACCCATCCCTAACTGTCAGCCTTTCCGCATATTCCAGGTTTTTAAGACCCAAGGGCAATTTTGTGGCTCGTCTCTGAACATTTTCCAGTAAAACTATATCTTTAGCAAAATATGGATTCCAGATCTGAGAGGCATATTCGAGGAGAGGCCTCACATATGTCTTATAAATAGTTGTGAATAGTGATACTGTCAGATGTTGGAATGATCTTCTCACTAAATACAAAATAGAGTTAGCCTTCTTAACCACACTCGCTATGTGCTCACACCATTTAAAGTCCTTGGTAATAGTAACACCCAGATCCTTCTGCGAGACCACTGACTTAATCAGGCTTTCGTTTAAGGTAATTAGTGTATTAAAAATTTGAATCAAGTTGGGAAAAAATTTGCCGACAAAGCGCTCTCATGGAAACGTTGCGTAATCCGTTAGAGATAAAAAAAACTCGTGTAGCAAAGAATTGTGCAAGCTTCAATTATCTACAAAAAAAATCCGTGGTAGCACACAGCTATCTTTTAAAGATAACTTAAATAATCCATTTTTGTTTATACAATTTCATCAAATGTATAATTAAGATATTCGTCGCTGTATGCAGGGTTATTTGGAAAACATTAATAACCTCGCAGGACTATATTCCTGCCTTGATTATGAGTAGAAAATGTTCGAGCTATTATGACCTAATATCAATAGTTAAGGAGATATGCGACATCAAAGTTTGCATTTTTTTTTCAATATTTCTGACTTCTTTTTTGTAAAACGTTAGACTATCATTACAGTAATTCATATCGATTACGAAAAATTCATTCGTTTCAATACAGGTTATATAAAATTATAAAAACCCTAAAAAAATTCCGATTGGAATGATTTCCAATTGGAAATCGAAGATTTTTATTTTTTTATTTGTCTTGTATTACAGAGAATGAATTTTTCGTATTCGATATGAGTTACGGTAATGATAGTCCAACGTTTCACAAAAAAGAAGTCAGAAATATTGAAAAAAAAATGCAAACTTTGATGTCGTATATCTCCTTAACTATTGATATTAGGTCATAATAGCTTGAACATTTTCGACTCATAATCAAGGCAGAAATATAGTCCTGCGAGGTTATTAATTCCAAATAACCCTGTATATAATAAAGCCTATGTGCCGTTTAGTACATTCTGAGATGAACGAATCAATTTGTCAATTTTTCATATAAATAATGGAGATATACTAAAAAAAATATTGCCGTTCATCTGGAAAGTCTGCCTAGTAATTACATTTTTAAAATATTTTTTATAAATCTTGTCTGTGCAATTATTTTTTAAAACAGTTTCATTCGTTTATCTCAGAATGTACTAAAACGTCACACAGGATTAATTATAGTTATACACATCGACGATATAATGGTTCACTTTCCAGCAATTTTGACCAATTCAGTATTAATTCTTAACAAATGAAACATCTTATTTACTTTAAGCATTTACCGCAGATCAAATTTTTTCTGTACACCAAATCATTCAAATAAATATCTTAGAATATATGACGAGTTAATCTGTACCGGGCGAAGCCGGGCCGTGTTGCTAGTGCATAATATACATATTTATTTATTGACGTGTAATCTTTCCTCTCGCTTTCCTGCAATTCGTGGCAGTGATATCGTGAAAATGGACGGAAATACGTTACCGGAAATAAGATCCCAGGGAAGCGCGCGAGATTTCATTTAACCAATGAGCGCGCGCGGAGCACGCGCGATGGAAAAAAAATCATCGTTTGTAAACAAATCAGGGTCCAGCAAGTGCCATCACCGCGAAAAAGCACACTTCCAACAGCCAACGCTTCTGATTTTGTATATTAAATTAGATTATTATTGTTTTTTCTTATTTTTTATCGATCCTGGTATAATATTCTTGTATATATGTGTTTTCTTGTAATTGTCCCAAGGCTTTGTACATTAATAATTGTTTTTTTTCAAGATTTATTAATTATATGGCTGTAAGAAAACCAATTAATGATAAATAAAATAATAAAATATATGTTACGTGGCTGGTGTCAAGCGTGTGGATGCTGTAACTTTGATATATTTTTGCTTATATCTTCGAAACTATCCAATAAATACAAAGTTGTATACCTGGTATCGAAACTTTTGAATATGGAACCGTTTTAGATAAAAATAGTCCATATTAATTTTTTGGAAAATGCATACGTTTTTTGATTCGTCGCATCATACAGGGTGGCGCAAAACTACCGTTATGGTTTGAATGCTTAATAACTTTTAAAATTAATTTATATATATTTTTTTTATTTCAGAATTTTGTGAAGAAAACCTGGGGAATTTGAAATGGAACATTCGCAATGAAAATCAAGCCTTAACACCGGAAATTTTACGAAAAGTTATGCAAAATGTACTGGAAAGAGCACGAATGTGCGAAGCCGAAAATGGCCACCACTTGCGGGATGTAATTTTTCACACTTTAGCCAATAATATTCCCCATTAATATACTATATAACAAATAAAGAAATAATTAATTAACCATTAAATAAAAAAGTAATTAAACATTCAAACCATAACGGTAGTTTTGCGCCACCCTGTACGATGCACGCAACGACGCGGCGATAAATGTCTTTGAATCGTCGTAAAAAATCGATTCGAAGTTATTTATGTCAAAATAAGCTTGTATAATGAAATATATGCTTGTGCTATGAAAATAGGACTGGTGGTATAATGCGGCTCGAACCACCGACCATCAGATCACTAGGCGAGACACTACACCAGTTAATTAACATTATTAACCAATATGTAAATATCAATTATCACAATCACGCCAAAGAAGTATAACTTCTACCGCGCGTACATGAGTACACCCTTTGCATTTTAATAGGTGACCATCTTGAATTAGTGACCTGACCATGTGTACAGAGAGGTGTTGATTTTAGGCCTAAAGAGATCTTGAAACTTTTTTGTGGTCTTGTCACTGTAACGGTGAATGGACGCCCACCGCATTCCCAGGGCCGTTTTATGAGTGAAAGCTCCCACGTCAGTCCTACTCTTACGTCGCCAGGTAGACAGTTTGTTCTGTACAAAGAGCTTAGCTGCAAGGTTTGGGTTATTAATAGTTTATTAAGTAAGCTAATAAGGTCAAGCAATATTTTAAGTGTAAACAACTTGAAAATGGTGTATTTCACTCCTGTCAATTCACTACTGAAGTATGGCATTATTGAGTGGGGAGGCGCATACGATAACATAATGAACCCATTAAAAGTTATACAGAGAACGATTATCAATGTAATATTAAAAGAAACAAACTTTTTCAAACCAAACACCCTTATATTTAAAAAAATTCTATTATAAAAATAATAAAAGAAAATAGAAATAAAAAATTTGAAACAAGCACATCTTTAAGATTTTAAAATAATAAATAATAATCAAACAAATAAAAAGGTAAAATAAATACTACAAAAAACACAATCCCTCACGATCACAATACACAACTCGTCAAACTCAAGAGTTAGTCTCTTTTTGGAGAGGTGCAGTGAATAAAATGTATGTATTAATTATAGTGTTAATAGACTATAATAAAATAAAATGTTATAAACTGTATTTTATATTAAATAAATAAAAAAAGGTAAGGGCAGAAGCAGAGGATAGATGGGTTCAGTCCTGAAACGTCCTCGAGTCCACAGACGACAGTCTCATCCTCTGAGCAACTCCTGGCGCGATACCCAGGTCCGAGTGAACACTCGGAAGAGTTTGAGGTTCTTTCCATTCTTAATGAGGTCATCGTTCCTAAAATCACGATCCCCACTCTTTCTAAATTCGCAAGCATTTCCTCTCTCGCATCTTTCAACAATTCACAATCCCAAAGGACATGCTGCGCTGACGATGACACACACCCGCAGGCGCACTTCGATGTAGTGGTGAAACACTCACCGTGTCCCGAGACCAGCTGCATGGCGTAGTGGTCCAGCACCGGGGGATGCCCTTTGCCTTTTTCTCTCACAGCCACCTTGGGGAGAAAGGAGTAAGTCCATCCATCAGTCTCCAGGGAGGCTGTCCATCTTTCTTGCCATTTTTCCAATATATCGCGTGATTGGCAGCTGAAGGACTAAAAGTTACATCGAACATCTTAATTTCCAGCCCTTTCGTCAGAGATCTGAGGGCATTGGTTTCGATTACCTGTAAGTCGGCTGGCAGTACACCAGCCAACACAGGCAACGCTGCTTCCGATACTGTACGGTAGGCTCCAGTCAGGGCCAGCAGTGGAAACCGTTGACCCAGATTTAGGGCCGATGAGACATCTGAGTTCCTCAGGTGGTGCACCCAAACACCGGCAGCTTTCGTGATTTTATTCACGTATTTTATTTTATATTCATTCATCGTTATTCGCTTGTCTGCCTTAAAGTAGTCTGCAGCTCTTTCAGGAATCTATTCGACGTGAGTAAGAAAGGAATCCGATGTATCCATATATATTCCCAAGTATTTATGTGTCTCTTCAAACTCAATTTTCACTCCATTTATCTCGATTAACGGACTCCTTTCCCTGTCATCGTGAACTCTCTTCATCATCGCTTTTGTTTTATGAAGAGCAAAAGTCAATTTGTTCGTAGCACACCATTTGCTCATACCTTCAATTGACTCGTTTCCCCGAAGCTCAAGTTCTCTGATACTATTTCCAGATACCATCAGCAGAAGGTCATCTGCAAAGGCGATTACTTGACAACCCTCCGGCAACGGCAGCAGAAGCACGTCATCAAATAAAACATTCCAAAGTGTGGGCCCCAGCACGGAGCCTTGTGGGACACCCATATTGGTGCGCTTGGTGAAGGATGCATCGCCATAGATCAATTTTGCATCACGTCCACTGAGGTACCTCATTAATAAATTAAAGAGGTACCTCGGGCACTGCCTGTCCTTGAGCTTGGTCAAGATCATATCCCACCAGGCGTTATCGAAGGCCCCAGATATGTCCAAAAAAACCCACATAACGTACTTCTCCTTACATTCACGAGTCCATGTCTGTGCGAACACAATGGCATTCTCCGCAGACATTCCTCGAACGTAACCAAACTGACGATCGCAAGGGGCCGAGAGAGATGTTTCAAGCCTGTCGCGTATCAGCGTCTCAAACACCTTCCCGAAACCGGGAAGGAGTGTGATCGCCCGATACGCGCTTAGGTCTGATCGAGGCTTGCCATTGTTTTTTGGAATGATACAAAGGAGGCCATTCTTCCATACCGCGGGAAAGGTCTCCGCTCTCATACAGGCATCCATTACACTTGTCACTTCATCTTTTGCGTATTTCCATACTTTCTTAATTATGATACCTGTTAATTTGTCCATACCTGGGGCCTTAGTTGTAACTAAATTTCTTATCACCTTTTCGATTTCCGCCACCGTAACCGGAGGAGGGTCCCGACCATCGTGAAGCATGTCGTCGGTGAGGACCCTGGACTCCCGGCGGACACGTTTATGACAGTCAGCGTCCCCCTCAGCAACATCGAGTGGTACAAATTTATTCATACAAGTTTCAACCTTGTCGGAGAAGCCAACCGCGGTGGCATTTCCGAGTAGAATCCTTAGAGAGACCTGGGTCGACACCTTACCTCCAGCGTCGACAAGTCCTGTTATCATCCGTGGGTCGGCGTCTCCTGACTCCCTGAACCCCGTTCTTTTGGCGGCGCGCATGGCTTTGAAGTACTTCTCCTTCGCCTCCCGAAGTGCTGGTTGCTGGCGTCGTCGATATGCACGCCGGTACGCTGACCGCAGCCGCGATAGTTCTGGCGTCCACCATGCTTTTGTAGGTCGGACGCGCCCCAGAGACAGCTCAGCTGCCCTTACTACGGCGTTGTTGAACCAATCGCCTACCTGGGTTGGTTCATTATTGCACCTTTCAAATACTTCACGTAATTCATGTTTCAGCTTTATCTTAAACTTCTCCCAATCTGCGTTCTTAGTTTTGAAATATGATTCTTTTTCAGGGTTAATTTTTCCAATCGTTAAGGTAGACAGACTACGATCATTGTCGATCTCAAGGTATATCGTCTCTGAAATAAAGAAATGTCAAAATCAAGATATGAAATAGAGAAACGTCAAAGCGTACCATTTAACCGAACTACAAAATTTTAATCAAGAAATTAAAAGTACCTTCATTGTTTGAATATTTTTTTCTTACCTCATGTGTCTTAAAATATTTGATTGTTTATATGATGATTCAAAACATAGATATCTTATTATCTATCCTGACATCTGTATTGGATTCTTCTTGTTTATATGATGATTCAAAACATAGATATCTTACTATCAATCCTGACACCTGTATTGGATTCTTCTTCTTCTTAAAATTAGGTAATCCGCCCTTAAAGAGCGATTTGTGCCATTTTACAAGTTATATACGAGATGTTGTTAAGAAAGGGTATGATCAATTATATATTTATTTCATTTACTAACAAGCATTTTGATATTATCGCATTAGGTAAGGTTATGGGTTATCATATTAGGTGGTATAGGTTATTTTGAGGTATAGGTTATCAGATTAGGTGAGTTCATGGCAAGAAGATGGCAAATATTGGTTGTTAGTTGAAATTTAGCCAGCTCATTGTAAAGAGTACCACAATGGGCAGGCAAAAAACATGTGATCAAGAGTCTCCTCCTCCGAACCACACTCACATATCGGACCGTGTGAACTATGTTCAGTCTGAACAAATGAGCAGCTACTAGACAATGGACAATTCTCATTCTAGAGATTGTGGAGATAGTCCTTTTGGTTTAAACCAGGGTTTGCTAGGAATATTTGTCTGTATGCTTTCTAAACGCTTTTCCTTGTGATTACCTGTATCGTTCCATAATGATATCCAGATGTCTTTGGTACGCTTTTTTTACACTATTTAGCCAGAAGAAACGCTGTGGGGGGACACCCGAAATTGTGGCATCTTTGGCTAATTTATCTACATATTTATTTCTCTGGATTTCTTGATGTGCAGGGATCCATACGAAAGACACGTGTTTGTTATCATGAGACAAATTAAATAAAAGAACTCTGATTTAACAGATAATATCGTTATTTATCCAAACTTTCATACCCGCACAGATCGAATCGATAGCTTATTTAGAGTCCGAAAATATAACAAATCTATCATAATTCTGAAGTAAACAGACATTTAGGGCTTCTTTTATCGCCAAACATTCCGCAGTGAAAGTCGATGAGTTTGGAGGAAGTCAAAATTTCATATCAGTTTTTAATTTGGGTATGAAAACCGCCCTCACCACTACAGCCTTCGGGGTCTAGCTTGGAACCATCGGTATAAACATGCAGATGCTTTGTCCACTTCTCACCAAGTATGTTATTAAATAAATTGTTTATTAGATTATCACTTAACTGTGTTGATTTATCTAGTCCCTTAATTTTCTCAGTGATAGGGTCGAAATAAATTGCACTGTAGAGGACCGAGTATACAGGAGGAGATTCATAACAGGGAGCATCGTGAAATGTTGTTTGAAAAAAAGAAAAGCTATTAAATAAATTAGGTTCTTTTTTTTGGCAGATATCTACGTGAATTAATCAATGTAGTGAAAGCAATAATCATTAAATAAAACACGACTTGGTATACACCACTAAAAAAAATTCTTTTCTTTATTCAAGATGAATAAATAGGATACAATGTACACTAAAATTAAATGATCAAAATTAAATAGTTTACTAGTGGCAAGACAGTAGGCGGAGGAAATAGAAAGGGGGTGAGGGGTGTTGTTAGGGAATAAAGAAAATAAATATTTTGTGGTGTGTACCAAGTCGTGTTTTATTTAATTATTTAATATGTCACCACAAAATTATAAATCGTTCATTGAAAAAGCAATAATCTTTTAGAACAAAGGGTGAGACATAAATTTTAATCTTTTTAAGAAATACTTGTCGGCTAAATACTATCGTCTAATATTGAGAGGCATCTCTACACACTCAACCTGGAGCGAATTGATTGGAGAAGACTTAGAGAAGACTAGCTCCCACTATCAATCTTAGACTTTTATATTCGAGTATTCGCGCAAGCTTTGCGACGGAAAGACGTGTCGTCGATACGTTGCACAACAAATAATTTAACACCTTGAAGTCATCATACAATATGGATTTAAAAAAATATATAGATTTTTTTTTATTGAACTCAACAAATCAAAAGCCTCAAAAGACGCAAAAATAGAAATTGAGTCTATACTCACCACAATTGAAGAAAAATGGACTGAAGAAAATACCGCTATACAAAAAAAAAAAATTGAACTACAAACAAAAGTCACAGAAAATCAAGACCGATACATAAACAAACTTGAATCATTAATAAATAAAGCATCGTATGAAGAAAAAGATAATGGAAAAGAAGTTATTCAATGGTAGTAAGAGAAAAACACCCCCCATACCAAAACCAAATCATGCTATTCTAATTTCTTCGAAAGAAGGCAAATCAGCAGAAGACATCAAAAGACATCATTTACGGGTATATGCTAGTCCAGTTATGGTTAACATACCTAAAGAACAGCGAAAAAAGTGAGACAAGAAAGCTCAAAAGATATCACTAATCGTATACTCCGAAAATGTCAAGGGTTTATCGTCTGTACAATCCCGAGAGCCGAGCAGTGACTTTAGATAGAGATGTTATAATAATGGAAAACATTGAGAGTGACAGTTGTACAACAAATGTAATAATAGAAGAAAAGTCAGTAATTCAAAGCCCAGAAGAGGAAGTGGCCGTGAGTGATGAGAATGAGCAGTCAAAGAAGAATAATGATGAGACATATGTTCAAAGTGAAACATCACTTTCAGAGGACGATCAATATGAATCTCTTGATACATCTGATGAGGAAGTTGTTTCTCAAACTAACATTCAGCTAGAAAAAAGAGCTTGTAAGAAGCCAGACTATTACGGCGTAACCAACATGTGCGTTGAAAATGAAACAAGCGACCATTAAATCACACTGAATGAAGTCATAAATGGTTCTGAAAAAGAGCAGTGGAAGAGGGCAATGAAGGAAATCTTTCAGATGGGTTTTCAAAAAGAAGTACAATAGTGATGGTGAAGTGCGTTATGAGGCAAGACTAGTTACTAAAGGGTTCACCTAAATTTCATAAGTTGATGGGCATCTCGGAAGTTTAATCTATTTTGATTTAAAACCTTTATATGTAATTATTTTGTTATGGGAGGATGTTAGTTATAGATATTATGTGTTCCTAATTTATGTAACAAAATTAATAAAGGCGTTATTGTTACCAGGGGCAACCTAGTGTTTTGACAAGCGGGAGTTAAGAACACGTGTGCGAACTAATATTTATAAACGTGCGGCGGCACGCCCACACAACTTGGAGTCATGATGCCTTACCTGAGCCCGTCGTGGATCCTGCTACGGAGGTAATTGCCAAGCTTCCCGAAGCCGTTGCTGTAGTCTCAGGAGCGGTCCAATCCATTCCTTCAGCAGTAAAAATTACCGCAGAAATGGGTGCTTCTACGGTCCCCATAAATGTCGGAAACACTTCTGTAATAATGTCAATAATCTTCAAAATGTGAACCTGAAAAAGAGAAACGCCAAATTTCTTACTACATTTTATTTTAAACTAGCTGTACCCGGCCACGCGTTGCTGTGGCTTACTTAGTATCGTTAAATGGAAAAGAAAGAAAAGAGGAAGCACATGTTTCTAATATGTTTATTTGTACAGTGCTTGTGGGTATTTAATTTTGCTGCTTTTCAAAAAAGCATCTTGTTACCAATCACACGTGTGATATTTGTATAGTAGTAGGTATATAAAAACATGCGCGAATTCGAATGCAGCATTGTGTCAAAGTCAATACGTGAAGAACTTTCGGAGATTTAAGATTTTGAACAAACAAATATTTACATTTTTATAAATTGATAGCTTTTCATACCCGGCGTTGCTCGGGTTAAGGATTTAGTTAAACATACGTTTGTGGGGACACACAAAAGTTTCATTGTTTCGCAGTCTCTAATAAAAAAAGGATTCATTTAATCTAGGCTGGGATGGATGGGATGTCACCTACATATTCCGTGACCTAAAGAATAAGAATGCAAAATTTGGATCAGATCGGCAATCGTTGTAGATATGTACAAAAAGTATATCAGAAGAAAAGGGAAGACGGAAATGTCGCCCGTGTTACCCGCCGGGTCCTAAAGAATAAGTTTCCAAATTTTAAGACCGATCGGTCGAACGGTACAGATTTGCATTTACTTACTTATTTACTTACTTACTTACTTACCATCACGCCGTTTCCCCGTGGGGGTAGGCAGAGAGGATAGAGCGCCTCACTCTTCTGTCCTGACACTTGCATTATATATCTTTCTTACCATTCTTTCCTCATTCATTCGCTCAACATGCCCAAACCATCTGAGCGACCCTTTTTTAATTCTATTAATTATGCTAAGATCATCTTTACATTCACTCCTAATATCTGCATTCTTTACTCTATCATAAATTGATTTGCCACACATACGTCTGAGGGATCTCATCTCCACTGCATTCAATCTAATTTCGTTCCTCTTCTGCAAACTCCAGGCCAGTTGGTACCTTGTGGAATTCTGGTACCAACACTGATGTGTGGAAGCGATTTGCGTTTGCATTATAAATATATATAGGGGAAAGGAAGGCGTAAAAGGCAGGTGGGAAATTTCGCCTTTGTTATCCTCCGTGTCCTGAAGCGTAAGTGTGCAAAATTTGAGTCCGATCGGTCGAACAGTACAGATTTGCATTGAAAATATATCAGTGGGAGGGGAAGGGGTTAAAGTGGTGGGGAAAAATGTCGCCTATGTTACCCGCCAGGTTCTAAAGAATAAGTTTCTAAATTTTGAGTCCGATCGGTCGCGTGGTACAGATTTGAATTGTGAATTTATCAGGGGGAGGGGAAGGTGTAAAAGTGGTGGGGGAGAATATAGCCTATGAATAAATGTACCCGCCGAGTCTTAGAAAATAAGTTTCCAAATTTTGAGTCCGATCCCAGATCAAATGAGAAGCGGGTGAAGACGAACAAGAAGAAGAAGATTAAAAATTTCTAGTCTCGGGTTATCTCTCAACTGTGTATCTCGAATCTCATCGCACTGATTATTCTCGGGAAATTTGCGAAATGTTTCCGTCACATTTCCAATCAGCTCTTGTGTCTTCGCAATCTGTCACCAAGGACTAAATAAGCTGTTTCGACACCGAAGCGTCTGAAATCCTTATCAGCAATTTTTACTTTCGGTAAATAATGATAACGCAATTAATTAAGTTCATTCTCAAAATATATCATTGAATTTTTCTTTATATAAACCTTTCTTGGTGGCTGTGGCTGGTGGCTCTGCCATCTCTGAATTAATATTGAAATCTTTTATCCCTTTAAAATGTTCATCTATTCGCGTTATTATTATTCTTTCGGTTTGTCCTATAGGTATGCTATAAAAGCATGATTGGCAGTTCCCACAGTTAATTTTATAAACTCCACCATTATGAAAATTTCGAAAATAAAAAATCTTGAACTTTGACTAGCTGAATCGGAGCAGACCAAATCAGTTACAATTGTGTTGAATTCAGGTTGTTATTACGGTCGTTAGACATATTTAACTGTAATTTCGGATATTTTATACGCACCGTATGTATTACCGAGAAGCGAATCTCGACGTTTCATTGGATACTAATCCAACGTCATCAGGAGGACGACCTTTACCCGCGGAGGTGGAGGTCGGACTGATTAAAGGTGCTGCTTTCTAGGGCGTAAATTGTATGCACATTGTTATGGAGTGTTCTCTTCTTCTACAATAGAGGTCGCCAGTGTGCAATATGTACTAGTTACGTCGGCGGATTTTACTGCGACTTCTCTCAAGGGTTGAATCAGTGTCGTTAGAACAGAGCGCCAAATACTTGATAGTTTGTAACTGTCATCTCTATTGAAATTGGGATGTTTGTATATTTCAATGAACTCCCTCACAAATCTGGGTATAAGGTACGGTTCTGTTGATAAGATTTTTGCCTTTGGATGCATGTTCGCAGATTGCCGATGTATTGGAGTTGTTGTTTTTAATTGCTCCAATGTGTTCCTTCAATCGTGTAGCGATATTGCGTTTGGTTTGTACTCGCATGGCACTCTGTATACTCCTGGAGACTCGAACGGTGTGTTATCTTTTACACTACCTAACATACGTGAGATCGAACTATGGGGGCTGAAAACTGTTTTTATATTTAATTTCAGCAACACCCGGCTGATTCTGTCAGTAAGACATGTGATGTAAGGTAAGTATGCTTTATTTCCTGGAACATCACATATGCTAGATCGTTTTCTTGATGTCCGTACGTTCGGGGAGTATCCATTAGCTATGAGTGCATCCTGCAATGTTTTTCTTGTCTCAAATTCTGTCAGCTCGTGTCCCACAATCCCACAGCACTAATAACACGTCTAAAGGTTAAAGGTCTAAAGGTCGCTTCTCGGTATTACATAGGGTGCGTATAAAATGTCCGAAATCACAGTTAAATGTGTTGAATTCGCTGGAGTGTTAGTGAATGAACCTCCGCTTGGAACTATCAATAGAGTAATAAATGAGATGCACATTGAAATGGAACCACATTTCTGTGATTCTTTTTATTTTCATAAAAAGAATCATTCGCTATCGAGAAAGAATAAAAAATAATAAATGCAAGTACAGGTTCAAGGTTCAATTTCAAGATGAGGAATCTCAACAATTAGTTTTTAATAACCGAAATAATGCAAGAGAGAAAAATTACTGTATTGGTGAAATAACCTCATCACATTATAAAAAACTTCTCTGGAAAACCAAACAGAAAGCAAAAGAAAGTAAATATCTGTACACTTGGTTCAAAAATAACAGTATATATATAATCTATCTTCTAAAATTATTGAAATCGAGCATGTGGACGATTTAAGCCTACTAGTTCAAATATGTCACATCAATTTAATTAATTCATTACTAATATGGTTAATTTGATTGACCTTGAATTAGTTGATAACCGCAATATAAATATTAATATTGATAACCCAACATTGTGTAATCAATTTCTTAAGAATTCCGAACTTTCTATTTATTGCATGAATATAAGATTTAGGTATTATAATCGATGGTGAATGAATATAAGATTTAGATATTATAATCGATGCTCATCTCAAATGGAATCTTCACACACAACACATCTCAGACCAAATAATAAAGTCATTTTTTCCCTGCGCAATATTAGAAACTTTCTTAGCATTAAAAATTATATACTTCACAAACTGCCAATCAATTATAGAACACGGCATAATTGCATGGGGAGAAGCAAATATGAGTGCACACAATCCAATTATTGCAACTCAAAAAATTGCTATAAAAGTAATCCTCAAAACCTCAATTTTAACAAGGACAGATGAAATATTCAACAAATTCAATGTATTCGATATAAAACTAATTTATACGAATACTACTCTTAAATACACATACAAACACATAAATACACAGCTTAAACTAACTCAAACAATAATTACCACACGGTCAAACAAACTCAATCTACAAATCCCAAGGTTACTTACCACGTAAGGAAAAAGGAGCTATAGCTATTTTGGACCCAAATTACTTAATTGCATGCTTGATGAATAAAAACCATCCGGGCTAACCACAATTTATAACCCTAACATAAAATACAAAATAAAACAGTGGATCCCAAACAAGGGGAGATATAAAATAGGCACACTTATACAAACACACTAACCCAATATAACCTCATATGATATATTTTCTATTGTGTTACTTTAAACACTTTATTATCTTTTACTATGTATAAATTAAATAGAAATAAATAAATATAAATAAATAAGCATAAAAAAATTGATGCTACTCTAGCTGTTTTCGACTCCATACACCATAGATTCAATATCCTGTCTTTGGAGAGGCGTGGCTTAAAGACGCAGCTAGTATCCCGAGTATTACGGGATCTTCGTCTCACTGTTCCAACAAAAACTATTTACAAAATGATGGAGTTGTTGTATATATTCGATATGATATACAAATTAGCGTCTGTGGAAGAAATAGTTATTCCACACGGAAATTGTCTGAAATTACAACTATCCAACAAATTCTACTTAATAGCTATATATAGCAGTGGCGTGCAGTGGGTATAAACTTAGGTTATACTGTGACCGACTGTATACCTATATTTAATATATATATATATATATATATATACGCATATACCTATAAGGGTATATACATTTAAAAAAAATTAAACTATATATAATGAACTATTTTGAGTAGCTTCAATCCACAAAAATAACTGCACTATAAAAGGAGTATTGTAAACAATATTTCCTAAATAAATAAATAATTTATATAGGTTTATCTAATACGGCGAAAAATTTCAATATATTTCGAAGACGATTTATATATAATTAAATCGGGAACAAAAACACAAAAATAAATCAAACATTTTATGATATCATTATAATGTGACAGATAACATACGGTATTTGTCGTATTCGTAATTACATTTACCATAGAAAAGACAAAAAATTTACACCGAAAGTTTTGGGTGGAATTTTTAAAAAATAAAATTTCTGGATGACGTGCGCCTGGCGTAGGACCTTTTGAAGAAGGACGCTATTGCACAAAACTCGCAGCATAAAAAATACACGTTTTTTTTCTCGACTTGACTATATCTGTGGAACAAATTGGTTGGCGAAATAAATGAAGAATTGACATGAAGTTAAGCACAGAAAAGTCGGAAATAAAACTTCTAGCCGTAGGCTTACGGCTAGAATTTTAAATCGAAAAAACAGATACGTCACGTTAAATGGAAACGTCAGAAATAAAACTTCTAGCCGTAGAACGAATTACGGCTAGAATTTTAAATCAACTTTTTCTTAAGATATGGATTATTTAATTAATATTTGTTTCTCAGAATCTTTATTAATGCACAGCTTTTTTGCTTGTATGCGCTGCACGCCACTGATATATAGATCACCTTCTCAATCGCACATTGATGTATACCTTGACCACCGAAATAAAATATGGTGTTCTGTATTAATTAACACATAACAATAAAGTTATAACTATTTGGTGATATAAATGTTAATATTCTGGCTACTGATAATTGGAATACTAATCAATATCTTTCACTTATGACGTATCATGGTTTAAAACCAATCATTACCTCACCTACTAGATTATCTGAAAAAATTCAAAGTCCATATCATGCTCAAATCTAAACTGGGTGCTCACGGTGCTATTTTCAGGAATACAATAACAGACCTTTTGCAACTCTGTTGAAATATTCTACAATTATAGTCAAAAAAATTCATCGTGAAGATGAAAAGTTTAAATTAATTTTGGATGATGTTCTTCTAAAATCTGAATTGAAAGATGAAACATGGAACACAGATTTGTCTACGAATGATGTTAAAATTGCTACTGATATTTTTATAATGTGTTTAAATCGCTGCACGTCAACAAAGAGAATACATTGGAGCAAAAAATATTTGAAATTGCTCTAATTATTATAGCAATTTTTGTTATCAAACACAATAAAATCCATATTTAAAAGTTCAAAACTTATTTATACACGCACATTACAGGAAAGTATATTACACGTATATTAAGGAGCTAAAGACTTCGGTGGCTGGGTCATGTGGAGAGAATGACCGAGCTTCAAGCACCAAAGTCCCTGCTGAACTCAAGGCCGATAGGGCGAAGGAGCTTAGGAAGGCCAAAATTAAGATGGAGCGACAACGTCCTCAAAGACATTTCTGCCTTGGAGCTCCTGAACTGGAGAGAGCTAGCACTAGACCGAGACTATTGGAGGAAGATTCTTGAGGAGGCGAAGACCCACCAGGGGTTGTAGAGCCAAGAGTGACGATGATTATTATATTACAGGAAACCTGAGGTAGCGATCGTTTTTAAAAATTTATTTCCAATTAGGGGTGGTTTCGTAGATTCCAGATAACTTTCCTCGATTTTGTATTTATCTCAGAAACACCTAAGTGGGATGTTGCTGCCTTTGATTTTAAATCCTCATATATAAAGTATACAACGTACCTTTCGGGCGATGAGACACGTAAATACGTCACGTCGTCGTCAATGGTCGACTGCGGTGAAGACGCTTCGAAGACTGGATGATTGCTAAATTGCGTACTCGTTGAAAACGGGATCAATGCAAATCAACTTCCCAGAATTAATTTTTTTAATCCGTATTTATCAATTTATTTATCACGAGTTTCTCTTTAGATAATAACGTAATATTATTGTACCAGATGCAAATGCCTAGATATCAAATTTCTTTTTTATATTTTAAATAATAATGTGGATTGTCCCGATAACAATTTTTTAATGAACTCTCTTTGTCTGTTTGTTTGTCACGGTGGAATTGATTTTTCACCAATTTCCCGACTATCTAGAGCTCTGAAGCTTTCAATACTTACGTAAAGTGGATGGCTTTACATTTTTAACTCATTTTAGCCATGATTTGGTCATTATTTAGATAAAAATTAGTGATTTTCCTGTACAAGCTGACAATAATATTTCAAAATTTTCGTGATTTACTTTGTGGAATTTCACTATGAATAAAATACAACGTTGTTTACTTCATACAATGACACTTTAATTAAAAAATTTAAACTTTTTCGATGCTTACTGCATCATCTTCAGTAATACACTCACTCTTGAGACTAGAAGACATTTTATCTACTACATGGGGCGGGGCGGTCGGGAGCGGAGGAGGGGGAAGGGTAAGCGAAAAGTGAAAGTGGTTGCTGGGCGGGGCTAGTATGGATAGGAGGGGAGATGTAATAGTATTGTTTGTATGTCGTGTGCATTATTATTATTTAGATTAATTCCTATATTTTCTAGAATGTCTAAGTTTCTTCCTTTTAATAATTATTAATTAATGTTAAAATTCTTGATCCCTCCAAGATGTTCATTTAGCCGTGTTTGTATTTTCCTTCCAGTTTGTCCAATACCTGAAGGATCCTGATTAAATAATTAAAGTCAAATTTAGGCGCTAGCAAGTTTAAAAGTAGTTATTTTAAGTTAAAAAAAAATACATTTTTGACACTTGAGGCCATAGATGCTCCTGCTGCTTTATTTATAGAAAATGCCAAATCACGTTTATCATAAGAGGGCCCATTCACTATCTTTCATGTCAACTGCATCCAAAATCCTGCATTACTGCCATGCATCGTAGTGAATGCCCCGCTTTGGCTGAGAAAAATTCATTGATATTTGAATTTGGAGATTATTGTTTCGAAAAATATTAGTTGACGTGTTTTTGCAAATTGCTTTTGACAATCGATTTGAGGCATTATCTGAGTAAACATGCGTAAATCACAGATAACATACAAGGTTTACATGACAAATTTATATTTATAGACGAAATATATATGACGAATATAGAACATCGGTACTTTTGTATTTTATGTTATTAGGTTTGGTTAGGTTAGGTTATTAGGTTTGGTTAGGTTAGGTTATTAGGTTTGGTTAGGTTAGGTTTGGTAAGGTTAGGATGTTAGGTTTGGTTTGTTTAATTTAGATTGACAGTTCACAGTGCTGCAAAATACAATATTACTAATAAGTGCAGATCATTTAAAAAAATGCAAGTGAGTTATAACGTATAATTATTCAAATAAATATTTCCATATTTAGCTTTTTTAAATTTTGAGGTTAATTTCTGTCGCTGCTCAATTGATATTTTTGATGTCAAATGTTGCACATCATGTGGTACTACTGTAAGGCTCGCTCGTTTTTATTTTATTTAGGTAGGTACTTGTTTATTATCCTGTATTGATTTTAATGTAACAACCCGTCACATTCACGACAAACAACTCTTTTCCGACTCAAAAAATGTAAAACTCAGGTCGCCAAAAATAGGCTATCTGTAGAATTATGTTATGAGTAGCTTGTTGGAGTAGTAGTCATGACGCTCGCCTAGCGATCTGATGGTCGGTGGTTTGAGCCCTATTCCAGGACACCAACAAATTAGACCTTTTTTTATAGCACAGGCTTTTGGCTTAGTTTGAGAGTAGTAAGAATATTGATGCGACACGTATTCCGTGTTCGCGTCTCTATTTAAAAATTTAACAAAAAAAAGATATTTCTTATTCTTGCAATTAATTCCCTTGCCTTAGACTTATTCGCCGACATTAAGTATTGTATATTCTTAAACAAAAACTTTAAGAAGTCAAATCACAGGCTTTAAACCAACTTACACATACACATCAACATTAAGTCATGTAAGTAAGTAATATTATAGATATTATTGTAACCTAATAATAAATCTATGGAGCAGAAATTTCTAATAAGTTTAACTCTTTCTTTTGTAAAACATATTTTCACACATTGCAAGCTTCAATTTGAATAAATATAAATATAATATTATAAAATAACACTTCTGTATGATACGGCTTTTGAGAATGGGGGAACAGAGCGCATTCTTACGTCATTGATTTATTTATTTTATGAAAAGTTAACAGCAAATCGAAAATTAACATAAAACTAACAATTAACATTGTAACTTTTCGGTTAATAACGAAACCGCAATAAATAAAGTTCATTCACAAAATATAATATGAAATTTTTATCATAGCATAATTCTACTGATTTTTCGCGGCCTGAGTTTTATATTTTAGGGGTCGGAATAGGGTTGTAAGTCGTGAACGACGGGTGGGTACATTATAATCGATACAGGATAATAAACAAGTTAATCAAAAAAAATGTTGACGGGATATCTTTGCATAGCTCGTAATCGATTTTTCGATAAACAATATATATTTTTCGATAAACACGTTAAAAATCAACAATCTTTGAACCCGTACCATGATTAAGGTACTGATACACACGCTTATTTTTGAGCATGCTCATTAGCGTGCTCTAACAACTGTACACACTTGCACGTTATTAGCGTTTGCACGTATATATGCGTATTTTAATCATGCTCATGAATGAGCATGTTCAAAGCTAACAATGAAACACACATGCTTATTATTACTGGCATGCTCTTGTTATAGAATAGAGACGCTCTTGTTCAAAATGGAATCTTTGCAAACTGAAACAGGAAATTCAACGTCGGTTGATTTTTGAGCGTGCTAATAATGAGCATGCTCATTACTAGCAATGTGCATACATACATGCCACTAAATAGCAATGGCTCAAGAAGTTCAATACTGCGCATGCTTATGTGCCACTAATAAGCATATGTATCATGTACCTTTATGTTGAACGTTATTTTTGTCAAACCGTTTTTTTTTTCTAAACCAAAGTTATCCTGATGTACCTATCAGATATATAAATGCAGCATAATCCTAATTATCGAATTTGACATTTTGTCCTGATGCTTAATGTCAAAGTTGTGAAAGTAAACCGATTTAAATTAATAAATTTGAAATCGGAACATTTTTTCATATCAATATTTATAAATTTCGAAGCTACGTAGGCACAAACAAACATACAGACAAAGAGAGTTAATTAAAAGCATGTAAAAAGGACAGAAATATAAAAAAAATGTTTTGAATGCAGTCAACGAGGATTACTAATTTAGAGTGTACTGAATTCGAGGTTTTATAGGAAATATAGCCCTATACGTTCTAATTCTACGTTTCACTGTTATATATTTAACACTTTAAAATAAATATATATATATATATATATATATATATAAATCATGGGAAACGAAACATTGTAAAAATTTACTCCATTAAACTGTAATTAATTCTATAGGTATATTCTAAATCTAAGTAATTCTTTAATTCGGGTATGCTCCTACATCAAAAAATGTCTACGAATTCTGAAAAATTGTTTCCAAGGCGATGCAAGTGTGTTAACGGTGAATTTAATGTATAGTTAGTTATTCCTGTGGGTCCCTACAAAGAACACTTCGTGATATAATCCATAATATTAGGTCCTTACATATGAAATTGACGTTTAGTATGGGAGGAACATAAAGCCGATTTTTTTTTATTATAATATATTTATTTAATCAAAGTATGTACCATTGCTATCTATGCACTTTTGCCATCTCATAGGTAGTTCATCGATCCCTTTACTTAAAAAACCATTCGGACGGGAATCGATAAAATCTTTGAAGGCGATTTGGACTGCCCCATCGGAGTTGAATTTTTTCCTTTGCAAGAAGTTATCCAAATTTCGAAAAAAATGGTAATCTGTTGGGGCAAGGTCCGGAGAGTACGGTGGATGTCTTAGACATTCCAATTGAAGCTCCTCTAATTTGGTAGCCGTCTGTTGTGCAGTGTGTGGTCTAGCGTTATCATGAAGCAGCAGTGGCCTAGAGCGATTAACCAGCCTCGGTTGTTTAGCAGCTAGCTTTTCCATCATGGTTTGCAGTTGCTGACAATAGACATCTGCCGTAATCGTCTGGCCAGATTTAAGAAAGCTGTAGTGAACGACACCAGCACTAGTCCACCAAACGCTCACAAGTAACTTTTTGGAGTCAATTTTCGCTTGGGGCATGGTTTGGCTGGTTCGGCAGGGTTCAGCCATTGCGATGAGCGCTTCCGATTATCGTACAGGATCCACTTTTCATCACAGGTAATGATTCGATTTAAAATCCCTTCATTATTGTGCCGGTTGAGTAATGCAACGCAGCAGTCAACGCGCGTTTATTGATTTGCTTCACTCAATTCATGAGGTACCCACCTTTCAAGCTTTTTCACCTTACCAATTTGCTTCAAGTGGATTAAAACAGTTTTATCACTAACACCGCAGCCTGCAGCTAACTCGGATGTGGTTTGCGATGGATCCGCTTCCACAATAGCCTTCAATTCTTCATTATCAACTTTGGTCTCCGGCCGTCCACGGGGCTTGTTCTGCAGGTCGAAATTTCCAGAACGAAAACGTTGGAACCAAAAACGCACTGTGTTTTCTTTTGCGGCACCGTCGCCATACACATCATTAATCCTTCGAGCCGTTTCTGCAGCCTGGTGCTACGGTGGAACTCGTACTCGTAAATAACGCGATATTTCAAGTTTTTCATTTTGTAAACTGAGTGACGCAAAGAAAAAAACAATTGAGGAAAAAACAAATGAATTATAATTTTCAAAACACAAATACATGAGTAAATAGCTGTATAAATTTGGATTTGGAATTCCTAACCAAAGAGAAGATATTTGAGATCAAATTTGCCAGTACGGCAAAACGTGAATTTCATATGTAAGGACCTAATATAAATATTTACTTAAACGCGTATACTACAGGAAAGCGAAGGTGGCAATCGTTTTTAAAAATTTAATTCCAATTGGAGAAGGATTCATAGATTCCAGATAACTTTCCTTAAGTAGTGGCAGGTATTTTGTATTTATCTCAGAAACACCTCAGTGGGACGTTGCGGCCTTCGCTTTCATACCCCTCATATACAGGGTTATTTGTAAAAGATTAATAACCTCGCAGGGCTATATTCCTGCCTTGATTATGAGTCGAAAATGTTCAAGCTATTATGACCTAATATCAATAATTCAGGAGATATGCGACATCAAAGGTTGCATTTTTTTTCAATATTTCTGACTTATTTTTTGCAAAACGTTGGACTATCATTACAGTAACTCATATCAATTACGAAAAATTAATTTGTTTCAATACAAGTTAAATAAAATGATAAAAACCCCGAAAAAGGTTTTTATTTTTTTATTTGTCTTGTACTAAAGGGAATGAATTTTTTATATTTAATATAAGTTACTGTAATGATAGTCCAACGTTTTACAAAAAATAAGTCAGAAATATTTTTAAAAAAATGCAACCTTTGATGTAGCATATCTCCTTAACTATTGATATTAGGTCATAATGGCATGAATATTTTCGACTCACAATCAAGGCAGGAATATAGTCCTGCGAAGTTATTAATGTTTTACAAATAACCCTGTATAATGTACACATATAACGTACCTTTCGGGCGATGAGACACGCAGGTCACGTTGGATGGTCGGCTGCGGTGAAGACGCTTCGAAGACTGGACGATTGCTAAATTGTGAACTCGTTGGAGACGAGATCAGTGCAAATCAAATTATCAGAATAAAACCGAATGTTTTTAATCCGTTTTTATCAATTCAGATATCGCGAGTTTCTCTTTAGATAAAAACATTATATTATTGCATTAGATGCAAATGCCTAGATATCAATTTTTTTCATAATATTTTAAATAATAATTGTGAATTGTCTTGACGAAATTCTTTTAAGTGATTCTCTTCGTCTATTTGTGGTTGGTTGTGGCGGAATCTTGTAATTGATTTTTCACCAACTTCCCGACTAGCCAGAGCTGTGAAACGTTCAACATTTAGGGGGAAGTCCCCTAGTGCCGGACACCTAAGGTTTTCAGAAAATAAAATAAAAACTACTTCGAGAATTGTAACTTTATTTATGAATTAGTCAAGTCAATAGATTATACTATCTAAATCAATCCACAAAAATATAACTTATGCATTAACGTATTCAGGAACCTGAATTAAGTTTTGATCATAAAAAATGCAATCTTTGTCATTGGCACCTAGTACCGGACGGGCTTAACTTCGAACCCCAAGCGCCGGACGTATTTAAAAAATCACGCGTCGATCACATATATATTATATGGGCAACTCCACATTCAGGAATGTCTGCGCATGCTCCATGAGTCTACTCTTGGCAGCTGAAGCATTATTTCCAATCTTCGTTGCGTTTCTCTAAGCACACTACGCAAGAAGTTTTTTCTACGTTAGATATTTGATATGATAGTTCTTTCTCTTAGCTTTATTCCCACTTTTTCCTTTGGCCTTCACACCTTTGGTTTGTTTTCCGTCTTTTCTATTACTCTTTTGAACTTAGTTCCCATTCCTTTATTTTTTCTTCATGGTTCTTTTCATTCTGTTTTTCTTCAGCAGCAATTTTGTAAGGTGATGTTGTTAGAATTTTACTTCTTTCACATTTTCTCTTCTGAGACGCTGATCTTTTTTGATTTGTGTGTAGAGTGCTTTTTTGGACATTGTAGAGCTATGAAGCTTTCCTCAAACTCATTTCTGTAAACAAAACCTTATCTATCGCAGTTTGTAAAATTTTGGTCCCATTTTCCTTTAATTTTCTTCTCTGCATGTCAATAAACCTCCGTTCTTCTAACCTCTTAAACAACCTAAAGTAATTATTTTAATAAGTATAAATGCTTAGTAGAAAAAACAATCAATAAACTGTCCGGTGTTAAGGAACACCTTTGTGTCCGGTACTAGGGGACAGGTGATCCCCAAAATTACATGTTTTATACTAAAACTGTTTAGAAACTTAATTAAAACTTTCACAGTCTACGAATTATAATGGAACACTATCTTTATTAACAATAAACATAAACACTTAAACACAAAATCAAACAAGTAATACTCACTTAAAATTTATGTGGCGCATTGCCTTCTTGCCAGAACCAGCAATCGACGGCTCCCACCGTGGCAGTTCGCCTCACAGGCAAACCGCGTTCCATGACCCTATATCACTATGTTCTCCCACACCCCTTTCAGCGATTTTTTAATCGAACGCATTGTAACTTTTCGAGATAGTGCGAGTGTCCGGCGCTAGGTGCCGTCCGGTGTTACGGGACTTCCCCTACGTAAAGTGGATGACCATACTTTACGAAATCATTTTGGACGTGTCTTGGTGATTATTTTGATGAAAATGAATAATTATCCATTATTATGGAACATTTAAAGTGCCTACGTAGCTTCGAGATTTATTAACATGAAAATAATTCAATTTATTTTTATTTTTAGTCGGCTTATTCAACTTTGACATTCGGCGTTTGAAAAATATGTCAAATCAGATAAATAAGGGTTATATTTATTGATTTATTGTTGATAAGGTTATATTTATCTTTAAAGTACTTAGAAATATTTTAAATATAGAAAAGCTGAAATCTGTTTACTATGCCTTGTGTCAGTCCATCTTAAGTTATGGTATTGAAAGTTGGGGGAGTGCATCGATTATACACTTGCATCAGGTAAATATAGCACAGAAGGCCATACTTAGAGTAATTCACCATCGTTACTTTATGTATCCTTCTGAACATCTATTTAGACAATCTAAGGTTCTGGATGTTAGACAATTATACATACAAAAAATTCTAACAACATTCCATAAAAATATAAACAATCTGCAAATTATGCCTGAAAGACCGCATCTAACTAGAGCAAAATATAATAAAACGGTCCCTAAAATGAAAACAACTTTTGGCCAAAGACTATTCAGTTTCCAAGCTCCTAGAATATGTAACCTAATTCGTAAAAATATTCAAACCAGCAGTAATACCAAAAAATTCAGAGTAAACCTATTTAATATTATTTTCTATATGGGTAGAGAAAACACTGAAATGAAATTAATTATATTAATAAAATAAATTAATAATAAAAAAATTATAAAATAAAACTCTTTAGTAAAATGAGTATTATCATTTTATTTTTTCTCTTTTCTTCTTCGTTTTAAATATTTATACTTTTTTTTATCTTATTTGTTAAACTACTATTAGACTAATGTATTAATTTATATAATGTATTCATCTAATTTAACTTTTTATTTTATTAATATAATAAAAATATTTGTGTTGTATTAATCTAATTTAAATTTTTATAATGTACTAATTTACTTGAACTCTAAATAATTAATTAATTGTATATACTAATGAGTACCTACAGTCGAATATTGTGTTTTAAAATGAAATATATAACTTACCCTAAAGCAGGCCAGCCTAGTTGGGTAGTTACATATTTTATTATATGATTGTATGATAAATTATTATTGTCTCATTATATTTGTAATGTAATTTAATGTAATGTTATGTTAAAAATAAATAAATAAATTTATTATAATTAATAGAAATAAACTTTGTTTTCACCACTTTTTTATTAAAAATATCAACATGTTTCAGAGTCCATGGCCCCTTCGTCAGGGTAAAAAAGGCGGCCCTCGTAGCGCAGTGGGTACAACACTAGCTTCCCACACCGAGGGTTCCGGGTTCGATTCCCAGTGAGGTCACAATTTTAATCGACGTGATTTACTCAAGCCAGGGTGTTTTGTAATGTATTTCGCTTCTGTAATTGGGCCTCCTGGCCTGTTGAAGCGTAAAAAGAAAGAAAAAAAATTGTACAGGTATGGACAATCAAAATATTAAAAAAGTTATATTTAGAAAATGAATAATAATAAAGTACCTACTTAACATTAAAATAAATTTAAAAGATAATTATTTGTAAGATTATTATTTGTAAAAAGGACCTGGTTATTTATAACATTCAATTTATTATTAACACTTTTTCTTATTTCCAACATTTCTAATTTATCAAACTGTGATTCTGTATTATTTGTATGTAAAATTTGTAAACCCTTATTAATATCAAAAGAATGATCCATAGCCAAAAGATGGTTAGCAAACTCAGAATAATTATTGTTATTTAAACACCTTAAGTATTCCTTAACTCTTACTTTTACACATTTTTTATATATAAAAATAATCACAATCATTAAAAATCAATATATATACCCCCGATTTTTTTTAAAATTATCTCTATTCTTATAATTTAATATGTATTTTTAAAATTTATTATTAGTATAGAAAGCTGGTCGAATGACATTTGGAATTTCTTAAACTATTGAATTAGAAATTTCATTATTTATTTTCATTACAAATTTTCTCCAATGTTTTTCAGAATCAAATATTGAAAAGATTTAAATTATTGAATTTAATTTTGTTAGTATACAATTCGTCACCCCAGTTCTATCTTGTCGTAAGGTGAAAACAACAGTTTTGAGAAAACGCATTCAAAGTTTGAAATCGATTTTACAACTATAGGAAACTATATTATTTTTATATAAAAGTTTGATAAAAATTGACGATACGACAAACATCCGCGACATTGCGACGAAAACTGACGATACGACAAAATGGAACTGAAATATCGGTTGGTATTTAAAGGAAAAAAAGATGTAATTGTAATGTTTATTTGTTAATTTTTCGATTCAAAATAACAGGTAAAAATGGTTTTCATTTAAAAAATATATAAGAATTGAAATGATTTGATTAAAGTATACTTTTACTTAATCTAAGCGAAAGTGAAATCATTTTTATGAAACTCTACCAAAAAATATTATTTAAACAACAGAAATACTACAATAAATTATGATTTATAAGACCAAATAAGCTTTTAGCTGGGGTAATAAGAAAATAATAAAGAAATACTAAATAACTAATTATAATATAATATAATATATATAATATAATATAAATAAAAATAAAAAACTGACGAACTCGAAAAAGAATTATAATTGTGTGCTATAACGCCACTCTGGGACAGGCCTAGCCTAGTAGAGTGGCA
>JADDOH010002792.1:0-24677 GCA_016648135.1 Agrypnia vestita
GGGCACGACCGCAAACACAACCATTCACAGCCCCCGTCGCAAGGAAATAATCTTTATTAACATACATAACATCATACAACAATATATAAACAAGAGTAATAATATAAAAAAAAGAACAGAATAAAATAAAAATTTCACAAGACATCTCCCACGGCGGCGGCAGTGGATGTCGGTTGCAGTTGAGAGAAAATGAAATTCATGAATATAAAATAAATAAAAAGACCTCCCCCAATTCGGGGAAAACATAAAGAAAAAGGGACGGCACGGAAATCAAAACAATGAAAAAGGCGACTTGCAGCCGCGAAGCCAAGACCGGCAGATATCGACCTTCGAAGAAAAGCAGCATCCAGCGGGGGGAGACTCTCCCACCGCAGCTATCATATTAGCCCCGTAAGATCTCCCATCGGGAGACCCACACTTTGGTAAAGCTACGAAAGCATCCGAAATTCCTTTCGCTACTGACCAGGACGTCGTTCGCTGGTCGGCGTCCTGTCACAATCAGTCCATTCTCAATAAGACCATCTAACATATTCTCTCTTGCATCATTCAGAACCACACATTCCCAGAGGATATGTTCCGGTGTCTGGATCACACGGCCGCATACACACCACGGGTCAGCAGAGAGTGCAAGATCAAAAAGCTTCGACTTGAACTCTCCGTGACCCAATAGCAACTGCACCGTACAATGATCCAGCGTCGGAAAATATCCTCTGCCCTCATCCTTTACGGCCACTCTCGGGAAGATGGAGTATGTCCATCTTCCATCTTCCGGTTGTGGCCGTGTCCCATCTTTCTTGCCAAATCTCATATGAAATTTCTCTCAGTCTCAGACCCAAAGACCTTAACTGCTCTGTGTTCGAAGGCCTGATGGTCCTGCCAAAGTAGCAACCTCCAAGCCCTGTCTCAATCTTTTTCGGGCGGACGATTCCCTCACCTCAATGTCCGCAGGGAGCACCCCCGCCAGCACTGGAGGGCGGCACCGGACACAGTTCGATAGGCCCCCGTCAGCGCAAGAAGAGGTACCCGCTGACCTCTGTTCAGCGCCCCCGCAACCGCCGCAGTCCCCAATCTATGTACCCATACTTCAGCAGCATACGTGATTTGAGCCACGTATGTCGCTTTGTACACTAGGCGCATAGCTGGGGACCGGATTCCCCAATCCGAGACACTTAATCGTTTCATAGAGGCGAAGAAATCCCTCGCCCGATCCGAAATCGCCTTGACCTGAGCGAGAAAGGAAACCGAGGTATCAAACACCCAGCCACTTCACCGAGCGCCCGACTTACTAGAACCGCAAAAAATGATATTTTTTTTTATCGCATTGCCAGCAGTTAGTCTAGGCACATGCAGATGGTGAAAATGACGTTAAAATTTCATTGCGTTAGATAAAAGTCTTCAAGTATATTAGAAACACATTTCGCAAACTTTCTCATTGGACCACAAATTCTGTTACTAGGACCGCAAAAAATATTGAATTTTTTTATCTCGTAGACAGCAATTAGCCTAGGCGTATGCAGACAGTGAAAATTACGTTAAAAATTCATTGCGTCAGGTCAAAATATTCAAGTATTTGAGAAACACATAACGCAAACTTTCTCACTAGGACCGCAAATTTTCTTACTAGGGCCGCAAATTTTCTTACTAGCAAAGCAAAAAATTTTGAATTTTTTTATCGCATTGACAGCAGATAGCCTAGGCGCTTGCAGACAGTGAAAATTACGTAAAATTTCATTGCGTTAGGTCAAAATCTTCAAGTACGTGAGAAACACATAACGCAAACTTTCTCACTAGGACCGCAAATTTTCTTACTAGGACCGCAAAAAATGTTGAATTATTTTATCGCATTGCCAGCAGTTAGCCTAGGCGCTTGGAGACAGTGAAAATGACGTTTAAATTTCATCGCGTTTGGTCACAATCTTCAAGTATGTGAGAAACACATAACGCAAACTTTCTCACTAGGACCGCAAAAAATGTTGAATTATTTTATCGCATTGCCAGCAGTTAGCCTTGGCGTATGCAGACAGTGAAAATTACTTTAAAATTTCATTGCGTTAGGTCAAAATCTTCAAGTATGTGAGAAACTCATAACGCAAACTTTCTCACTTGGACCGAAATTTTTCTTACTAGGACCGCAAATTATCTTACTATGACCGCAAAAAATGTTGAATTTTTTATCGCATTGCCAGCAGTAAGCGTAGGCGCTTGGAGACAGTGAAAATGACGTTTAAATTTCATCGCGTTTGGTCACAATCTTCAAGTATGTGAGAATCACATAACGCAAACTTTCTCACTATTAAATTTAACTCGCATGCCTAAACATCTATTTATTTGACCTAAGTCTTTAACTTTAAACTCTGACATTAGTTTTACTTTTAAATCTTTTGTCGTAGCCAGACTATTGGAAAAAATGAAAAAATCATCAACAAATATTGCAATGATAGTCTGCTCCTTTTTACATTTTTTACTATACAAACATGGCTCTGAAACTGATTTTACATAATTAATTTTTATCAAATAATCATTTATTCTTGCATTCCATGCTCTAGCAGACTGCTTTAAACCATAAACTGCTTTCTTAAGTTTAAGCACACAATTACTTGGACATTTTAAACTAGGTGGTGCCTGCATGTACACATTTTCTGTTAAAAAAACATTTAAAAATGCTGTTACCACATCAAGGTGAGTGATTTCAAAATTAAATTTTATACTTAATGCAAACATAAGTCTAAAAGTAGAATACCTGAGAACTGGCGAGTAAGTTTCATGAAAATCTATTCCATGCTGCTGAGTATAACCTTTTGCCACAAGTCTAGCTCTATACCTGATATTGTTATTGCTTTCTAGCTTCTTCTTGAATACCCATTTGCATTGTACTACTCTATCTGCCTCCTCTTGACTAACAATCTCCCATGCTTGGTTGTCATCAAATGCTTGAAGTTCATCAGATATAGCCTGCTGCCACTTGGCTTTCTCTGGACCTTTGGTAGCTTCTTCATAAGTTATGTCTTCAACCCAATACTCTGGTTCATCTGAAATACATAAGTTAGTAAGACCATACCTTTCAGGTGGTTTCCTTATACGCTTTTCCCCTAAACGAGGCTCTTCATTTTCAGACAGATCTTCCTCGGATAGTGACTGATAAGACTCTCCGTCTGTTGATGTTGTATTTTTCTCTGAATTATATATATAGGTAGGATCATCTTGATCTGTCAATGTTATTTCGCTTTCTTCTGTAGAACTTTCCTCTTGTAATGATAGCTGTTTTTCAATCTGACCTTCATTTATTTCTATCTGAGTAGTATCTTTTTCCATTACAATGACATCTCTACTGGTACATATTTTTCTTGTGTCTGGATTATATAGTCTGTAACCCTTCACATTTTCAGAGTATCCTACTAATATATATTTGACTGCTTTCTTGTCCCATTTTAATCTTTTATTTTTAGGAACATGCATCATTACTGGGCTCCCAAATATTCTGACATGACTGAGATCAGGCTTTTGTCCTGTCCATACTTCAATCGGTGTCTTTTGGTCCAAACCTGAAGCTGGCGATCTATTCTTTAAGTATACTGCTGTGTTAACTGCTTCCGCCCAAAAACTTTTATCTAGTCCTGCCTCAAACAAAAGACATCTTGAACGTTCAACTATAGTCCTGTTGAAACGCTCACTGAGACCATTCTGCTCCGGAGTATATGGATTAGTCTTCTGATGGATAATTCCACTATCTTTCAGATAATTTTCCATCAAATCTGAACAAAACTCCCCTCCATTGTCAGTCCTCAATGTTTTTATCTTTGTTCCTGTTTGATTTTCAGCCATTCTTTGAAATTCCTTGAAATACTGTAGTCTGATTCTTCTCCTTTAAAAAATATACATATGCCATCCTGCTAGCATCGTCAACAAACAATAGAAAATACCTTGCATGTCCAATCGATCGAACCTCCATAGGCCCACACAGATCCGAGTGAACTAAATCTAGCACTTTTGTAGTTCTATGTTTTTCTGATTGGAAGGGCAAACGGCTCTGTTTTCCTTCACAACACACTTGACAGTTGGATTTCTGAATATCAGCCTTCATATCGAAGGATATTCCTTCTACAGCACCATTTTTCATTTTCTGCAAATCATTACTATTTATGTGTCCTAATCTTCTATGCCACTGTTGTGCATCTGTAGTTTGAACTGCTGCCGCTAACACTTTCTCTGACTTCATAGTTTTCAACTTATACACACCATTCTGCAAAGCTGCTATTCCAATTAGATCATTTTGTTGGTTATGTATATAACATACATCACTTTTAAAGGTAACTTTGTTTCCTCTTGCTATTAACTGGCTTACTGATAACAAGTTAGTAGTTAGGTTAGGTATGTATAAAATGTTGTTTACTTTAATGTCAAACTGAGAATTATTCACCAGCGTAGTGATCTGTGTATCACCGGCACACACAACTTGCACACTCATATTATTTGCAACAATGATTTCCTTCGTATCGTGCACTTTTCTCACTTGTATCAAATTTTCTTTGCTTGATGTCATATGGGCACTTGCTCCCGAATCGATATACCAGTCTTCCTTATTAAATTCACTGTTAAAAAATGCAGCACTAAATGCGTTTACTTGTTTTTCTTTTCCTTCGGGACACTGGTTTTTAAAGTGGCCAATTTTCTTGCACTTGTAGCATTTTATAACCTTTTTGACATTTGGCGTTGACGTTTGTTTCCCGCCTTTTGAATTGAAGTTTTGACTTGTCTTGCTTTTTTGCTTTGACCATAATGCAACTTCCGAGTCATGGTCACCGATTTCAGAGCTCATATCAAGCAGTTTTGTTTTAATGACATCAGAATTTATGGCAATGCCATAATGCTCTATTGCCATAATCATTGGAGCAAACTTTTCTGGCAGCCCCGCCAAAAGCAATGATCCGATCCACTCTTCGTTAATTTCAAAGCCTGTACCTTTAAGTCTTTGAGCAGTTTCGACGATTTGACTCACATAACTAGTCATGGTTTCACAATTATCAAGTCGTATGGATATCAATGTTCGAAGTAAACTGATTTTCCTTGTGAATCCGCTGTCATCAAATAACTTCTGAAGCTTTTGCTACAAATCTCTGACTTAGGTTTCATTTTTGATGTGCACATATAACTTGGGATCAATGGTCATTATAAGCTTTGCTTTTGCTTTTCTCTCTTCGGCGTCACTTAAATCGACAGGAATGGCGTCGATATCTATACCTTCCATGATGAGAAAATTTCTTGCCGCAAACGCCCAGTCATCGTAATTTTCGCGTCCCTTCAACTTGGGCACGTTAACTAAATAACTTCCTGACGGCATTATTTGCTGTTCACGATACGATTCCACTATTATATTAAATCTTAGTTTTATACTGGGCCCATAACCTAATAAAATGAATGAAGATGGCTGAACAATAGACAATTTTTTTTTCTTTTCATAGACTATATATATTCTAGTACACATTTAAATCACTACGTGGCGCTGGTATCGAGTTAATTAATATTATTTTGATATAATTAAACATATTTTAACAAAAATGACGTTTAAATTTCATCGCGTTCGGTCACAATCTTCAAGTATGTGAGAAACACATAACGCAAACTTTCTCACTAGGACCGCAAAAAATGTTGAATTATTTTATCGCATTGCCAGCAGTTAGCCTTGGCGTATGCAGACAGTGAAAATTACTTTAAAATTTCATTGCGTTAGGTCAAGATCCTTAAGTATGTGAGAAACACATAACGAAAACTTTCTCACTTGGACCGAAAAATGTCTTACTTGGACCGAAAATTTTCTTGCTATGACCGCAAAAAATGTTGATTTTTTTTTCTCGCATTGCCAGCAGTAAGCCTAGGCGCTTGGAGACAGTGAAAATGACGTTTAAATTTCATCGCGTTTGGTCACAATCTTCAAGAATGTGAGAAACACATAACGCAAACTTCCTCACTAGGACCGCAAAAAATGTTGAATTATTTTATCGCATTGCTAGCAGTTAGCCTTGGCGTATGCAGACAGTGAAAAATACTTTAAAATTTCATTGCGTTAGGTCAAAATCTTCAAGTATGTGAGAAACTCATAACGCAAACTTTCTCACTTGGACCGAAAATTTTCTTACTATGACCGCAAAAAATGTTGATTTTTTTTCTCGCTTTGCCAGCAGTAAGCCTAGGCGCTTGGAGACAGTGAAAATGACGTTTAAATTTCATCGCGTTTGGTCACAATCTTCAAGAATGTGAGAAACATATAACGCGAACTTTCTCACTAGGACCGCAAAAAATGTTGAATTATTTTATCGCATTGCCAGCAGTTAGCCTTGGCGTATGCAGACAGTGAAAATTACTTTAAAATTTCATTGCGTTAGGACAAAATCTTCAAGTATGTGAGAAACTCATAACTTATTCATGGTCATCATATTCATCGTCATCTAATTCATACTCATAGTAATCTTATTCATATTCATCGTCATCTAATTCATATTCATCATCATCTTATTCTTATTCATGGTTATCATATTCATAATCATCGTCGTCATATTCATATTCATCGTCATAATATTCATATTCATCCTCATCTACTTCATATTCATCGTTATCATATTCATATTCGTCGTCATCATATTCACATTCATCGTCATCATATGCATATTCATAGTCATCAAATTCATATTTTTCAACATCATATTCATATTCATCGTCATCATATTCATATTCATCGTCAACATATTCATATTCATCGTCATCTTATTCATGTTCATCGTAATCATATTCATATTCATCGTCATCATATTCATATTCATCGTCATCTTATTCATGTTCATCGTCATCATATTCATATTCATCATCATCATTTTCTTATTAATAAGACGACGATGTATATGAATATGATGATGATCAATATGAATATGATTGTTACGGACAGGACAAGACCTGATCATACCATCAGGCAACAGAACACTCGAGTTCTAAATGCCAAGCAGAGCGGAGATTGCATTCTCCACAAAGGCCCCTTTCAGGGCCGCTGCCGATGGCCGCCCCGGTTGGGGGTGGGTACCGTGCCGAGGACGGCGCGCGAGTTTTCGGCTGCGGTGGTCGCTTTCGATCGTGGCGGGCGTCAGGCGGCGGCAACCGAGAAGGGGGGAAGCGAATTGGAAGGAAGTAGCTTCATAAAATCACATCTCGCTGGGAGCAATAAAAATGCGTACACGACATGGGCCGAAATGTATATGTTTTTTACTGAGAAATGTTATATGAAAATCTTAATTTTCAGATTCTCAGAGTTTCTAAAATTATGGAATTTATTGAATTGTTTCAGAGATCTCAATGAGACTGAATCACAATTGTATGTAATAAAATGTCGCATTTCATTGCTCCAAGTTGAGGAGAGAGAGCGGGAGGTGATTTTATTTCACATGTAAAGAGCATTGATGCCTAACCAGGCATACCCGGTTGTCATGGCAACCGCCATGACAACCGGGTATCATCATCATCAGCACTTGGTCACCCCCGACCCAGTCGGGCGTGAATATCGTGTCTAAGTCGGTAACCTGGGCGACAGGTCTGGAACTTGCAATTAAAAGATGAATCGAGAGAAATGATGCTCTCGGAAAGTAAAATTACGCCTCGCTTTGAACATGTAAATGTGTTGTACAGCGTGATCCAGACATGTCTTTCATACTGGCACAATATTGTATTATAAATACTAATGAATATCTCTGATTTCAGAATTTGGAATTCCTTGTTGAAATCCAGGAGCTTGACAGAATTGCATCATGACTGTATGTAAAAATGGAATGTCACATTTTATTGTTCAATAAAGAGAAAGCGGGAGGTATTTTTATTTTGCGTAAGACGCAAGTTTGCCCTATTATCTGAACCATTTTTGGTTGAAAACTGAAAGTAAAGTCATTTTAAAATCCCGGCAAAATCGGATGCCGGTCACTTTGAGGAAATTACATGGTCAAAAATATTTTATAAAATTTACCTGAAATAAAGAGTTGTCAAGTAAATTCACACACACACTGCGCGATATGCCTATATAGGCTCATTTTTTGACTTGGAAGAAAAATTGACCTTTTGAACTTTTCTTAAAAACGCGATAAGTATCAAAAACCACTTTGTCCATAGACGTAAGTGGTATCAAAATACTCGTTAGGGCGAGTACTATGCAGTAATTATGCATCGAGCATCGCGTAACGATTAAACCACCTACCTTTATGACCTGATTTAACTTCGACCCTTCACGGTCGACATAATTAACGCATTTCATAAGTTAGTAGGACCTGCAGGTCCGATGAACTGTGTCACGGCCTTATGCAAGGTCAGGCCTATACGTGACATAGTTTTGTAGCCCTGTGGGATACATGAAAAACCTGTAATTAACCATTTTTTGTCTTCAGACCGAGATCAGTACGGCCGCTTGCGGGTCTAGTTCCCGGAAGTGCCGTAAGATGACGCCAGTCGCGATTCAAACCATGGCGACAGAGAGGGGAGATTTTGCCCACTCTGATTGGGTTACGTAATATGCTGTTGCATCATATCTTGTAAATCTCTGAGAATGTTATAAAATAAAAGGTTTTGTAAAGCGGTCACCTGTTACACATTCACGTGTGCTGATTTAAACGCTGTCGGACCACTTTCATCTGCATTTTAATTATCTCCCGATACCTATTGGAGAATTCTGCCGGGACCTGACTACTGCAGTGAATCTACGATCCAGCCTCCGCGATCTTCAGCGCCCCTGGCTTAGAATTTTGGACGACGGCCGGCGACTATTCTCTATGGCGATTCTCTATGACGAATTTCGCATCACAGCGAAAATATGCTGTTTAACACGAGATACCCGTGCTGTATTTCTCCGGCCACTACTACGCTTCTTGGCCGACGCAGCGGACTCAGCGGACCGCCCTGTGTTTTTGTTTGTTCTGTGCGGAACAGTTTAATGTTTATACTTTTTGAATTTATGTAATATTTTTTTATGTAAAAACCTATAATGGGCGTAAAGAAGTAAATAATATCGTCTTAAAAATTGATTAACAAAAATAATAAATAGGAACGAAACGATTTGATTTGTTTTTTTTTCTAAAGATTTCATCCAGAAAAAAAAGTTTGGAGTTCAAACTGCATTCAAGTGTTGATGAAAAGTGTCGCTTGGTAAACACATTGTACCAATATGTGATAGATACTATGTAGAGAGAACATTGCAGGTAAACCAACCAACGGTTTTCAATGATTGGTGTTCAAATAGAAAACTGTCTTCTGCTAAACACTTATTTTTATGCTATACTATTTATGCATATTCATATATTTTCACAGGTTTTGATATACCTCCTTTCAATTTTATTTTTAAAATCTACATTTTTTTATTTCCTTATATTCAAATTTTCTGAATTTTATGTTTTTTTTATATTTAAATACTTGCATAGAGAAACCCACTGGAAAATAAAGGAGCCATATTCTTCACGAGCCACGTTCTCCCCATTTACTCTTCTCCTCCCATATTCTCAATACAAATCTACACCGTTCCACAGATCTGACCCAAGATTTGCAAACATATTATTGTGGACCCTGCTGCTAACCTGGGTTATATCTCCCCTGCCTCCTTTACACCACTCCCCACCATATATTCCCATTTTTCAGTCTGTAACTCTTTGTTAAGGATGTGTAGTAGCCATTATGGACATAGTTTGAGGAATATTAATATTTTTTGTTTTGTTTTAATAGAGTTAGTCCGCTTTTAATAGGGCTGTCACTGCACTTCATCGCCCTAAAACATTTTATGTTCAAATTTTCACCACCTTGTTTTTTCTAATTTCAACACAGAAACTGAACACAAAGTATCTACTTTTTTGTGATATTTATTTTATATCTTTGTAATTAGTAATCTATATAAATTTAAGTTTGTTGGTCTTTGAGAAATTTTGTAGAAACATGTAAGTGAGTGATAGGAAAACTCTAAATGATTTCTATCGATTTAAACCTAGAAAAATATCGACAATTATGATATACATCATTTAGTAATGTTACAAAAATAAAACACAATGGTACAGATCAGAACTAAAATATTCTTAGTTTCTTTTTACAACCCTGAAGAAAACATCTCGCCAAACCACTCTCAGTTGAAGAAATACTGGTATTGATGGATTTATCACTCAAAATGAACATACCATAATCAATTGCCGGGGTTTCAAAGAAATATGGAAAAAATAACACTCTATGCACACTGTTAGTAGTTCTGAATGCATACATCTTGGCGTACCACAGGGCAGCACATTAGGTCCTTCAGTTTCTCTAATATATATCAATAACTTATCCAGCGTTGCAGATATTGACATGAAGCTGAGGGAAATGCTGACACTAAAATGGGGAAAATCAAATTTCGGCTTGAACCTACTCGCGCTAAATGCCAATAAAACTAAAATAAATAAAGTAGGCAAACCATCGCGTTATCCTAATGTACCCTCACAAATATGTGGCATGAGTAGTTACTGTGAAGGCAAATGTGAAACATTAGGACACTCCAAAACTATTGGTCATCCAGGCATTACTAATGACGATAAGCTCAGATGGATACTGGTGAACCTAGAGAACTCATGTAGGTACTGTTTCAGAGTTCTTAGGTGTGCGCACACATACACATACTTTATTTCACACTCTGTCAGAGCAACGTAGCTTATGGTATATTCCAGGGGGTGCAGGGAGAACAAGAAGCATGACTTTATTCAAACATATATATGGTCCGCTGTCACTTGGCAACCGCTATTTGCCATTCGTAACTCGTGCCAGCTGGAACGTACTATTGCCATGAGCCGTGCTGACCAAGATGTTCTTGCCTTGATGCCCGAGCCAGGGTCTGCAGCCGGGAGCGACAACGAAGGAGCTTTCTGTACCCATATAGACATATCGTAGTGTGTAATGCTCGGCGTAATATTATACGTTTTATTTTTACAAAAAAAAAAACATATTTTCTATCACATAGCTTACGGTGTATCAAGTCATTTAATTAAATCATATTCAAAATCATAGATATGTACCAACTCTCATGAAAAACGGTTAAAAAAAATCGAAATTTGGTACTGGGTCTGAAATGACCCACACCGCTGGCCGTATTTTGTTTTGACCCATCGGGTTATATGGTTAATTGTTGTTAGATTAATCAAATATATAAAGGACACTAATGAAATTCACTTTATACAAAAAGATTATTTTTATAGTTCCAATATAAAGTTTAAACAACTCTGGTATTATTGATAGTAAATCAAAAAGGTTATTTTTTATAGTTCCAAAAGAAAGTTTAAACAACTCTGGTATTATTGATATTAGATCAACAAAGGTTATTCTTTAAAACCACTCGCTGTTTGAATATACATACTTCAATTAATAGTTAAAACCTAATTCTTTCTCTACTGAATTAGTTACTCAATACTAAGTAGGTGTAGAAGGAACTAAACTTGGTCGTCGAAAAACACATGTTTATCGTACCACCGTAGAAAGACGAAGCGCCGAGGCAGAAGAATACCTCGCAGCGAGGATAATTTAAGGGATCTTATAGCACAATAAACAATGACATATGTGTGAGTGTGACAGTGATACTAAACTACATTCAATTGCTAATTGGGGACCCTTTGTGATCCACCTTGTAGAAAGAGACCATCTATCCAGTTCGTGGGCGCAATGAATCGACTGCTCAAGTGTCGTTTGACCTATATACGTCGGCTGGTATAAAACAGTTTAAGCTGGTTTTTCCCAGTATAGTTTATAATTTTTGAAATTTATTTAAGTCACAGATTTAAAAGATTTGGTAGTTGGAAATGTTTTCTGTTTTTTATCACGTAATCCATTATTGAATACAAAATGATTGCGATAGATTCCAAATTAACGTATTTTTTAAATATACCATAACAAGGAGGGCTCCATGGCGCCATCACCAGCGCTTGGGGATGCATGGAGTGGAGACGTGACGTGGCTGTGACGGAGTAGCTTAAGTATTATATTGCATATAATTAGTAATTAGTAATAAAATTTGTGAATTTTAATTTTTAATAGCCGTCGTCTTTTAGAAAATCGATCGTGTTCATGCATGTCTTCAGCTAAAGGCACATGCTCATCAATATAAACAAATCTAAGTTTAATTTCTTATATATACTTTTTTAATATATACTTGATACGCACTCGTGGTCATTTTCCACTTTTCAGAGGGCAGATCCCCGGCTACGATCGCCGCTCTGACGTGCTATCAAATAAATTGCTGAGCGATTATCACTAGGGGATGGTGGTGGGAAAATTTTAAATGAAACATTCAAGTTCGAATTTAGCATGTATTTAAATCTTTGGAAAATTATCATAATCTTAAAACCTAGCCTTATTATCTACCCTTATATCTAACCTGTCTACCGTCTGGTACGTACTGGCGACGTCTTGGTCGCGGCGTCGCGGCGTTGTACGCATCACGGCGCGATTCCCTCGCGCGTCTGCTCCAGCGACGCCGGAGGTGACGCAGGGCGTGAGGCCCACCTAACGCTGGTCTGCTTCTGGGCTGGCGGCGGGGCTGGTTATCGCCCTGATAACCAGCTGACCATCTCCAATGGTCTTCGGCTCCGCCCTTGTCCTCTTCTTCCTCGTCCGTAACAGCGGCCACGTCAGGCTACATCAATCCACCTGACGCCGCTGTTGGTGGACTCCAGACGTCCTCCTCAGCCTGCTTGACTGTCGCCTTGACAGTCAAGATCACGTCAGACCACCCGGCTCTCCAGAAGGTCTTCTTCCTCCGCTGGGGCTTCTCAGCGTGGTCCTCTCGACTGTCGCTCTGACTAGCCGAGATCTCTTTGCTCTTCTTTTCGGCACTCCTTCCGCGGTTCACTTAATTGATGGTCGGCCGACAGCCACCTCATCGCTGCCGGCCGACGCCGTATTTCACATCACAATCCCACTTCCAACTAACTACTCTCACTAAACTTCTAAGTCCCAACTGCCTGTGGGAGTGGCCACGCAGGGTTTTTATACATTTCAGCTTCCCTTCAACGTTTTTGGCCACTACCCTTAATTTTTATTCGTTAGGCCTAATTTTCGGGCACGCCTCTTAATATTATTTAACTTAATTAACCTTAACTAACAAGAAATAAAAATCTTAAAATTAATACCACTTATAAATAGTTTTTACATACAATTAATTACATTAAAAATTATTTGATTATCATATAACATAAAACTATTATTAAATACCTAACATACAATCCTATACACTATGTAATTAACTATACAATTACCTAAATCTATACAATTAAATGCAACTTAAGATACCTTATTTCTTAACTTATTTTCGGTGGTCAACCGAACAATGACATAATAACTAGCAAAAATACATTACTACGACTAGATTAAATACAATTGATTGATAATTTTATAATTAAATACATTTAAAATTAATAAATTAATCCTACTCATTGTTAATTTGATCTACCTACATCTACCTATAAAAATATATTACAATACCGCAGTCCAGCTAACTTTATCCTCTGCTGCTGCTCTTACATACATGTTGTTATTAATTATTATAGTCTAATCAAACAATAGATGGAATGCGCGTCTAGGTACATTTAGCTTTTAGACCACCCCGGCGAACGGCGGACGGCATCGACGGAAGCGAAGCTGTCACCCAAAGAAATCTATGGGATTTTTCTACAATGCATGTTAACCATGTTAAATGTCAATTTTAGAAACTAATAGCTTCCTTAGCACAGATTCGGAGAAAATTTGGTAAAAATCGTGTTCCCTGTCTCCTCAGAAATTTATGGCTTTCTAATAGGTGCAGCTACAACCATGAGGGTGTTCTTACGACAAAATTTAAAAACATTAAATCTTCCGCAGAATTACCTTTGGCTCTGAAATCTTACGGACAAAATAAAAACGCGACCACCCCGAAGAAAGAGAACGAATTTGACGCGTTTTTCACAAAAAAATTAACATGAATACATCATACTCATAGAAGTATCAAACATGCAATATAAATAAAAATGTTTAAAATAGAAATAAAAAAAATAAAAATTTCAAAAAATTAATTGACCATTAACAAAACAAACATATCTACGATGTTCTTATAAATTATAATGTTATAAATACTTTTTTAATGTTTTCCGATTTATTCATTAAAAATTAAAAATAAAATCCTACAATGGATTGCACTTACATTGCATAGATTTGATTGCACGTATAAGGTACACTGTGAACAAGAAAAAGTTTTTCAAGTGTGTGAAAGCACATTTACTGTAAAATGTGTTTAACGACTACACGAATAACCCCACATGATCATGAAAAAAGTTATTCGCCAAAGTGCGTGTGAGCATATCTTTTAAATCTGACTTAGGATTGAATAACTAATTTATATATAAACCTGATATTTTTACATGGTGTATGAAAGTAGACGGAGTTTGAAGTGAGCTTTAATACTGCTCAAGTAATTGCAACGTGATCATAAAAATAGATTTTACACCAGTTTGCTCAGCACATGTAATTGTAAGCTTGGTTTATGAATGGACGAATAATTGCATTCATAAACCCAGTTATTTCCCATTATGCGTAAGAACATGTATTTTTAGGTTTGACTCCTGATTGAATGAGTAATCGCACTGCGAACGTGAAAACAGTCATTCTCTAGTATGCTTAAGCACATGTACTTTTAAAGCAGACTTCCAATTGCACGAATAATCGCATTGCGAACGTGAAAACAATTTTTCTCCAGAGTGGGTAAGAGCGTGTATTTTTAAGCTTGACTTCTGATTGCAAGAATAATCGCACTGCGAACATGAATAAATTTTTCTCCAGAGTGCGTAAGAGCATGTTTTAAAGTTCGACTTCCAATTGCAAGAGTATTCGCACTGCAAACATGAAAATAGTGTTTCCCCGGTATGCTTAAGCACATGTACTTTTAAATCAGACTTCTGATTGCAAGAATAATCGCACTGCGAACATGAAAACAATTTTTCTCCAGAGTGCTTAAGGGCATGTGTTTTTAGGTGCGACTTCCGATTGCAAGAATAATCGCACTGCGAACATGAAAACAATTTTTCTCCAGTGTGCGTAAGAGCATGTGTTTTTAAGTGCGACTTCCGATTGCAAGAATAATCGCACTGCGAACATGAAAATAGTGTTTCCCCGGTATGCTTAAGCACATGTACTTTTAAATCAGACTTCTGATTGCAAGAATAATCGCACTGCGAACATGAAAACAATTTTTCTCCAGAGTGCTTAAGGGCATGTGTTTTTAGGTGCGACTTCCGATTGCAAGAATAATCGCACTGCGAACATGAAAACAATTTTTCTCCAGTGTGCGTAAGAGCATGTGTTTTTAAGTGCGACTTCCGATTGCAAGAATAATCGCATTGCGAACATGAAAACCATTTTTCTCCAGTGTGCGTAAGAGCATGTGTTTTTAAGTGCGACTTCCAATTGCAAGAATAATCGCACTGCGAACATGAAAATAGTGTTTCCCCGGTATGCTTAAGCACATGTACTTTTAAATCAGACTTCTGATTGCAAGAATAATCGCACTGCAAACATGAAAACAATTTTTCTCCAGAGTGCTTAAGGGCATGTGTTTTTAGGTGCGACTTCCGATTGCAAGAATAATCGCACTGCGAACATGAAAACAATTTTTCTCCAGTGTGCGTAAGAGCATGTGTTTTTAAGTGCGACTTCCGATTGCAAGAATAATCGCACTGCGAACATGAAAACAATTTTTCTCCAGTGTGCGTAAGAGCATGTGTTTTTAAGCTTGACTTATGATTGCATGAATAATCGCACTGCGAACACGAAAATAGTTTTTCTCCAGTGTGCGTAAGAGCATGTCTTTTTAAGTGCGACTTTTGATTGCAAGAATACTCGCACTGCGAACACGAAAACAATTTTTCTCCAGTGTGCGTATAAGCATGTGTTTTTAAGTTTGACTTATGATTGCATGAATAATCGCACTGCGAACACGAAAATAGTTTTTCTCCAGTGTGCGTAAGAGCATGTCTTTTTAAGTGCGACTTTTGATTGCAAGAATACTCGCACTGCGAACACGAAAATAGTTTTTCTCCAGTGTGCGTAAGAGCATGTCTTTTTAAGTGCGACTTTCGATTGCAAGAATAATCGCACTGCAAACATGAAAATAATTTCTTCCCAGTGTGTGAGAGCTCGTGATTCCTTAAGGAAGCTTTCTGCTTGCTCGTGAACGTGCAATGAGGTGCTGGGGTAAGTGTGCATCTGCTTGAGGATTTTTTAAGGTTGGGAACTGTCTCCAATTCTGGCTGGTCTTCAAGGGCAGGCGAAAACACAGTAGTATTTTCCGAAAGACAATATCGTATTCTCAAGAGATCTGCAATGTAAATATTCTTTGTATTACTAAAATGTTTTATATTTTTGAACGCAGTGCTTTATGGTTATGTAGATGACAACAAATAAAATTGTCATCTAGAATCCGGATAAGTATCCGTGTTTAACGACTGATGGCGCTATTGATTCAAAATATTTGTAACATCTTTCCTGCCATCTTTCTAACGACGATTGAGTTTAAAACTTTAGACATATTTATAGAGGAGCTTTCATTTGATTGGCAAGTTTGTATTTATTTGTTAATAAGGAAATATAACAAAATCAGGAAGAAAGGCACACAACAACTGCTACACGTAAAATTGGGCATGAGGAAGCATCGGAAAAATAGGTGCCTCCTTTCCTTTCACTGGAACAAAAATGAAATCGCACGACAACTTCGGAGTAGTGTTTGGACTTGTTAAAACATAATCCTAAAGAGTTTCTGCAGCGTTTCGTGACTTTTGATGAAACATGTACTTATCCATTGCTTTATGCTAGAAATTGATGAACTGTCAAAACAGTGAGCTTGAGCTTGAACCTGATCCATAAAAGGTTACTTCGGCTGGAAAGATCAAAGTCATTAATTTTCGTGATTCGCAAGGCATCATCTTCATCGACTATTTGGAAAAGGAAAGCGCAATCACGGGACAGTACTATGTTTACTGACTTGATTCATAATTGACGCTGGCGACGCTGAATCGGTCGAGATAATGGCGAAGAAAAATTGCGCTTTCACCAAAAGGCACCAGCTTGCTTGTCCGCAACTGACACACCAAAACTGCACACCAAATCTGATTACTCTACGAATTGCAGCCACACCCACCCTAAACTCCATGCGATTTATTTTTATTTTCAAACACGAACAATTTCTTGGCGGAAAGTGGTTCACGTCAACAGAGGCCTTATTGCTATATTTTTCGTATTGCTTAAGAATGTTGGAATATCGCTGTACTAAATGAATCGAGCTGAAACGAAACTAAGTGGAGAAAAAATAAATAAAATGTTTTTTCGCTGCCGCGCGTTCATATCATACGGCCCTTACCAGGAGTGTAACGCTAATAATCTTTTGGTTTACAGTTTACCGATTCCGACCAATGACATTTCAGCATTTCGATCGGTGATAGGTGATTACGAAAACCAGGGAAATGGCGAATGAATGTGGAAGCTTGGTATTACATTTTCATAGAAAATAATATCGACCTATTCTATATACCTGTACATCATCCTGTAACGGCCACACGGAGGGCGGGATGTACTTTTTGGATAAATAATCGTAAGGAATCAACTGCTTACCATTGCGCTGGTCGGCCCTCCTGGAGTACTCCGAGCACTCCTGCTTGATGTCAGGATGTGATATGTCTATTTCAGTGTAGGGCGCTCCTTCATCACCCATCTCGGCTGCAGACCCCTCATCACCTCCCTGCGCACTTCCCCAGCCCTCATTGCTGGAACCTACTTCTGGAATCAAAAACAATAATCCGGTTCAACTAAGCCGGAGAGTTGCCTGTCTCCTGGGCTCGGCTCCGTGTCACCGCGAGCTGTAGTTGCACCAAGCAGGTCACATGCTCCTTATTGCGCCGTACTTCCCACCTTTTATTTGGAGTGAACCAAATTTTTATTTCCGGAAATTTGATAAAACATATATTTTTATTGTGTTTTGATTTTCATTCAGAACTGATGTTGAACAGTTGATGTAGCGAACTAAACAGTTAATAAATTTTGAGCGATGAATTGTTCAATAATGAATGGCACATCTCTATATTTATCTATAACAAATTTATTTATCTATAATAAATTTTGAGCGATGAATTGTTCAATAATGAATGGCACATCTCTATATTTATCTATAACATCTGACACACTATTGTTTCAAGTTCGATCAAAGTAAGCGGTCGATCAAAGCATAGATTTTTTCGAAAACGGATCGTCTGATTGGTGGAGAACGTAAAAATCTATGCTTTAAAAGAACGCTTACTTTAATCCAACTTGAAACAACCGGCCCTAATGTGCACAACTTTTGGAAGTTCGAAATATATGTTATATGGTTTCGGGCCGGATCTTTTCGGGAGTTTGTTTGATGCCAAAAAATGGCACTGATTTCAAAAATGCAAAAATGATTTCAAAAATAAATAGCGTCAAGCATTAAGTTCTTTTTTACTTCCCAAATTTCACAACATATTTTGACGTCTGACACGTTTAATTTATGGATTAATCAGGTTACGAAAACCATAGATAACAGAGAAACATAATGAACACTTTATAATTTTGTAAAAGATTGATTGTCGGTAGTTCGAGTGTCCCGACTCCTAGAAATAATTCAAATTAATCGGTGAAGATGAAAAGTTTTAGCTCGCTCTGAATGTGTGAGTATATTACGACACTTTTTATTTGATGGTAAGTTGGGTTCGTTTAGGTGAGAAACATTTAGGTAAGTAAGGTTTATTTGTACGAATCGATGAGTCTCGGGTATATGCATGACGATGACGAGTTTTTGGATGTTTTCGATGATAAATGAAAGATTTTTCATAAAACGCGCCTTTTATAAGAATCTCCGAATTTGCTACATATGTATCACAACAAAAGATACTATAAAAGTGAATTTAATGACAGTGAAAAATTTGAAACTTTTGCCTAAATATAGCTTTTCCAATACTGGAGACCAGGCCATTCAACTTATTTCATAACAATATATATCAAAACAAAGCCTCTAAAACTACAACTTTAGTGGTCACATCAGGTACGCGCATCCCTCGACACTGAGAATGGATCAATAATGAAGCAACTCCTCACCGGCGCGCTGGTCGGCCTTCCTGGAGCACTCCTGCTTGATGTCGGGGAGCCACACGTCCATGTCCGTGTAGGGCGCTCCTTCATCGCCGCTCCCGGCTGCAGACCCTGGCTCGGGCTTCACGGCAGGAACATCTTGGGCAGCGCGGCTCATGGTACTAATACGTTCCGGATTCCACGAGGCAAGACTGGCAAATGGCGATTGTCAAATAGCGTGAACCATAGACACGAGCGGGGCATAGACGAATTATCGTATTAAATAATCGACAGGTAGGTCTTCTAAAAATGTGACGTTTAACCAATTCTCCAATTTAATATACTGTGATGTACCGGAATATGACGCGAACCAGGTTATTAATTTTGTCCTAGGGCAATACCGAGATCAAAGCGCCCATGCTTCGAAAATCACGCACCATGTGGTCACAGCCAGAACAGCCCCGGCATGTTCGATCTTTTGTCCGAGGACGAAATATGTGACCTATTTTTTAAAAAAATAACATTGCGACGGACGATCGCCCTTAGGATAGCCCATCATAAAAATAATACGAAACAATGAAATTAGAAAGTTAGGGATGCCGAGGGCGTTGGGCATCGCCGAAGACATTAAGAGTGCACGGCCTTTTATTAGGATGGACAATACGTTCGCAACCTTTTGTTCTTAAGTAACATCTTGTAAGGGTAAAGAACGGTAAACCTTTTCTTGCAGCGGGACGTATATCTCTAACCCCGATTAAACAATAGAAAAAACATCTTGGCCAAATGCGAACACATGGGACAACGGTTTAGAAAGCTGCGTTTTGTTAGAGAAGTCGCCATTGTTTTGGGAAAGACATTTTTTAGAAAAACAAGATAATAATTCCGAAAGTCGTCGCAGTAAGCTTACTATTGTCCTCGACAGACAATAGAGATGTTTTAGAAAGCGCTGACATACCGATTCCCCACATGGCGACACTCTCCGCGAGATGTAGGATCGTATAAATTATATGATTATTATAAGGGCGCGAGGATCCCGCAACGCACGACCAGGCGGTCATTATCAATAAAGATAACAGGGGTCAATCAATTAAGAAGTTAGAGTCTGAATTAGAAATTGAGGCAAAGTGGTGAATCATAATATCAATGTATTTCACCCGATTTCTTTCCGGTGTAATATGTACCTAATTAATGGTAGCAACTGATATGTTTAATTCAAGTAAGATAATGATAGTTTTGATAGCCCATGCCACCTCTGTAAGTGGATGTTACTCGTTTTATATGTAGTTTTCTCATTAATTCTGTATTCTATTGTTAAATACCGAAATGAACGGGACATTGCAATTTGAAATAATAACGAGATCATCCCGAATTAATCTAACTTGTAGCAAATAATAAAAAATGTATTGATCGTAATAAAAGGAAAAAAACTTTATTGTATTATTGCCGACGATGTTTGATATTGATAACCCAATGTAATAGAATATTATCTCGTGAAAAGAGAAAAGAAAAGAAAAAAAGATTGACGAGATATAAGATTCCAACTTTTTAGTCTTTTGAAATCTGTCTGCAGAATGAATTTTAGCACACGGGGTTGAAACAAAATAGTTTAATTAATTGCAAATAAGTAAATGCCGTGTTGGAATAAACATTAATATTACTTTAGATCGAGGCTTTCATGTCTTATGTTTTCATGTATTACACCTAGTTGAATAATGTTAATTTGTGAGTTTTAATTATTTTTAAGAATAATGTTAATTTGTCATTAGTTATTCAAGCTCCCAATATTGTGTTTTTTTTTTATACAAATTTGCAAGTTGTAGGAATATAACCTATCTGTAAACATGCAATTATTGTTTTGATTACTCGTTTAAGCAAGATTATTTGTCGGTCTGTTATAAAATAGTTGTTTTAATCTAGTAATAATAAAACTCAAAAAATTAATTTCACTCTTTACGATACACCATTCACTTTGGTATTTGTCCGCTTTAAAAAAAAAACATAACGAAAATTCTGATGTAAATTAATTGTAGTGGGGACTTCCGTTATTGGTAGTGTTTCAAAATAATTCTTACTTGGAAAATTTTCAATTGTCTGCCTGGTGGAATGTGGCTTGTATAATTTTTTTTAGTGTTCTCTATTTGTATTATTTTCTTATATTCTTATACCAGGGGTGGAAGAAAGCTGATTTGATAAGATAATGATTAGTATAATGAAAGTCCTGAAAAAAATGTTTTGCATTCAATCCAGCTTACATATTGAAGTTAGAATTTTCATTATTTAGGTGTAAATAATGTTACATTAATTAATTTACGCCAAGTTTTCTTAATTTTTCTTCTAGTAATAAGGTTTAACATAATTTCTTGTTAAAAAAAAATGTTTATCGAATTTGATTATGTTAGTATATGTAAGCATTCCTTTTGGGCAAGTGGCGTTGATGCAAATTCATGTACTTTGTAATCCCAAAAGAAATTACAAAGATGTATACAGAACATTAACATTAGGGGACCCGCTTGAAGCATATATCCCATGTAAATAAGTTTTTATGTTAATTGATTCACTAAGGAATGCCACGATGTCTGTATAATTTTAGCCCTTTGTTTTGTATCTCTATGTCACATATTGACAATTATGTTTGGTCCAATTACGCTCGCCGAGCCCGGCGGCGGCCAGTTCCCACAGCGATGTTTTCCGACGATGCAAAACGCACCGGCGACGATCGGCGGGACAGAGCGCGTGGCCTGGCATAGGAGCCATGGACACCGCGCCCGAGATGTCGGCGCGGATCCCGCGACCGACGCGACCAGACGCGCGCGGCTCGGGAGGGCCCCCCGGCGCTCGGCCGCAACCACGCGACGCGGTGTGGCAGAAGAAGCCACCCGCGGCAATCACGACCGCGGTTATGAGGGCCGCGGATGGTGAAATGTGTTTCGTGCAACGAGTGATAGGACACGATAAACGTTTGTGATATCCGGACTGCTTGCGTTTAGGCTAGGGCTAGTTTTAGTTTAGTGATAATTGTTCTAGTTGAGTAAGAATTTTGTGTTTTAATTAAATAAAATGTGTAAATATTTAACGATCCGTGGTGTTGTTCTTAAATTTCCCGCTCCCTCCCTTGGCAAATGCATTTTAATTTTGATATAGAGAGGACGCGCAGCACCTCACGCGATCAATCGTAGCAGATTGATTCGCGTTCATATCAACTTCTTAATGATGAATCCCGATTGCAAGAATAAATGCACTGCGAACATGAAAACGGTTTCACACTAGAGTGCGAAAGAGTGTGAATTTTTAAGTTCGACTACAAATTGCACTATGAACATGAAAAAAGTCTTATTCCAGGGTGCTTAAGAACGTGCACTTTTAAACTAGACTTATAATTGCAAGAATAATTGCACTGCGAACATGAAATTAGTTTTTCATCAGAGTGCGTAAGAGTATGTCTCTTTAAGAGTGATTTTGTATTGCATGAATAATTGTACTGCGAACATGAAAAAAGTTTTTTACCAGTGAGGTTAAGCACATATAATTGTAGATTTGACTTTCGATTGCAAGAATAATTGCACTGCGAACATGAAAAAAGTTTTTCACCAGAGTGCGTAAGTCTTTTTAAGTGTGATTTTGTATTGCATGAATAATTGCACTGCGAACATGAAAAAAGTTTTACTTGTGATTAAATTTGGGAAAAAGTGATCATTTATTATTTCGATTTCAATTATTAATGCCTTAAAACGACGGTATGCATATAACGTGTCACACTTGCAGAAACCTTGCGACTTTGTGAATAGTAACGTTCACTGCATTTTAAACGCTGATACGAAATATCGTTCAAATAATTATGAATAGCCCCCTCTGTTATCCATTTAATCCACGTAAAGGCGTTTTCGGCATCGGATGGTATACTGGTACATCAGTTTTAAGTGACTCAAAATCACGAGACGAGATGGCTGTATTACATGCTTTATTGAGATCGATACTAATTGTGCGTGATGCTTACCTTCACTGAGAAAAAATACTGTCCCATTTATGATTGAAGCTATTGCATTGTTTGCAGTTAATTGTTTATTGTGCGTGCAGCGGCGTGAGGCACACCTGCTAAAAGAATGTCCCGTTATAAGCGATAGTCAGGAGGATCTGATAAGGGGATAGGTGGAGTTTCCTTCGGAAACGTTGACCTTCTCAGAACTGCAAACAACGTATAGTGCTTCAGATCTTTTATTCGGGTGTGGGTATTCCGCTGGGAAATTCTTGGGAAGCCTACCAGCGGGATGTGACTATTGTGTGCTGGTATTTTTTTACCAGCTATTTTCATCTATAATCCAGTTGACAAGATTTTTTTAAATCTGTTCATTTAACGTCATAAGCTTGATATCTATCGTGGTTTATGTCTACATGCAGTGGTTTTTCGGACTAGCGGGTCCTCTTTTTGTTTTGAACAACTTTATTTTCATTTTTCCCTCAGAGGAGTTACTACTGAACCTAGGTCAACAGCCTCAGAATTTCCTCACACATATTGCAACGGAGTAGTCTCATCATCATAAAGGGAAAACTCAATCGCCACCAGCTAGCTACAACGTAAAAACAAGAAATTCAATTTCATCTTCAGAGTCGCCATTGTTGTTTACGATACGCTTCTGTGGGTTACACCAGTACTCGGAATAAATATCATCTTAATTTGTTTGGTGGGAATATGTGTATACATAGAAGGAAATACATTTTTTTCAAAATACACGGTTGAATTTAATTTCAAAGAAATAAAATGCAACAATTGATAATTCCTGACATGACTATGTTTAAATAAACGCTTGAGCAAATAGAAATGTCCTGTTCATCGATCTCCCATTATATTGTTACGTGGCGTGGCTCGCTCGAAAAATGAAATGGCACAACTCGTAAAATAAATCTTTTATTATCGCTTGTACATTATCTCTCACATTTTACAATCGCTCGCAACGCAATCTACTGCTATTTTTTATTCAAACACAAAAGAACAGCTCTCTTTTGTTTTTCTACTCGGGTAAGAACCCTTCCATTTCTTCGCTATTTATTAATCATGTTAGTTCTTATTTCAACCACTGGGCATACCGGCCTGCCGTTCTGCGCATGTAACACTTTTCTATGGAACTGTCAAATGTCAACGAACAGCTCGTTACACAGCCTCCCTCTCTCAATACTGTTCGTCCCGAACAGGATCATTGTTGTCCCCATGAGATCTCCAAATTCCCATGCTGCCACACTCCAATACACGAGCGCGTGTTCTCACATCTATCTCAATCGTCATTGATTCATTTTCTTTTCAGCTTATCGCGTGCCTCAATTCGCTTCTTCATTGCACGGAACCTCTCTGCTTCCTCGAACATTTCTTTTTTTTTTAAATCCTTAGCAAAAATGATTAGCAATCCAGATCGATACTTGGAAGTTCCATCCACCTGGGTCAAAGACGAGCACGTTACGCTTGCCCTTTGAATTTGTGTTGAACTCGTAAGCCCGCGCCGCCACAGTGAGCTCATTGATGATCTGCAGCACGTTGAGCTTGACTGTCCTGACCACAT
>JADDOH010002793.1:0-29213 GCA_016648135.1 Agrypnia vestita
ACTCCTGTGTAGACATAACCTCCCACACTAAGCTGCAGACCAAGATCAAGCCGAGACTCTATTGCTCCTGCTGGAATCCTCCGAAGTCCTCGCTTCCCGGCGACAAACATATCAGGAAAAAATCCCGCGTCTGATATTAAGGTTTGTATATTGTCCCGCGGGGCAGTCAAATTGACTGGTGTATAATGATGAGGATCCCACGTTGCGGCTACATGAGCCGGATTATTATGATGTTTACAGCTGATTAAAGGGCTGAATGAACTAACTGGGTGACTGGAAAAGACTCGTCCTTGAGCGCATCAGTCAGAGCCATGTTAGCATCGCCAATTATAGTTGATGTGATTGATCCCACGGTGTAGTCTTATTGACTAGAGATATTAAATGATGGTAAAACAGCATGATTATTACAGTTGATTGTGTAATTCCTGATATGTTTCTCGCTGGCCGGGAAAGGAGAACCCCGAAGGTCTCTGTATACAGCAAGTTAGAAAAGGTGGTGAATGATGAGTATGATGGTGTTAGTATGTCCTCGCGCAGTGTATAGATTATTAAATTGCTTCCTGCTTCTCATAGTCGCTCGTCCATGCGGAAAGCCCTGTCTCGTACGTTGATGAGGTCTCAAACGAAGGTTTTGATTGAGGTACGGCTACCTGAGTCTTATAGCTGACATTCATGAACATTCATATCCGGAATTCGAGCTCGTCGGGCCAAGGGGAGTGAAAGAACGTAGGGGCTTCTTCCCTCCGGCTGTGTTTGAGGCACGACGCTCTGGTCCGATTCGAAATGCTTCACCTTTGCTTGACTGAACACATTTTAACTGTGTGGAGGCTTTGCGCAATTCTACTTAGACCCACCCAGAGTGTCCCCGCAGTCCCGTTCATCCCCTGGATCAAGAACACGCACCCCGTCATTTGATCCAGTTACATACAACTATCTGTATCGCGAGTGTATCTCTTTCTTCAATCCCCTTCATGTGCTTCTCATAGTTGCTCGTCCTTGCGGAACGCCCTGTCTCGTACGTTGATGAGGTCCCGAACGAAGGTTTTGATTGAGGTACGGCTACCTGAGTCTTTTAGCTGACATTCATGAACATTCATATCCGGAATTCGAGATCGTCGGGCCAAGGGAGTGAAAGAACGTAGGGGCTTCTTCCCTCCGGCTGTGTTTGAGGCACGACGCTCTGGTCCGATTCGAAATGCTTCACCTTTGCTTGACTGAACACATTTTAACTGTGTGGAGGCTTTGCGCAATTCTACTTAGACCCACTCAGAGTGTCCCCGCAGTCCCGTTCATCCCCTGGACCGAGAACACGCACCCCGTCATTTGATCCCAGTTACATACAACTACCTGTATCGCGAGTGTATCTCTCTCTTCAATCCCCTTCATTATTCCATTTATACAACAATCACGTGACTAACCTCGAGAGTCTAGCACCGGTAATAAGATCTCATTATGCTACGTTGGAAGTTAATATTGCATAACCGGACGAAATGCCTATTTCCCGCGATCATATTCAATTTGTAAAACGCAATAATATGTATTTATATATGTTAGTAACACGTTTGAGATGCAGAATGCACGTACAATGACCTCGCTTCTATCCTAAAGATAATTAAGAAATAATTCCGACGTCACGCCCCGACAAGTACCAACTTGTTACTGCGTCCGTTGCCGTCGAACTCTGAACCCACGTAATGAAATGAATAGTGACCATGTGACAATGACAAATTATATAGCACGAACATTCCATTTGATACACATAAGAAAATAAAGAATAAATAATATTAATGGTTCTTATCTTATTTCTGTAGTTGGTCTGCTTCTGAGATGGCATCCTGATCCGAAGCAATATAACGGGTCCTCTCCAGAATTGAGCAATTACCAGTGCCTGTGTAGCCCTTCATTTCCCTTGTATATATATTTTAATATCAGCGCCTGTAAAACTGTATTAGATCCTAGAAACAAGAAAACTATTCCCTCTACGCCGAGCACATACAGAACATAAACCCCTTCAATCTAGTTCATCCACGGTTATGCAAAAAGGCGAAAGAATAGTAATAGTAAAAGGTCCTTAACTGACAGAAGTTGAAGTTCTCTGCAAACTGTCCATATCCTATAGTAGCGCCTGTGTTTTCCAATAACAACTTTCCAGTCATGTATTTAACATAACGTCCTCCTTGTGTGTATGTGTGCTGCAATATCTGTCATCCAGTTAGTGATTCCCAGAATAGTGTTTTCCTTGTAAATATATATATTTCAATATCAGCACCTGTAAAACTGTATTAGGTCCTAGAAACAAGAAAACTATTCCCTCTACGCCGAGCACATACAGGACATAAACCCCTTCAAACTAGTTTATCTACGCCGTACAGTGATATCACATGCAGACACAACCAATATAATTACAAATATGCTTGCGTCCCGCCGACTGGACGCCTGTGTTTTCCAATAACAACTTTCCAGTCATGTATTTAACATAACGTCCTCCTTGTGTGTATGTATGCTTCAATATCTGCCATCCAGTTAATGGTTCCCAAAATAGTGTTTTCCTTGTATATATATTTCAATATCAGCACCTGTAAACCTGTATAGAATCCTAGAAACAAGAAGACTATTCCCTCTACGCCAAGCACATACAGAACATAAGCCCTTTCAAACTAGTTCATCTACGCCGTACAGTGATATCACAAGCAGACATAAACAATACAATTACAAGTATGCTTGCGTTCTCCCCCACCTTGGTGGAAGTATTCGCATTCGTATTCACCGAATAGTAGGCGTAACATTCGTATTCGTGAAGGTAGTATTCGTTGCATCAAGGTTATTATATTTACAAGTATGTTCTAGTTCCCCCACCTTGGTGGAAATATTCGCATTCGTATTCTCCGAATAGTAGGCCCGATATTCGTATTCGTGAAAGTAGTATTCGTTGCATCACTCTCAATAATAAAATCATATAGATAAATAATTACGGTAACTCATAAAAATATGATATTACTTATATTAAACGAACAAAGCAAAACAATCTGTCATATAAGTAAATAACGTGATCACGGAAGACCGAAGGTTAACTACCCCTGAACAAACCGCGAACTGCCCACAATAATGGAAAATGTTGTAGAAAACATTTCAAATATCTAATATTGAATGAATAAAAACAATGTCATATGAATAACTATCGCGATTACGGAAGGCCGAAGGTTAACCACCCCTGAACACACCGCGAACTGCCCATAATAATGGAAAATGTTGTAGAAAACATTTCAAATATCTAATATTGAATGAATAAAAACAATGTCATATGAATAACTATCGCGATTACGGAAGGCCGAAGGTTAACCACCCCTGAACACACCGCGAACTGCCCATAATAATGGAAAATGTTGTAGAAAACATTTCAAATATCTAATATTGAATGAATAAAACAATGTCATATGAATAACTATCGCGATTACGGAAGGCCGAAGGTTAACCACCCCTGAACACACCGCGAACTGCCCACAATAGTGAAAAATGTTCTAGAAAACATTTCAAATATCTAATATTGAATGAATAAAACAATGTCATATGAACAACTATCACGGCTACGGAAGACCGAAGGTCAACTACCCCTGATATAACCGCAAACGACCCACAATAATGGAATATGTTGAAAAAAGACATTTCAAATATCTAATATTGAATGAATAAAAACAATGTCATATGAATAACTATCACGGCTACGGAAGACCGAAGGTCAACTTGTTTGAGTTCGATAGACGGCGGTAGTATAACAATTTTTATTCATATGCCAGGCTGACCTGTAAATAATATCTTGCATTCGAAGCAGAAAACCCTTTCTAGAATTAATAAATGCGGCTTAATCTAAATAGATACAATATATACAATTCGAAATACGTCTTTATAAGAACTTGATAGGAACAAATCGTGTTTAAGCGATTGCCTAATGATACGCAATACAAACATGTAACGAGTTCAAATAAACCACACATTCACGTTTTAATAAAATAAATATAAAATCCAGATGCATTTTTAAAATATATTATTTGTAGGAAATTCCTCGTACGATTTGAATTTATATCACACTGACAATCGTGATATCAAAACCCCATAAATACTCTGAATTATCCCCAAGATAACACAAATCATATAGAAATCCGTGTATTCAATCGCCATTATAGATAACAAAGCATTCTTTTGCATAAGAATACATCCGCCCTGAAGAATCTCTCGAACATTCCGAACCTCGCGACATTAAATATACATAATTATTCTGAATTTTAAATCCCACAAACAACCACGAAACACCCTTCGTCAGTAAAATATTCCATTTTAAAGCCTTTATATCTTTGGTAATATATGAATATCAAATTTAAATGATTTTTCATATGAACAGCGACAGAATTATATATTTCATAAGCGTTATGCAATAATTCACCCGCTGGAATTATCACAGTCGCAATATCACGATTTCTTGTATATTAAAATCTGAAGCGCGTATAGTAATAATTATCCCTAGGCCCAAAATACGTAACAAAACAATCCACAACATGTATCAATATTTGTTACGATCCAGAAAGTTCTAAATTGAATACACGAAAAAGGCAATAGAAATAAATAATATTGAAAATGCTTAGCTGTATCTTCGAGTGTTGCTGCCTCTGTGACTCACTGATGGTATTTCGGTCCTCTCTCCACAAGAGCCTCCGGCCGACGTTGATGCTGAAGAAAGAAGGGCGATCCTCGAATTTGTATGGCTTATATAGTCTAAATTCCTCGCCATTTTTGACTCCAACCGACGTGTAAAGGTAAAGGTCTATCTTTTAGAATGCCTCTTATTGGCCGAATCCGTTCCGCGGACAACCGTTTTTGATTGGCTCGCTTCATCAGAATAAAATAACATAAAGCCTGCTTTACACGCCCGCGTGCAGAAATAATAAAGCTCGCCCGCACCTACTTATCCGGCAAATATTTAATTATAGAGTATTTAACGGGTTGTGAAGCTTCTCTTTATTATAAACTTTAGCAGATAGATATTTTCGTATAATTTTTCAGCAATGTCCATTTGAATAGGCCAATATCGTTACAAAGCTACTCCGATTTTATACCTTAACCGATGTCTTGATATTTGACATAGAAACTTTACGCGTACATACATATATAAGTACCGACCTCCTATATTGTAACGATTATTATAACGTTATAACACATCCTGTAACCCGTCAAAAATGATGGTACTTTTACATGTCGGTTCCTAAGGTATAAGTATTTATTTATTTTATTGAAAAAAAAACTAAAAAACAAATTTTCGTAAAAAATATTTCGAATTTTTTTTTTCAAAATAAAACTTTTTTCCAAAAGAAAAATTTTACTATAAAAATGTTACGGGCATTACACGAAGTTACAGGGACAGACGGACAGACAGACAACGAAAATATTATAAATGGGATGTCATTATCCTAACAATAGGGGGGATTGTTTTAGTCTAGCAAACAGCCTCATTCTCGGTGTCACAAATAGATCAATTTTTAGTGCATTAAAATAGTTTTGATTAACTAATGACACTTTCATGTAAATATATAAATTAAGCTCATTTTCATGACAAAAAGACTAAAAAAAAATTCATGTTTAATTGAAAATATATCTCATTTATCTATAAATTATTTCATTTAATATTTTGTAAGATATAAATAAAAATGTTAAGAAATTTTCAATACGATTCTAACACGATTTTTTTTTCCATGATATTTTATTTTTATTTTCGTCTTTATCCAAAGTGGGTAGGTACTTATAGAATTTTTTGTTGCGTGCATAAAATCAATAATTAATATATTTCGCCATTCAAAAATCATCGAAATTAGAATGTGATGTAACATACCACTAGAATAAAAAACCTGTTCAGGCGACCAATTAATTAACCCATACACAAAATCCCGATAGTTAAAAGATGGACAACATGTGACATATTTATAGAACGTCGATCGCTAGAAATTCATTCATGAATGCCAAATAACCAAAACAACATATGTATGTTGCAAACATACTGAATATGCATATTTATGGCATTGGAATACTAACAAATATTTTATTAAAAAATAAATTTAATTATTTTAAGTTACAAATATTTAAAGTTTTAAAAAGTATGTAATGCTCTTTTAATTTAAAGTCAGATACCAAATGTACTAGTGTACTCAGTAAACATCCAATTTAACTTAATATCTACGTGTGTTCGCCCTAAAATGATTTCATATATATTCTTAAGTGAGATCAAATTTTCCTTAGTAGATATTTAATAAAGTATTTTATTTGTTCAATTATCTTTAGTCAATAACATTACGATTTCTTTTTAAATGTTTTATAAATATTTTTAATCACCCTCACTCATATTTTTATATTCATTACTGCGGTTAAAATATTTTCTTATTTATACTACCTATGCGTTCGTATATTACACATACTTTCGAGGTTTGGAAGCTTGCAGGTATTACACCTACCAATAAGATTAAATTTACGACTAATTTGCCGACATATTTTGGACTTTGGGTCATATAATCTCGTACAAAATTGCACAGAAAATCATTTTTGCTATCTATGTAATAAATTTAGTCTGATTTTTAAAAGAAAGATCGTGTAAAATGTGTACGTTCTCATACATATTTTTTTAAATGGAAGGAAAACATATTGAAATTCTTCAAGCGTTAATATATACGTTTGAGAGGTCAGAAGTGAATGATTACTTTGTATAATACGCATCTCTACTGGTATACTGTATACATTACGTGTTAGAGAATATGATAATTCATCGATTCCGGTTCAATATATTTTCGAAGATGGTGACGATAAAAGAAAGACAAAACCACGTTTTTGTGACAAGAAAAATTATAGATATAAATCACATAATTTATACAAAAACACTTACTTGAATCTATGTCTCTATTTAGCGCATTCTTTTAAAGGCACACCTGAATTTACAAGAGCAAGCCTTATTACTTTGGAGAGTAGGAAGTACCTAGGGAGAGGAGAGAAAGGAGGAAAGCCTGGGCGGTAAAGAAAACTATGGGTGAGCCACCAACCTACAATATAATTGATGTGTATCGAGCACATGGTGGACACAAATAGGAAATATTGGGTTATCGAGCTAAGAAAAATACGTTTACTGGTCTGGATAATTGAAAGGATTCGAGTTATCGCAATATATTGCAAGTGCTATGGCATAGTTAGGTCAAAATATAGATGTAACATACGTATGTTTGAGTATGTTCATATATATCTTACTAGTAGCAATTGCAGATGAAGTTAAATATTATTTACGGCATTATAAATAATATAATATTAATTAAAAATATTTTTGTTCTAAGATAATCACAAATAACGTTTGAATTTTTTATATAAAATTAACGTTTTATATGATATTGTTCCTACGTAAAATTAGTAGGAATTGGTAAAATAATTTTGATGAAACAATTAAGGTTTTCGCCAACGCACTGTCGGACATCGTTATTATTTACTCTGTAAGAATCATGACTCAAATATTAGGATTTCAACAAAAATAGCTCAAGAATGGTTCATTCTAACAGTATGAAACCGGATTTTTTAAATAAAAAATATCACATATTCCTTGCTCACTCGTAAAAAAAAATGTTTTACATTAATAACAAAACCATACAATTAATATAAATTTAAACAGTATTATTGATCTTGAAAAACTAACAATTCTCTTTGCTCGCTTTCATATTCTCAAATTTATCCAATATAAGTCCAAAAATACAATCATGGAAACTTTCTTGTTGTTATTTTTAAATGTTCACATATATTTTTTTACGTGCGGCATGTTTTCATTTTCTTATACAAGTTATTAGCCCCACAGTATAAGTTAAGGTGGGTTGTTTACGAGGGGGGTGTAATTTGGGGCACAGCGGGATTTGAACGATTTTCTTCGACGTCGTTTCCGCAAGGTAATGAACACTTATATAAAACATATTTTTTATTAAATTATAAAATGCTAAAAATCACAAATATTTCATATTTTAATGTCCCCAAACTGTTTAAAATTTTAAAAATTTTCTTTGGGTCGCGACCAATATTACCATTTTGGTCGTGTAACCAATGTAATAATAAAATAATGTAGTTATGCCGCATTGAAATTGAGTTAAACCATAAAATACATTTCGCAAATAATATCACAATTTACAATTACCATTTCGAGATTGCGCATGAAGAAATACAGTTCAAATATATCCATAAAATTGAAATGTCTTCATTAAAGTGGGACCAGCGCAACTGAGAAACGTTTGTTCGAGCTGGAAGTGGAGTTACTGCCGGAATTTTGAAAATGGTCCGACTCCCCGCTGGGGTAATTCAAATGAAAAATATGCAGCCAGTAAGGTATCCACAAAGAAAAATAATAATTAACACCTCAGCCGGGAGACCCATGGAGACTGTCGCACTTTAAGGGATTTATAGGTAAGCATATAGGGATATCAATTTATTTTACTAGCAGCTAAAAGATAAAATACGTTTTTAAAATACCAGTAGTAGCACTTGAAATGGTATTCATGCGATAGGAAAAGATTTTGAATGGATTTTTTGGACAATTTGGTTCCAAATATTTTGAACGCTTTCAAAGTGATCTTTTACATTAAACTTAACTTCCTACTTTCCAAATATTATTAATAAAATTACATCTAATAGTGAGGGAGATGATTCTTCTCGAAACTATAGTAGTGACAAGATAATGTGGGAGTAGAATTTTTTTAATTATTAAGATTAATTAATTAATTTATTATATTCTAAACCTAATCCTAATTATAATAATTTCGTTATTTGTCCGTCCGACCGTCTGTCTATCCGTCCGTCCGTCTGTCAGTCTGTTCCCGTAACTTCGTGTAACGTTCGTAACTTCTTTACAGTAATTTTTTTTCAGTAATTTTTTTTTCTTAAATAAATACTTCTTCCTTAGGAACCGATGAAAAGTACCGTCATTTTGACGGGTTAGAGCTAGTAATAACAAATAAACGAACTAAGCTGCATAGAAGTTTGTGCGAGTGCTCTCATATGACAATTTCTTATATTAAATTATTTATTGCAGCACTACTTATGTGTCATATAGCCGCAAAACACGAAACATGCGATACTTTTCAATTTATAGTGCTAAAGTAATATTTTTGGTTTTAGATTAATACACAATATTGTTCAAGATACTTAAAACTGAATAAATGATTTTTTTTTGTTGCATTTGACCCATTTATATTGCGGCTTTGGTAAGTGTGAGCGTACATTTAATTATTATGATATATAATAATATTTTTTAATTTTTAGTAAATTATAGTAAAGAATGGTCCTCTGAATGCAATTAATTATCATCATGAAGAAATAATAGTGGTGCATAATTATGTTCTGGTGCCAAAATATAATGCGTGATTTGCTATGTATCGGAAATTAGAAGTTGGGGAAATATTTTAAAAGATTTGAAAACCGAGTAGGGTGTATGAATATAGGCAAGGGTGATACGCCAAGATTAAAGTATATGGCGTTTTGTGTCTGCCTACAAGAGGAAACAGTGTGATGTTAAGTTAGTGAGCTGTATTTTTGTGTTATATTATAGTTGTATGTAGTTATATTAATGTGTTTTAGTATGTTAATGGTGATTTAATTGTGTCACGATATTCGTGTTTCTCTACTACCGCAGTTGCATACATAGCAATGGACACCATGGCAGCGCAATGAAATTAATAAGGGTATGAAATGAAAATTTGTTCTCAAAACACGTGTAAAATATTTTTAAATTAGTGCTGAGCGTTGGGAATCTTTATTGGAGGCAGATTGATCTACTGTCTTATATATGTATATAAACTGTTCGTTTCGAGTTTCGTGGACAAAATTTAAGACGAATGAAGATGCATAAAGTGCCGATTGTTTGATCATTTTTAATGACATAAATTAAGTTATGTAATAATCGATAGATTTTTACGAAAATGGGTTATTTGATTAATGGAAAATGTGAAATCTATGCTGTTTTCTTAACTATTACTTTTACTATACTGATCAAACAACCGGCCCCAAGAATAAATACATTGAAGTAGAATACGTGATCTAAAAGAGTTTTTAATATTGGTTCGATAATAATTATTTTAATTTTTCATATACAAGAAAATATCCACAAAGATGAACGAGGCCAGTCCGTGCAGCAACAGTCGGTGTTGCGGACACTTAACCAATGATCGTCGTAAGCCTGAAAGAAAATATTTCTTCTGGTTATTAAGGAAAGTTAAGGAAATTGATACTTCTTGTATGATAAGTTGGATAGCTAATGCGAGACAAAGTAATAAATTGGTGATATTAGCGGTGATGTTAGCTGCAAGATGTGAGGAAATCGCATACCATTTCTGTTTAACCTCAGCCTCCAGGCCATACATCACATTCACTTGCAGCCTCTTCGCTCGACTCGTGGCAGGGGGCGTTATTTTAACACTTGTTTTAATGTTTCAATAGGTAATCCATCTCTTGCAATAGGTAATTAGTTGACATTCCAAGCGTTTTCTTCAAAAAATAGCTCGCATTTGTTCAATTAAGGCTTTACAAACGAGCGACTACAGATATTAAGAGAATTTAGTGCGAATACCTAGAAGAATTAGAAAGGCGTCAGATAGATTTAACAAATATTTTTTATACCTCGGTGATTAATTACGGACACAAAGGCGTTGTGTTAATTAATTACATTATTTTTTCTATTCACACCATGTTCACATGTTTTTATAAAACAGAAACATACCCGCAAATTAATGTTCTCTGCTCAGAGAAATAATATTACACCAACTCTGTTGTAGCCGAATCGGTAACAATATTCGTAGATCCCGTTCGACGGAAATCTCACTACGGAATCTCAAGAGATTAGAGATTTGTAAGTACTTAGATTTTGGTAATGTTAGCGCTTCGAAAGTTTTAATTGTACGTTGTGTTTTAATGTAAGCGTAAATGATAAACGCTTTTTCTCTCTGCGTGTTTTTTTTGCTATTTAAGGAATTGTAAAAGCACAATGATGATTTAAGGAAATTAATTCATATTAATTAAAAAGAGTAGTAAATTTGAGATAGGATAAGAAACATTTGATTTTTTTATAATATGATGTAGTAATTACACAATTGTTTCAAAATCCACTCTTGAGAAAAATATATTAAATATTTTTTATTGTATGTGACACTCGAGAATAACTGCGAAAATTGCTTATTTGGAATGTCGATAGACATGAAATGATAGGTAACCATTATATTATACATAAATAAAAATGAATATATGCCAGTTATTGGATCTCTATACAATTTTATAATTTTTACCGAATTAAATGTGGATCTCTATAATTGGTCTACGAATTACCCAATACGTTATGTATTATTATAATAAATTGTATACTGTTGAGATTCCCAAAAAAAAAAAAAACAAATTTTGTATAAATAATTTTTAGAATCCTATGTAAATAGAGGCATTTAATTTCCACCTTCTTTTGACCAATTTAGTCCCTCCCGCCGATATAAATATTATAAATGTATATTAAATATCAACTGTTCAAAATTTTTCTCAATTGCAATCAAGAACTCTGACGAAAATATATTATCCCTAAACCCGGATATCTCACCTTCCCTATCCTGGACCAAATTTTACATAACATTGATTGACATTTGTTTTAAAAATGAAATTACATATAGGTACATATAATATATTTTAAAATTACAACTTAATCTGAATTCCGGGCCACGCCGGGTACAGAATGCTAGTACACTATACAAAAAACATTCGGTTTACATGTTTTAATTTCTTTCTGTCAAGAATATACTAACCTCCTCAGCATTTACGTATGTTAAAATAACGTACCTACCTACTTTTGATTATGAATTTACTTTTAGTATAGGTTGTACGTCAAAAGCTGGCATGGAAAACCCACTCCAACAACGGGACGGTGAGTGGGAGTGTGAGTGTATATGAATAGATTTGTCTAAGTTTTCACCAAGATACCAATACTCACCAAACACAAATCGTGTTTATTCACATATACTCACACGTCTTTTGAATGTGTCGTTTGTGCCAGCTTTAATTTGTTTATTTATTTAATTCATTTATTTACTTTTTATATACATATTAATAATGCAGTGGCGGGTTTATTCACCACACAATATAATATAAGAATTGAAACATATTTACGGTATACAGTGTAATAGAGATAAAACTAGCTCAATGATAACGAGACAAGTAGGAGGTGGATGGTGTGATGGCTCCTCTTCTTCGCCTTTCAGCTCGATCCTACTCCTAACTGAGTTTACGCCTTGTTAGAGGCAAACAAGCTATCTATCTACGTCGGATGAAGGCTCTACGGTTTTTAACGTAGTATTTCCAAACACCCTCGCTTTATTCAAGACCTCCCCAGTTCACGTTGTGTAATTTTTTGTTTCGAACTATAGGGGATGAATTGGTTTTGTGGTAACCCTATCGCAAGCTAAACTTAAATTAAATACTGGGGTATGAAGTTCGTGAATGTTCATGGAAAATGCAAACAAAACTACCTAGAACGTCAATTAAGCCCTACGGTGCAATTGCTAAACATACTATGTTCCGTCGCCCTATATTATTTACCTATCATTCCTACGGACTGAAACCACTGCATCTGGTGTAGCTGCGCTTCCAGAGTGCGCGATCCTCTGCCCCCACGCCCTCTCCGCTCGATCCCCCATTGTCCTACCTGTATGGGATCGACCGCCATCCACTGGAAAGGTTAGTAACGTGCCGTTATCACATGCGCATGCATATATAGAGTACATAGATCCCCTGAAAGCCCTCAAGTCCTTCGTAACCGCTCCTATGGGTGATTCCGTCTTCGACACCCTTGCTGGTTGATATTTTTATCTTCCGCCGTTATCTCGCTGTGCTTATTCCTTACGATCCTTTATGTTTACTCTTCATTATTCTTATATCAATTACATTGTTACGTTTATTTACTAGCCGGCCTAAGTTCCGTCACCTGTATCTGGCCCTATGTCTCATTCTAGTGGTACGGTGGGTTCTAATGGATAAAGGGGTTTGTAGAAGGTATGTGTAAATGTATGTGTACGCGGAAAATGTGGTTGCTTTAAATTCGGCCCCTCCATACCCAAAGGCTCATCGGTGACTGATCCCATCTTCCTTCTCCCGACACGAGTTCCGGATACGTTGACCTGAGCCTGGATGCGCCTTTTCATGTTGGGCCTCTTCTGTGCAAAGTACCGCACCATCCCTCGCGTCAGTGTCTGGCGTCCGGGCTCAGAGCCAGTTTGCCCCCCGAATTCCAACTCCTCCAGGTGGGTTTAGCTCAATTTTTCCCGCGTAGCATTTAAATCATCTTAGAGTTCAAAATAAAAATAATAAAAAAAAAATCTATAGAAACAGGTGATTCATCACAATGGGGACAAGAAATATTTAAACTAGGTTTAGGGAAAGGTAAAATTGCTTTAATCTGCTTTTGAAGATAGTTACGGGCTGTGATGACGTGATCTGTGCATAGTTGATTCGACAGTCTAGCGGACTGCATTTTGAATGAAACATTTTGAAACATCATGAAACGGACTGCATTTTGAATAAACATTCTGAATTACAAAATATTTTTTTACTGACACGTCAAATATGTTCATACTATGAAAGATCTGCGTCAACTAAGACGCCTAGGTTTTTCACAACTTATGCACAGGGTATACACTGCCTGTTGATGTAAATCGATTGGAGCGTTGAATTTTTCAGTCTAGATATCAGTCGCGAACTAACAACTATAATAGGCATGATGACAAATTTTGAAATAATCTTTCAAAATTACCGAAAATAATATTATTTCAGGAATAAACTTAGGTTTTACGCAAATAATTGCATTTTCATCTACCTATTTTTAATTTCGCGCAAAAATGTCCGCAGCTGTCATTTCGTTTACGTGACGTCAAGCCTTGCATTGTGGCTATGACAACAGTTCAAAGACACGGAGATGAGTACATAGGTGTGACGTCATTCGCTCTGACCGGTGTTTCAACTAAAATGGCGGATGCACAATTTTATACCTTTATTTTATTGAAAATCTTATGTGTTTATTAAAACTGGATCATTTTTTAGAATCCTTTCAAAATATTGTCTTCTCTAAAATCACTTGTTCTTTAATTCTTTAGTACTGTCACCATGCCTATTGCCTGGGACATTAATTCATAAGAAGACTATGTTCAGTGGACTGAATTGATTGCACCGAATTGAATTTAGGTCTTTTAAGGTGAAATGTATGTAAATATGAAGGGCATCCGCGAAGAGTTGGTAATGACATTTTATATTGTTTCTTATTATTTATTAATTAATAAAAACAGAAAATAACAGGGCAGAAATATTTGTGTGATAACTTTTACCGTGAAAATTAAAAATGATGATTGAGTATAAATTACCTACAATATCAAACAAGAATGTGAAGAATATCCGTTAACGTATTAAATATATAAAATTATTTTAAAATACGTTCGAAAAATATTTTCTCAAGCATTGTAAGGAAGAGGCGACAAATCTTTTTATAAACATGTCCGCGGGCACATCGTCCGATACACACATCAATACGCAGGACCAATTTATCACGCGAAAACGTAATAAATTATTTAAATGGCAGTCGGTTCCTTGTGCGTCATTTCCCCGAATCAATTGAAAGCTTTTATCAATTACAATATGGACGCCAACGAATGATTGTGTCCTCAGAGACGCGCACGCGCAGCGGGTGGCGGGGGGCGGCGCGCGCATTCCTCCCGGCACACTTTAACTGTCCGGCGAGAGATTACGAGGAGGCCGAGTCCTATTATTAATATGGGCCCCGAGAGGAAGTTGTTCCCTCAGAGGACAGACGATTACTCTGCTCAAATAAGTGGTTTCTGAATAAGTGAAATGCGCGCAAGTGAAGTAAAGTGTGGTCGTGAAGCAGCCATCGGAAAGAATTAAGATAAACCTCTCTGCAAGGCGCATTTGGCAGAATAGTAACGAAATACATATATTAATTTATTTTTATTGATATTATGATAAACGCACGAAGGAATTCGATACATTTTTATCGAACTACCGCATTACCTTCCTATCTATGCCCACCTGTTTCTACGAAGGCGAGTCGAAAATTATCTATACATACAACATAACACACCTTCAATGCTACTATTCTGTCCTCACGCATTCATGTTTAGAGATTTGTAGTCTGTAGTTACTTCTGCGAATTTCGATCCTGATCGCGTCATTTTTCTTCCGTCTATTATAGCATAAGCATGTCCGTTCCACTAGAAGTCTGCACCAAGGAAGAACAACGAGCAGTTATCCGATTTCTTTTGTAGGAGGGTGTGAAAGCGGTTGAAATTCATCGTATTATCAAAAATTCGGGGACAGTTCTTTATCACATAAAAATGTTTATTTTTTGTGTGCAGAGGGAGCTGGACGCCCATAGGCCTCCACTAAGGACAATAAGCAAGTTTGAGGCTTCATGCATAAAGTTTGTAAAGACAAGTTTGTGAATCGACATAGTTTTGGTTGCTTACTTGATGTCCCTGTCTTTTCAAAGCAACTTTAGTCAGTTGAATGAGTCTTATGAAGACACATTCCTCGAATGTCCACTGTTTACTGTGTCTTTTTTGAACGATGGTTTTTGGAAATTATCCACTTGGCAAGAAAATAGTATTATACTCGAATGGTAAAAATGTCAATTAAATAAAAATATATTTAATTTAATTAATAAAAATATAATTTGTTTTCACGACTTACTTATTGAAAATATCAATATTTGAGAATATAAACATTTTATCTTGAACAATATATGCTATTTGTCAAATTAAAAATCAAAAATCGAAGTACAGTCAGTAAAAACTAAAAATAATATATGGGAGATAAATATATTATTAAGTAGAAATATTAAAAAAAAATTTAAGAAATAACTATTTGTAAAAAGGACCTCGTAATTTATAATATTCAATTTAATATTAACACTCTTTCTTATTTCCACAATTTTTAATTTATCCAATTGTAATCTTGTATAATTTGTACGTAAAATTTGTGAACCCTTATTTATATCATAATAATGATCCATAACCAAAAGTGATTTGCTACTATTGCTTCTTAAATATCTTAAGTTTTCCTCAACTCTAACATCAAAAATTCTACACGTTTTCCTATATAAAAATAATTACAATCAATAAACATCAATTTATATTTATACCCGATTTTTTAATTATCTCTGTTATTTAATATATTTACTTTTAAAAATTTATAATTAGTATAGAAAGCTGGTTGAATATTATTCTGGATTTTTCACAATTGAGTTTGAAATTTTATTATTTATAAATTAATTCAATTATTCTCCAACGATTTTCAATAACAATTATTGAAGGGTAAACAAAAGATTTAAAAAAGCTTATTCTTATACTTTTCATTTTACAAATTAGCTATTCATTTTGTACGAAAATAATTATTAATGGCAATCCTTTTAATAATATTCAATTCAATGTTAAAATTATCCTCATATAAATAGAACATTAATTAATATACTGATCATAGAATGAAATGCTGATAATTTTTGACAATACGGATGATTACAAGAATTATGTATAACTATGTCTGTATAAGTAAGAATCTTTGCGAAATATGTTAAATTCAATTTCATTATTAACTATTGAATTCGAATAGTTTTTTTATCAAGATTTATTCTAGAATTTTTCATTTCTATGGTAAATTGAATCCTTTTATGTAGTTTATTTATGAAAATTGAGAAAAATTGTAAGTTTTCCTTCAGTACCATAAAATATCATAACATAAAATATGTTAAACATATCTTTTCCATAAAATACATATTTTAATAAAAAAGTTGAACTATTAAAAATTCTATTCTCTAAATTATTATAAATATATCAGTTACTAAAGGATTAATACTAGAACGCGTTGCTAAATCATCCATAGAGAAAGCATCAGAGGGGGACAGAGTATCAGCTGGGGGTTGAGAAGGTAGGAGAGGGGTAACAAAAGGAGAAAGGAAACAACTTTAAAATCGAACTATTAAATAACTTGATTTGTTATTTAAATTTTTAAAATTATATAAATCTTTTAATATTAACATATTAATGCTTCTAAATTATTAAGGCGTAGGCCTATACCAATTTCATGTTAACTGTGTATTATTTCTATTAAAAGTTATCGTAAGAATCAGTTAAAAATTCATCCATTTCTGAAAAACATATATTTTTTAGACATTTAATGTGTTCTTTGATTCTAATATTAATGTTCCTCATGGTTTTCCTTTTACAAAATTATTTATGTGCATCTCATCTATATAAAATTATTTAATACTGTCGTGTCCTGAAAAGGTTGGGTCTAAACGACACTAGTTGACATTGTATATAATATCAATAAAGTGGCTTGAATTTTAATATATCTTTATTTTTATTTAAATTATTATTTAGAGTCATAAAGTGTTTGCTTTCTTTGAAAATGTAACATGATCATTTCACAAACAACATCTACTTACCGGTAAATACATAAATTACAGATGTATTAACGTAACATACATCAAACATAATATTAATTTGCCACTCTCAGTTAACTGTTGATACTGTTTGACCCCCGACGTGTTGGGAAAGGTCACGTTGAGAGCACCATTTTTGTAATGAGCGATCTTGTTGTTGAATTTGCCTATTTATCGTCCAGCGCCAGCGCGAGCAATAATTCACGCAGCTACGTCTCGCAGCGGAGATGCTGCAGAACAAGAGATCGTAATAATATGATGAATCGGTGCGCCTTATTAACGAGAAAGATTCTAAATTAGATACAAGTCCTGACACACGAAGCCGCTCTGCACCAGATACCGGCGCGAGCGGCGATACGTCTTGCGGACCTCATTAGGGCCTAATGTCTTCTTACATCTAACATCGTCTGACCTTTATTCATATCAATGAGGAGATTTCTCCCACTGTTTGTTCGCCATGACCGGTGGGTGCTTGTCCGGACGATCGGCCCGGGGAGAGGGAAAACTTAATGATTCGTTGTCTTTATCCTTTATAAGAGCCGTGTACACATTTAGAGGTAGCCATAAATCAAAGGCTCTTCTGGATGTTTTCAATCGGTATTGCGGAGAGCGTTACTCTATTTGATAAATATTAAATTGGAAGAATGATAAGCATTTCGTAAAACCTGTCATTTTTAAGATATTAAATTTCAGGTCATTTGAAAACATTAATGAAATTTATACAAATTTAATATAATCTGATTTTTGTGGTAAATATTAGGTCCTTACATATGAAATTGGCGTTTAGTATGGGAGAAACATAAAGCCGATTTTTTTTTATTATAATATATTTATTTAATCAAAGTATGTACCATTGCTATCTATGCACTTTTGCCATCTCATAGGTAGTTCATCGATCCCTTTACTAAAAAAACCATTCGGACGGGAATCAATAAAATCTTTGAAGGCGGTTTGGACTGCCCCATCGGAGTTGATTTTTTTCCTTTGCAAGAAGTTATCCAAATTTCTAAAAAAATGGTAATCTGTTGGGGCAAGGTCCGGAGAGTACGGTGGATGTCTTAGACATTCCAATTGAAGCTCCTCTAATTTGGTAGCCGTCTGTTGTGCAGTGTGTGGTCTAGCGTTATCATGAAGCAGCAGTGGCCTAGAGCGATTAACCAGCCTCGGTTGTTTAGCAGCTATCTTTTCCATCATGGTTTGCAGTTGCTGAAAATAGACATCTGCCGTAATCATCTGGCCAGATTTAAGAAAGCTGTAGTGAACGACACCAGCACTAGTCCACCAAACGCTCACAAGTAACTTTTTTGGAGTCAATTTTCGCTTGGGGCATGGTTTGGCTGGTTCGGTAGGGTTCAGCCATTGCGATGAGCGCTTCCGATTATCGTACAGGATCCACTTTTCATCACAGGTAATGATTCGATTAAAAATCCCTTCATTATTGTGCCGGTTGAGTAATGCAACGCAGCAGTCAACGCGCGTTTGTTGATTTGCTTCACTCAATTCGTGAGGTACCCACCTTTCAAGCTTTTGCACCTTACCAATTTGCTTCAAGTGGATTAAAACAGTTTTATCACTAACACCGCAGCCTGCAGCTAACTCGGATGTGGTTTGCGATGGATCCGCTTCCACAATAGCCTTCAAGTCTTCATTATCAACTTTGGTCTCCGGCAGTCCACGGGGCTTGTTCTGCAGGTCGAAATTTCCAGAACGAAAACGTTGGAACCAAAAACGCACTGTGTTTTCTTTTGCGGCACCGTCGCCATACACATCAATAATCCTTCGAGCCGTTTCTGCAGCACTGGTGCCACGGTGGAACTCGTACTCGTAAATAACGCGATATTTCAAGTTTTTCATTTTGTAAACTGAGTGACGCAAAGAAAAAAACAATTGAGGAAAAAACAAATGAATTATAATTTTCAAAACACAAATACATGAGTAAATAGCTGTATAAATTTGGGTTTGGAATTCCTAACCAAAGAGAAGATATTTGAGATCAAATTTGCCAGTACGGCAAAACGCCAATTTCATATGTAAGGACCTAATATATTCTGAGTGATTACGACAAATTATAGAAGTCTCACAGAGATGAAGCTGTGCATATGAGAAACGTGTGTGGAAGTCTTTTTATACGATAGTCCAGAGCTTATAACCAGTATGAGCTGGCTTAAGGCGATCGTCTTGCAAAGTGAGCAAATTTCACCTTTTTTCTCATATCTTCTCTTGCGCTTTTTATCACATTTCTGTATGGAAAGATATCATATTAAAATTTATTTATCAGGTTCTATATATTTTCAATACGGATATTTTATTATATTGACACAAATTAAATTATTTAATCATTAAATAAATAATCAAACGTTTCAAAAATGAAGAAAATTGCTGAATGGTCTCGCAAAATGCCTTTTTTTTCAATAATATTATATAGTAAACTTTTACCCTGATCGTATTAAAATTATTGCAAAATCTGTCATAATTCATGTTTTAAAAAATACAATTTTTAAAAAATATTTTATTTTTGTGTGGTTTTTTTCATTCTTTTATTACATAGTTGACAACTTTTTACTCAATAAATTACAAGAATAGATATTATTATTTTAAAATTATTCAAAATTTCATATTTCTGCTATTTACTCAAGGCATTGCGTATTGTGTCTTAAACACTTTGCGTATTGATTAAAAAGTTAAAATCAGGAATATCCACAAAGATTTTCAGTTTTTTGTTTTTATTTTAAAATAATAATATATATTCATTTGAATATTGAAGTAAAAAACTTGTCGACAATGTAAAAAGGGTTAGAAAAACACAAAAAATTAAATATTTTTTAAAAACGGTGTTTTTTTAAACATAAATTGGAAGTAAATAAACTGACAAATTATGCAATAATTTTAATACGATTAGGATAAATTTTTATTTTGAAATATTATTGAAATAAAAGGCATCTCACGAGGCCATTCAGTCATAAAAGGCCCACAAAGTGGAGCAATTTTCTTCATTTTTAAAACATTTGTAGGTTTGGTTATTTATTAAATGATTAATTAATTTAGTTTGTGACAATTTAATAAAATATCTATTTTAAAATGTATGGAACCTGATTAATAAATTTTAATATGATATTTTTCCAAACAAAATTGTGATAAAAATGCAAGATAAGATATGAGAAAAATGGTGAAATTTGCTCACTTTGCAAGACGATCGCCTTAAATGATCACTCTACACAATGCACCGTATCTACACCAATTTCAAGTCAGCCGTAATAATTTATAAACTTTAGTTAAAATTAGTTAAAACTATTCAAGAAGATACACAAACAATTAATTATTTTAATTATTAATCGTGAAATTAAATATATACATGAAAGAAAATTAGCCACTCATCTCATTAGGATGAACCTACGCCGAGATGGGCAGCTTTACAACAAAAATGAGGATACAATTAATCTTCTTCTTCAAATATAGCAAATTTATTTTGTGGTGACATAATTATAATTTATATAAATTAACTTTGTAAACACCACTCATTTATTGAAAAAATTCAAATGTTTCGAAGCCAATGGCTTCTTCGTCAGGATAACAAAAATAAAATTTAAAAATCGAAGTATAGATCAAAATATTAAAAAGTTATATATGGTAATATAAAGCACCTACTTAACATGAAAATGAATTTAAAAGATGACTATTTGTAAAAAGGACCTGATTATTTATAACATTCAATTTACTATTTACACTTTTTCTTATTTCCAAAATTTCTAATTTATCAAATTGTGATTCTGTATAGTTTGAATGTAAAATTTGTAAACCCTTATTAATATCAAAAGAATGATCCATAGCCAAAAGATGGTTAGAAAATTCGGAATAATTATTACTATTTAAACATCTTAAGTGTTCCTTAACTCACCTGTTCGCGTTTTTGCTAAGTCCTACATATGTGTACTGTATTTTTGACGGGTAATGCAGGCTTGGCAATAGCAACATCGTTATCGTTGCCGCCTTTGAGTTTGCTGGCCCGGGGTTCAAGCCCTATTTCCGGCCGTTTAATTTGTTTTTTTAGCCGGTAGTTACGGAGTCAGACAGACAGATGGACGGATAGACGGACAGACAATGAAATTATTATGTTTAATAATAATCTGTCAGATATATATTTAATTTCGATTTTTTTCCAAAATATATCTTCAAGTAGGTAACACCTAGGAATGATTCAATGCACGAACCAGATTTATAGAAATATATATAACGAAAAAGTACCGCGCAAATGTTTTTTGTGCTTTGGTAATGAATAGTAATTAAATGACCCATTACTTGTATTTCAGACACGCTTCGGCTCGTGATAAACAAACAATTGAACGCATGCAACAGAGAGTTCCCAAAAACAAACCTAATTTAGATTAAGTTAACTTTAATACGAGATGTATCATAGCACTGTGCCCCCGGGTGAAAGATGTTTTGTGCTGCCATAATGTGTTATAATTTGGCAGATTGCCTTATCGTGCGTCGGGTTAAAAAATAGGCGTACCGTTACGGGCGCCGAGACAAAACGGGCCGATTAGGGGCCGATCCGATCCGCGGCGGGCCCCGCCGGCGAAAGGGACCGCGCATTCCCTTCCCGCGGATCGGATCGCTCGGGCCGATTTCGTAAAAACGGCTCCGTGCCGGGTGAGTTGAAAGGCGAGCTGATCAGGCCCGGGGCTGATTAAATGTTTATTTTATTTCACATTAAGTGCTCTATGGGCGCGCTAGAAATGCTCTCGAGAGAGTATCGATGGAGGAGATAGTAACGAACCGGACCTCTGGACCGCAACACGACAATAAGAACTAATAGCCATTAGCGTTCAAAATTCCGACGAATTTGCTGTCGTTTTTTTCTCTCCCATCCAGCATGTAGGTGTCTTTCTTTCCATTCAAGCTGTTTATATTTTGATAGCCTTGCCGCTTACCGCCGGTAATGTGTTATCTTAACCGCTGGGGTTCTTACGCACGCGCTTCGAGATATTAATCATGGTTCAACAATATCGAGTTATAAAAACGTACGTCTAATAGTTTTCTTATAATAACAATAAAAGTTAATGATTTATGTGCCTACGTAGCGCCAGCTTCTTTTAAAATTTACATCAACGAGGCTTCGCACATTTACTAGCACAGAGCAACCGGACTGGTGTTTGCAATCCAATTGCTTTTGCTAGGTAGCTTAGTGGCCGCTTCGTGGTCAATGTCAACTGCTGCGATTTTTCCGTAAACCTTATTTTTAAACAATCTTCAAATTAATCTCTGTTTTAAATCTACTTCTGTTTATTCGCACAACTTTCTAGTTCACAAGTTTCTAGAGCACCATCAATAGAGAGTAGTGAGTAACTCTCACCAACAGGTGAAGATATAAACTGTAACCTATCGACAAGAGTTAACGATACTCTCGAAACTGTGCACTATGTAACTCTACATAGTTGGCGTCGATTCTATCGATAGTACCTGTAGTTATTTTTTAATATCGATAATATAATTTATTTAAAAAAAGGGAAGTGGTAAAATAATAAATAATTTCAGAACTCGCAGTCTATGGAGTAGAGAGATAGAGAGTATATGGATGGTGTTTTGCAATAATATGTTAACCCTCAAATTTATAAAAAATACGATTTTTTTAACGTCAGATTTTTTTTAACGTCATATTCTTTATTTAAAATAATAGGTAATTGAAGTAACCTAGGCTACCGCAAAGTATTTTTCATGTCATATAGGCACATCAATTTGAGTTGAATGTGGATTAATTCGTTGTTGCAGTACCTACACTATTCTTTGAATAATTCAGTTTGTACCCAATATGCTGATGAAGTATAATTTTTGCATTCTTATACAATAAAAATTACATTTATAATTCCCCCATTCTTATGTGTAAGGAATTATATAATATATAAGGGGTATAGAAACATAATTGCAAGATCTTAAACATTTGTATAACCGATTTAATAACCACAGCAAATATTTTAAGATTGATTTAATTTTGATACAATTCTTCTACAACATACAAACATGTTTATAAGAGCTGTTACCATCTGTTAAACCTGCTACTATTGTCATACACAATCAACGTCAAACATTTCACCTTATAATTCCATCAATTGTTTCTATACCTCTCATACGGTAGAGTAGGAACATTCATATGATTCCCCTACTTTATCATACTGTACATAGACAATGTGGGTCCACCACTGTTTTTCGATAACGCTGTGTATACATAGTTTGAATATAAATTTAATATTTTTGTACTATACTGAATATTGAATAAATAATAAGTTACCTGTAACTTCAAGAAGGTAATTTGAAACGATTTTATTAATATGGATACTCAAATTGATATTAACCTCTGAGTGTTTAGATATTCGATATCCCGATATCGATATTAAACTCCAAGGACTGCACTTTTAAAATAGTTGAACGTGCTTGATTGGTCTGGCGGTAAAACAAGTCTGAACGAAGAAGTCTGGAGTTCGATTTTCGTACTGGGATACAAGTTTTCATTTATTTTTATAGCACGAGCTTAGTTCTACAAATAAAGCAAAGAAATGCCAGTTTTTTTCTGATAAATAAAATTATTTATTGTATTTTAAACAATGGAATGGAATAGAATTGGTTATTATAAGTAATCCTGGTGAACGGCGTCAAATTTACATATTATATGTCTTCAAAACTTTTGTTTTGTTTGTGTTGAGTTTGTGTAATTCGATAAAGTACAAGATCAAAACATTTTGCAAAACGGTCCAGAATGGCAGAACAAACTAGTCTACATAATATTACCTAGGGGCCGTGGAAGCCTCCGCATGCAGTTAGCCCGGCTAAGTGGGTGGTCAGAAATCATTTTATTCAAAGGCTGTTTCGTCAGACATGGGAGATGGATGCAGGATAATATGTTTTTTTAATTTTTATGTTTTAGATGTTCGGTAAGAAAAAATAAATAGTGTTTATTGTGTGTTTTAAGGTAATATTATATAAATAAAAAGAATTGTATAAAACCACAATATATTATAGGTATTATCAACATGATCCATTATCAATTATCGACAGTACACCTGTGCAAAGTTTTTTTCTAAATGATTAATTAATCATTTTAATTATAAAAATATAAATATAACAAACGAATATTAATTATAATAATAATAAATAATTAATTTAAATATTAACTTCTTCAATAACAACGAAATAACTGTGTTACTATATAGTTATTTTGCTGTTATTGAAGAATTTAATATTGTCAAGATTTCGCTTTTGAATATGTTGAATGTGTTTGTCTCCCTTAGTAAACTTTGGTTTGGTAAAGAAAATATAAAACATATTTTACATATTCGTACGAAAAAAAAAAGAAATTTATTGAAACTACTGAGAACCTAATTAAAAATACATATGATTTTGTGTTTTTACTGTTTATGCCTTGAATACATGATTTTTAAGGAGTTTTTCTGTCATTGGTTTGTGGTCGAAGCCAAATATTGGAGTTATTACATCGATCTCGATGATGCCCAAAAACTCAGCAAGATATCTTCAAAGATCCTTCTCAAAATAGGATGTGACAAGGATTATTGCAAAACCTTAACTAAATTCACCAACCGGTGTCCTTGAAGAATGTACAGAGTAAATCGCGTCGATATCGTCCATAACAGTTTTTTTTGTATCATATCATCATCATCATCATCATCATCATCATTAATTTCGTCCCTTTGTGCGCTTCCATCATCCCCTATTCTGCACTTATTTGGTATTTGTTGACTAATCAACACCCAACCTGTCGTTATACAGTGGTTGTAGCTGTTTATCCCAGCTTAATCTTAAAAAATCGAGTTTTGGAGTTGTCAATAAGATTATTTTTTAGGTTTTTTCCACAGGCACCCTATTTGAGGTTATTCTATATGCGGAAGAAAGGGCTCCATTCCAACGCCCTCTAATAAAAGGTATACTCTAACTTATTTAAACGTTATATTATTAGTATTTTAAATACAACAAAATATATTTCAAATTGAATTCACTTCCAGGAAGCAAAGAGAAATTTGATTTCTGTACAGGTGATTAAACATCTGATGCCAATATTCACGGTATTTCCCTATAAATTTGTTATCCGGTTAATAATATTTGAAGCTATCACCGATTTGGTACCAAACATTATATTCTGAACTGCGACTGTGACTGCGCTCAAATTAATCAGTTTTGCGAGGAAAAATTACAAAAAACGGAAAATTGCATTACGTCTTAGACAAAATAGCAACGTTTTGGAAAATAAGGATTTCAAAGAACAGAGAAGAATCATCCACTTGACCGCAATCATTATTCACACGAATTAAATTTATAATCCGTTTATGGCGGGCAATATATTTAAACATATCGACATAATTTCCAAAGCGAAGAAGTGTAACGGACGCTATCTGCCGGATCGAGCCCCCCTAGATATAAGATAATGTCACGTTTTTCAATTACTGTTACCATTCAAATTTAAAAAGTATATAATATTATTTTAAATGTTTCGATGCGTCGAGGCAGTATACTAATAAGAGAGGCCCATATATACCATAAAAAAACATTAACTCCGCAACCTCACGTTACTGTTATACAGGGTTATTGGGAAAACATTAATAACCTCGCAGGACTATATTCTTGCCTTGATTATGAGTCGAAAATGTTCAAGCTATTATAACCTAATATGAATAGTTAAGGAAATATGCGACATCAAAGTTTGCATTTTTTTTTTCAATATTTCTGACTTATTTTTTTTAAAACGTTGGACTATCATTGCAGTAAGTTATATCGAATATGAAAAATTCACTCCATTTAACACAAGTCAAATAAAAAAATAAAATCCGAAAACATTCCAATAGGATTTTTTTCAGGGTTTTTGCATATTTTAGGCGTTTTTTACGAAAATGTGGGTTTTTATTATTCATTTATATCAGAATTTATATGATAGATTGCAAATTTTAGGGCGTTAACTTAGATAGAACCTTTGTTCTTATATAAAAGTAATAAACTGAACATTATTTACAATAATTAAGAAAAATATAGGCATTAATCCACAGGCCGCGGCAAAAAAAACGTTTTTAATGTTCCCGGGCAAAGTGTGATTCGTTTAAAATTTGTATGTAAGCATAATATGTTTTTTCATACATATAAAGTTTACTTAATTATCTAGAATCTGTAGATAGGAAATTAAGAAATATTCAATATTAAAAAAGATATAATTTTTCAAACATGCTTAAATATTTACGATTTTTGGTCATTTTCAAATGTTGTTTATTCATATAAAAATATGATTTTAAACGATATATTGTATCTATATTCGCACTTTGAGTCTTCATTCACTATTAAAAAGCTATTTTTTTTATAAAAAACACGTTAAATAATATTTAAAAATAAAAATTCTATAGTATGAAATGTGTCGAAAAATTACGCAGTTTGCAGATCACAATCCGCGCGCCGGCCGGGAGAGGCGGACGCACTCATGTAGTCCGATCATTTTTTCATAAAAAAAATCACTTTAAAACGTGTTTTTATGCCAAATTTGACTTTAGTTCAAAATAATATCATATTATATATTCGAAAGCAATCTATTCATCGTAGATAATAAGGTTTTTTTAAACTAGTTTTGTATTAAATTGCATTTCTACTCATAACCTAACATTGAACGCATGTCACTTTTGCTGACTCGCTATGTTCACTATATTCGTGTTCATATCATTTTTATTTGAAAGTCAAGTAAGATATTAATTTACGAGATAATTTTTAAAATATAGATAAATGGTTTTTAATTTTCTTTTTAATTCAATACATATTGTTGTAGTAGTTTTTTGTTTATTTTAAATAAAAATTATTTAAATTCAATTATTTTCACAGGTGTTTTGACAATTCAGTCGGAAGTCAAAATAATATCTAAATCTGCTCATACGACAAAAATTTTAAATTAAAAAACAGTGATATAAGAAAAATTGTTGTTTACTTTTTTTTTTTACAACACCTAAATTTTTGGAGAAATATACATACGCTTTTTTATATTCTAGACTTAAAACATTTAAAATTCTAATAATGGTACGCGCGCATGACTTGCGTTCCCATATATTTTAAACGTCGGTACTCCATATGGTTGTCTCGTTTCCTCGCAACCTTTCTATCTCACAAGGACATGTAAAAAATACGCTCTTGCAAGGTTTATCTGATATGACGTTTGTTCATGTCTCGATCTCATATTGAAGTAGCATGATCTATCCGACACATATCGCCACTTTAACAGCTTGAAAAATGTATGTACCGCCTTAACTTGTTTTGAAACGAATGAATTTTTCGTAATCGATATGAGTTACTGTAATGATAGTCTATTGAAAAAAAATGCAAACTTTGATGTCGCATATCTCCATAACTATTGAAGTTAGGTCATGATGGCTCGAACATTTTCGACTTATAATCAAGGCAGGAATATAGTCCTGCGAGGTTATTAATGTTTTCCAAATAACCCTGTATAAATAAGTTCTTATTTACCGTTAGTGAGGGGGTCTACACTTCATTAGTCGTGACAAAAATAAAAGTGATCTTTATGGTTAGTACAAAGATTAGTTAGTACAGCATATACACTATCAACCAACGTTGTGGTTAACAGGTAAGTTATAGAGCATGTAAATTTATCGGTAACTCGATAAAACTATGCATTTAATACCGGTTTATCGGTAATTTACCGGTAATTATGAAAGTGTAAAAAAGTAAATTATATGACGATATAAAACAACGAATATTTGAACAACGAAGCGAACCTTGGGTACGCGTGTCATAGATGGCATGTACAATGGAATATCTGGACTGTATATTTCATATTTAATTTTTTTCTACACAAATATATTATTTTCAATTTATTTTATCATTAAGACATTATTGATTATTAATTTATCATAAAAAGTGAATTATGTAATTATATCATATTCAAAATGTTCATAAAATATTTACACGTTGTACTCTCTCACTCTATAAATATCTATTAGGAACAATAATGACATGTTGACCGTTTGTTTGATAAAATAAATGCTTAAATAAAATAATAATAAAAAATAAAAATAAAATTAAATATGCTCGTGAGTGATTATATTCCCAAATGAATTTTATAAAATGTCGTTGATTAAGATTGATTAAGACACCGATTGGCTGATGAATCAACTTGGGCGTGCATATTACCAAAAGTGATGACATTTGAACCAGATTTAAAACAGCTTGTTGTTTTTTTGGTTAGGACACTCGCCTCGTAATCCAAAGGTCGCGGATTCAAACCTCACGCCAGACTATCAAGTTAGTTCTATTTTCATAGCACAAGCGTTTAGCTTAGTTTGAAAATAGTTAAAATATTGATGTGATAAGTATTCCGTGTTCGCATCTCTATTTAAAAAAATGTACAGTGGCAAAAATTTCATTTATAAATAACTGGTATGCGTCTTTATTTATTATGATTTCATTTGTATGAAACTTTACTGTAATTTTTGAAATTCTTTTTATAAAATACTTAAAAACTTTTTATAAATTTTTCTCCATTAAAAATTGCTCGGAAGAGTGAATAACGAAAGACCTACTGAACCAACTATGGAAGGATGAATGTACCCACTCCATGTTGTTAAATGATGACACGATCCTCATGTCGTGTTTCTAAGTAAAAAAATATTACTGCATAATTGCAGATTGC
>JADDOH010002794.1:0-107669 GCA_016648135.1 Agrypnia vestita
TTTCTTTTCAAAATATATGCTTAGGAAAAAGTCACGCTTCTTGGTCCCACTACATGCCCCTGCTAGTACGCATATCTAAGAATAGAAGGTAAAAGAATTAGTTTTGAATTTAACATTTTCTAGACATTTAAATATTCTACTCCCAACAGATTTCCTGGAGTTTACTCTATAACCTTTCCGTTATGGAGTGCCCTAACACACATAAATAAATATCTTGAATTATTTTATTAATATAATAAAATATCATATAAAATGTATTTCAATAAAGGTATTAAATATTTGCAAATGAGACTGTCTATTGGATGTAATCAAACATAATAATTTCGTTGTGTTTCCGTCTATTCGTCCATCCGTCCGACCGTCTGTCTGTCTGTCTGTCTCCGTAACTTCGTGTAAACGTCAAATTTCATTCGACTTCACGCCTATAAAACGAAATTAATCGGCCGGAGATGGGGCTTGAACCCCGGGCCAGCAAACCCGAAGCCGTCAACGATAGCGATTTTTCTACCGCCGAGCCTGCATTGCCCGTCAAAAATATAGCACATATCGGACTTAACAAAGACACGAACCATTTCATGTCTCGCTCAGCGCAATCACCAGGGTTTAAAATTACCGTTAACTGCCGGTAGGCTAAATATAAAAAAATATTCAAACATTTTTATAAAATCGTTATTTCTATTTCATGGGTGTCGGCTATAAATAATTAAATACTTATTTTTTAGGAACCGTCATTTTTGACGACGGACGGTTTTGACGCTAGTCAATAAATAATTAAGGGATATTTAAAAACTGTGAATCCGTTTTGAAATAGATCTATCTTGATCACCTCGAATTAAACTCCTAACACCCGGGGGGTCTTGGGGTAGGTATATTGTTTCAAATGATTACAACTACTTGCTTCACTTGTTCGCAATATGGCGACCCGTTAAGTAGAGCTTCCTTGCAGTTTTCATTCGAGGGCTGTTCGCGGTAGCGGAGATGAAGCAATTTCAAATTTCATGCATAAAAGCAATTTTTTTTTAATTTACCAATTTATATTTGTTAACTTTTTAATTAATACATGAAAATTTTTCACAATATCGGAAAGGTTAACAAAGAAACCTTCTCAATACATAACCTTTGATTAAGTAATTATTTAAAGACCAGAAATATTTTTTGCACTAGTAAAATTAAAAAAAAGAGAATTAAAAAAAAGTTTGATATTACAATAACTATTCATAATTGCCGATAATTTTCCAAAATTAATTAAAATTTGTGTTAAATATGAAGGTTTAAGAAATAACACAGAAACTACGCAAATTAAAAAATATGAGTTATACGTATTGTAACTGATTTTGTAGTCAGAATGAAGAATTTAAAAATGACACGTTTTTGATAAAATTCTTCTTAAACCTTCAAGATGTCTTCTGTATATTTAAGAAGAAAATCACTTTTTCTGCAGCGATTATCAATTGTAAATCTGACAAAATTTGCCTGATAAACTTTTTCAACGTTTTCTTTAATTTAATAATTACGGTTTTATTTCTGTATAAGTTACCCCGATTTTCAAAAAAAAAAATCCATTATATAATTTTCTTCGTCTAAATTTTTTTTTTTTAAGTAAGGAATGATCATGAAACCAAGTGAATTTAGGTTTTGAGTGAAATATACAATCAAGAAAACAGGTTCGGATAGCATACTTGAATAAAGAAGGTAAATCTAACTTGGGTATCAATATTTGGATTTTGGACACCACGATAGGATATACATTTTTACTTGGACTTTGAATTGGTACAAATTCGCGAGAGTGAACCTCAAAAATATTAAATATTTTATAATCTTTATACTCATTTAAAAAAAAAAATTCGATATTAAAAAAAAACAGTAATAAAAAGACCGAAACAATGTTTAAGAAATCAAAAAAATAGTACATTTTACCATCATTTTAAATTTCACCATCGAGTTAAATCGCCAAACTATGTATAGTAACAAGCACGCCCTGTAGTGCAGGAATATTTTCAAAAACTACTCCATGTAAAATACAGCTTGAAGTTGAAAGATTTATATCTTCAATCTCAGTCTTAAAGAAAAAAGTAAAAATTAACTTTTATTGTTTCAGAGGTAAGTTTAAAGAACCCCATAATCACGCGCATGGAGATTAAAACACTTGCTTTTATCATTATCATATTGTTTAACATTAGTGCTTAAATATAATTGTCATCAAGAATTCTGTTTGGAACCTCACATTTGAAAATTATCATTAGTGCACAAACATAATTTGTTACCAAGAATACTGCATTTAAATCAAATTATAAATCAATCATCTTCTCTATATGTATTATTTGTCATAAGTGTTTTAAGAGAATTGTTTCTCAGAATCATGCAGAAACAAGAAATTAAAAATGTAAAATATTTAGATTGATAATACCCCTGTAAGACGAAACGCGTCTCAGAAAATTAAAAAGGTAGAACTTAAAAAACAAGTGCTTTTATTTCCATGCGTGTAAAAATGAACTTTGAAAACATTAAAAATCATTATAAATCCATTATAAGCGAGGTCTCAACTTAAACTCAATGAAACTCGTCAAGTTTTTCATACCACTCCAACACTATGTTGTATCAATGTCCTTTTAGGTGTGACATAGATAATATGTAGTAGATATCCACTCTGAAGACACATTTTTATTTTCATTTTTTTAATTCACAACAAACAAAATAATTTTACGGAATCAGTTTTTGTTTTGTAACAATTTTGAATAAAGAGATAAATTCTTAAGTGTCCATGATTTAAGGAAATTATCTTATAGAATATATTATTTAGAATACCAATACTAAAACCAGAAAGTAGGTACTTTTTGTTTCACGACCCCAATGGTATTTAAGAATGCATTGTCTTTACATCAAGTCGATGTGCAAAATTTCAGATCGTTTGGATAACGGGAAGCGTATTAATTTTCACTTCAAATTTTGCTATAAGAAATTAAGACCGGCAGTTAATACAAAAGATAAAAAAAGCAACAAACCTTGTTTTCAAAAAATAATATTATTACCGAAATAAAATCCAAAATATTTTTTTACAAAAATGTGCTTCCAATGGGTTATTTTCATTACTGGATCCAACGCCAGCATCGGTGTTTGTTGAGATAGTTGCAGTCTATGAATTGAATTAAATTTTTTAAAAGGTAAACTTTTTTTTGTCATGAAAACCTCATCAAATCGTAAGAGCAACCTCATTTATTATTTTCTAAACCATACAATCAACCATTTTGTGAAAATAAATGTTGGGATGTTTAGATTATTGTCCTAATACTTATTAGACGAGATTAACAAAAAAAACTAAACGATTCGTCAGTGTTTGTTTCTTTCGGTTTCTACTTGAGAGGGAGACAACGCGACAATGACAAATTTACCATAATTTTACATCAGGACGCTGTCGGAGAAGAAATCAATAAGTGAATATAAAATAATCTTTTTTCTATAAGCTTTAAATACAGTACTTATTTCATGTAATTTTAGTCGAAACATGAGAATTGTTAGGTAACATTTGCGATAACTTCGGTAATCCATTTGAAGCTGTCAGACCAGACCACCTTGATAAGAAGGCACCGGAAAATGAAGGTATTTAATTTTAGAGAGATATGTGAAAATATACATATCTCCTTATTTGAGTACGACGAATACCGAACACCGACGTACACCTACACCTACATATCGTTTTTTTTTTCGTCTATTAGATGTCGGAATAACAATCTTAAAATCCCAATATTGCTATTTTAATAATACGGCTGAATGTGCAGCGAAATCCACATCATCTGTCACTAGGTTATTAAGAGTATAATTAGGCTTTGGCCGTGAAAGGTGTCCATGGATGAAGGTTGTCGCCGGAACGGTAGATTACGGAAATGTCGGACTGGGTATTTATTAACGTTCATTGAGCATGATTCTATAATGTAGACCACTTTGTTAAATTATAAATTATGTTAACATTGAAAACAGCTGATTGATTTCTGCTAGTACCGATTATTCTCTAATAACAGTTTGAAAATTCCAAAAATTAAACGTTATTTTAGTAAATTAATTTGTAGAAGCATGTTTCGACTGTTGACAGCATCATTGTACATAAGATTTTAGTGTTTACTATAAAATAAATTGTTTTTTCGCATTGATTTTCATCTGGATTCAATCAAAACTTTCCAAACTGTGGACAAGTAGCGGATCCCGACGAACAGGAAACTATGGATCAGGCATCCCAACGAATGGTTCCTCATACCTAGAATGAAAAAAATATATGTTTTATTTTATCAAGGCTGGGTTGAACCAAATTTGTACAGAAGTATCACTTAGTTTAGATAGTTTAATTATCCAATAATATTTAATTATGCATAGTTTCTAAGTAAAATTATATTATTTGACATTGACAGTCAATAAATTTAATCTGTCAATCATAAAAGCGATTAAAATATCAAATATCTACGGAAGGAATTAATCTAAATTTGATTTATAGCATAATAATAATGAAAATGAGAGCGAATAAAATTTTAATTACTATTCATTAAATGCTTTAAATCTTAATTAATATTATATATAATTATGTATTTGTGATATTTTATATTATATAGTAATGATGACAATTAATTTAGATGATTTTAACCGACATTTGTATACAATCAGTTTCAACTGGTCAATCTAAGAGTAGTTAATAATCAGTGATATTTGAATCTAAATACGAGAAGTTTGCATTCATTCATTTAGAAAAGCAATAAAACCTTAAATAAAGTTCTGTTAATCTGATTTTGTCAATATTTCTTTTATTATTAAATGATTTCCATATTTGTTTTGGATAAACAACTAAAGAAATCGTTTAGTAATAAAATAAATATTTACTAAACCAGATCATTCTTTTGCTTTCTTGTAAAGTTCTAAATAATAACTAACGCCCTTTTGGCTAAGGATTCTCGATGTGTTTAATAATATCAGGAATATTGTAATGATTGGACTACACCAAAGATCTGCTATGGGCCCATTCCTGTTCTCAGTGATTATAAAATTCTTAACTAGAAATATTTTGAGATAAAAATGCGGTGCATGCTAACTGAAGACGATTTTGTACTGTTCTTTGTATATTTAAGTATAATTCGAGAGGAATTAGAATACTTGTAATGTACAGTTTACAGATTTTGTACTGTTCTTTGTGTATTTAAGTATAATTCGAGAGGAATTAGAATACTTGTAATGTACAGTTTACAGATTGTGTACTATTCATTGTGTATTTAAGTACGAGTAGAATTGGAGGGAAGTTAGAATAATTGTAATGTAAAGGCACTAAACATTGCGTTCAAAGAGACAAGAAACAAAAAAAAAATCATTGAAATAACTTGTTTTGACTATTAAAATAGTTTGATGGTAAGTAATACATACAGCAGGATAGCATGACCTAAAGAACTGTATAAAACTTACTAACGATGTATGCATTAATGGCGCGAGTTCATTGGGACAGTTTGTAATAAAAAAAAAGGGATCCTTGGATGTGTCCTGGTTAGGACATATCCAAGGATGGGAGATTATGTCTACGTTGAAGGAAGTTACGAACTGGCAGCTTTTCAATAGGTGCCAAAGTAGACCGAACAAGATACTGAACTAGGAGACTATAAACTGAAAGAGATGTGCCGTAACCGGAGGAAAGATGACGAAGCATCCGAAAATGAAGAAGATGTTTCGTAGACCCTTGTTCCTACTTATCCACACTGCATCGATTCCTGGACAATTGTTTTATAGTTACTCATATATAAAACTTTTAAAAAGTTATAGTTAAATGTGATAAAATAAATAAAATAAAATAAGTTAAAAAGTACAGTAAAAGAATATCTATTGTTCAAATTTTCAGTAAAGATGGTATGTTAAAATCGATTTGGATTTTTCTGTCGGCTTAAGGTATTTTTAATCATAAATCGGCACAAAAAATATCACGGGTTGTGAACAAAAAATCTATTTAGAACATTCCAACCACCGAAAATAATATTACCCAGGCCGGAAAATATAACGAGTAGCATTAAAAGATCATGGAATCATAAAAATGTATGAATATAAGTAATAGAATACGTTTTAAATATTGTTATTAATTAATGTATGTATCCTTAACACTAACTTCTGTTCATCTTACTTATTTGAGACCTTAAACTTAAATTATCATTGGAATAGTCGAAAAATTATCGGAAAATAAATATCCTTAATACAACTGAACAATTTGAGTATACTAACAAATAATTAAATAAACAATTTTTAAAAATGAATACGCAAAAAAATTTAAGATAGTGAAATAAATTAGACAGATTTATTTGGCAAAGGCAAAACCCATCTTGCAAAATTGTGAAAATGTACGGAAAGACCACGTTGTCAAAAAGTGGATTTGACAAAATGAATATTCCGCCTTTGATGTGTATCTTAAGACGCAAGTGTTTAAATAATAAATCTATAGAATAATAATGTAAATCTATTGAATTATATTTAAATAATAAATCTGTGGAATAATATTGTCTATATAACATTGTTAAGAGATTATTTTTCAAGATTTCAACTATCAATTGAATATAAAAAAACTAAAAACTCACATATAACTATAAGATGCACGTATAAGATTTGTTTAATTTACATGAAAAATATAACACCAATATGGTTACCATGGATTAACTCAATGTTTTGGAATAAAATTAATGATTTAAATAAATACCTGTAGAGCTTTGTCCCATAACCAAAGCGATATGTGGCGTTTCTTCTCTGATGTTAACCACATCACTACTCAATTTATACACGTCGTAGATCGTAGCTTCGCATTTAAGCTTCAGGACACCTCCAAAACCTGGTAGTGGCCTTACTCTCGTCACCTTCAAAGGATAGTCTCTAAATCCTTGGTCCAACTGCTTAATTTCATCCTTCGCCTCATCTCGTAATCCAATTTCCTCGTTCTTGGCTTCATTGTACTTGTACCGTCCAGGAAACGGGTTAGTCTCAAAGTTTTTTCTATCATTTTGATTAATTTGAAATGAAGAGTATGCGGTGTAGACGGTAACTTCGGGGTTTTGACTCGGTATCCTCAGCTGAGATGAGCTGATTTCTTGCTGGCTTCCACCCACTTGGTACTTGGGATGCTGCAGCTCTTCTTCGGTTGTTATTTCTATGATGCTGAAAGATGAACAGGCTTCCCAGAGATCTGGGTCGTGGGGTAAAGTTGTGGTGTGAGTTTGAAAAATCTGTCAAAAGAAAATGCTCAAATATATTACGTGATAACATATTTTATGTAAATAGTCTCTGGTTTTACCAAATTTAAAAATGCGTGCCGAAAATAAAACTAATGGGTTACACTTCATTTTTTAAATGTTTGTTCTATACGATATTATATTTTCTTTTACATTAAATTTAATTACAGGTTATCAAAATTAAATATCACGTAGACAAAAGTGAGCACTTTTGATATCTCTTTTTGTTCGCGTTCTATCAATGGAATGAAGCCGCCAAAGCTACTTAGTTGTGATCACGATATTTACGATATTTCCTGTGGAACTATGGCAAGAATTTGTATAAAATTATTAAGAATACATCATTAGTTAGACCTCTTTCCATTTAAAAAAGATAATCAAATTAGTATCTAAGTGTAAGCCATGCGTACGACGCACATTATTTCATTGTGTTGGTGTTTACAGTATAAACACTAACACAATGAAACAATGCGCCTCTTACGCACGGTTTACACATACTAATTCGATTGTTTTTCTTAAATGGAAAGAGGTTTACGTGAAAACAATTTATTCCTTCATCAGGGTCACAAAAATAAATCAAACATTTTTTTTTACTAAAATAAAAAATTATAATAAAATAAAAATAAGGTAAGGAAGAAATAATAATTATTTAAAAATAATTAACAATATGGGGATCTCAGCAATACTCCATTGAAACTTTCTGCTATTTTTCATTTCTCGGTGAGTCAAAGAATCATTGAATTGACTTCAGGACAGTTTAATGAGCGAAGGCTCCCATATCGATCCTACTCATACGTCGCCGGATCGACACGTGTTACGTCGTGTAAAGAGCAACGTGACATAGCACACTTTATTAGAAATTATCATAGAAAGAAAAAGAAAAGCACGAAATATAGGTAAAAGAATCCGTAGAGAGCTGATCAAAGGATCAAAAACTCACGAACATTATAATCAGCTTCTTTAACGTACCGTTTCACCATTGAGGTACCACGTGATGTTGGCTCCAGGGTAACTGGCTGATGATGAGCAGTTGGCCCTGATGCTGTCTCCAGGAGAGAACCTCTGGCGGTCAACGGAGATTTGCGGAGCTGATTCGGGTATGTCTGGTCATGGAAACAAAAATATACTAATATAACACATAGGAAATATTTTTGTCAAAATGATTTCCAGCTAGACTTCCTCTAAAAACGCAATTTATTTTACGTGAAATATCTCACGCTATTTTTTTATTCATTTTTTCAATTCAGTGTGTATTTAATTAAATTTTTTATATTATAATGTGAACTATATTAACCTTCATTAAAAATATGTTGTTAGTCATTTAAAAGTTTTTCATATAAGCTGTCAATGATTTTAAATGCTTTATACATCAAACAATTTTATAAGTGTTTTTTTTTCCTGAAGTCTTATACTATTTTCAACTTAGAAATTATTTCCATCGCGAGCTATCGAGCTTTAATATATTCATAACTGATGCTTTATTGTTCGTTATATATTTTTTAAATTTTCTAAAAATTATTTTTTGTAGGAATCTATTCTTAATATCTATAGTTATCTTTTCACAATGAATAAATCATTTGTAATGATTCGTTTGTAAATTTTTCTTTGTGTAAAAAAGGCGATTTTGAAATTTAAAAATACAAAAGCTATTTTTTTAAAAAGCGAATTCCACAAAAAATATTTTTACCTTAGCTGTGCCCGCACGGCTTCGCACGCGTAAATTTTTAGTGCACTGTTTGGATCGTCGTAGAACTTTCGCGAACCTTCTAGAACACCGACACATTCCGCCACTCAGTTTAGAACCTTCGGGAATTTTCTAAACTTTCTCCTTCCAGAACTTTCTAAAGCAAGTTTTTTCTCTCACCGAAATAGTCGGCGCGCCTATTTTTAAAACAATCTGAAGCATTTGCGGGTTTCCCATAACAAAACAATGTGTTAGAAAGCACATTTTCGTCACCCACTTCCACCCACGCACAGCCACTCTCACCAAACCCGCATATTTTCGATGTGAAACCAAGGGCTATCCTCCGCCATAATCACTGGTGGGTGGTTGTGGCTGGTTATGGAGAAAACTTGGCGGATAGGGAAACACGGGTTTCTTTTGATTACATATTTATTTACTTCGATGTAGTATTTGAAGGTGAAATGAAAAATTTCGAATGTGATAAAAGATATAAATTGTGATAGAAAAGAGACTGCAGATTTGTTTGTAATTAAAAGAAGAAAAAATGTGTTCTTTTAAAAATGACGAGTTTTTTCATTTTCTATCACGCTGTGGTGAGTGTTAATCGTCCTAACTCAACTCGAACTACTCAAGAATTAAGTAATACTTTTAAACAAAAATGATCAAGTATTTTTTTCATTTGTTTCATCTCGTCCAAGATATTCATGCAAGAGAAGAGAAAAAAACAACCAAGAGCGCAACATGAAAATTGAGGTATTATATTTTTTTTTGTATTTTGTTTATCTTTCTTGAAGCTCTGACTTGGTAATTAATTGAGTTGATTCATTGAAATAATATTTCTTTATTCAAATTGTTCCCATTTACATGACTGCTCGGTGATATTACGTCAATTATTTAACATTCTTTGTAAATATTTACTCATTTATAAATAGTCGCAATTGCATTGAACGTGTCCAATATAAATCATTACATTGTATAAATTTTGGAATGAATAATAATTAAAACTTTTTGATATCTGTCGCTAATTTACAAACGTCATAAAACTGACGAATAGTGTCCGAATTATCATTATTTTCAAAATATTAAATAACTTGAATGACAGCCCTGCACTTAATGATTAATATACACGGAGCTACACGTACGGAGAAATATAAGAGTACCTACATTATTCTATTGTATCAAAAAAATTATTTTAATGACATAAATATATAATGAATTTAATTGCATAAATTTAAGAAGAAGAAGAATATATAAGAAATGCGGAATTGAACTCGCCAATGTAGAATTCAGAGACTTATATATTTAGTAGTGTAAAAAGTTTGAATGTAAATTTTAGAACGTAGGTACAGATCCATTATCATTGCGCATGATTCACTATACCTAATTGTATTTTTGTAATTTGTTAAAATAATTTATTTTTTTCCTTTTATTATATAAACGTTATTTTGTTGATTATTGTGTTTTTCACTTATATTTACATATATTATTTTTCATTGTAAACGGCTTTGTACCGTATATATAAATAAATAATTATACACCTATCTGTTATTAATTTATTTGATAAATATTTTGAAGCGAAATTTCCTGGGGTTAACAAATAATGGAATAATAAGTGAAATTAAACATTATCTCTTAGCGATTAAATCCTGTTACCTTTACTTTGTGTACTGGAACTTGGAAATATTTTTGATAAATTTGATTCGATAACTCGTAAAACAATTTTGAAGAGTTTGGCGTTAAACAAAGTTTTCCTATTCAATGGATATTAAGAGCTCTTTTCTTTTCATCTCACCCATCACCCGGTTTGTCTGTGACAAGCAGAAACAACGACGACAAAATATTTACAACTTTTCAATGATCAGCCATCAAACCATAAAATATAACCAATGAAACTTTAGCCAATGCTTACACTGCCAATCTAAATAGGGAGGACAAATTCTACATCCTTTTGTATTAAATAATTTTTATCAATGCATTCGTACAATTTTGACAAAAAACCGGAAAAAAGTTGAATCTTAATTTTTTTTCTAATAGACAATACCATCACGGATTGGCGGCAGTAGCTAACGAAACGAAACACAATAAATAATTTTTTTTTTTATTTAACACATAAACTTAACTATCACACTATTCCATAATTCGCACTGATCGTCACTAGAGAATTGTCTGTGGAACGCTTTATTTACGCCGTTTTGTGTCACACTGATTCTCTGCTAAAATATTTCGCACGCAGCAAGATATTCTGGTACATTATTCGCTGGCTGAGTATTTTCACGGATCACTCGTCATATCTATATTTCAAAACGTCAAACGTCCAAACGTCAAACAATGATTGGCGCTCGTGTCCGCATCAACGCAATACGTATTAAATATTTTTTATCGTAGCTTCGCGCATTTAACCGGTTTCTAAGTGTTTCCAATTTATTCTTAAATTTCCAGAATATTAGAAAATCTTTGATAATGTGCACCTCCTTTTGTTTCTCGTCTCATATCGTGACTATATATTTACCAAATCCCATTAAATACTCTAACACTTGTCAATAAAATTTTATCTTATCTTAATATAGTACATAATATGTGATTTTCCATTATTTATAATATTAATAATAAATCATCTCAATTAATTAATTATGTAATACGTTCCACTTTAATTCTAAATACATAAAATAAAGCCTTGTGCCTCACTCTAAACAGGCTTTACTCCACTAAAAGCCATTATTGTAATCCTTTCTCAGAACCTGACATTATTTATATCTCATCAACAATAGACGTCTTCGCAAGCTTTTGTTTGAGAGATACCTTACTGAGTACAATAAATACGTATTTACTTATTGTCACTAAATAAAATACTAAATTCTAAGAAGAAATAAAAACAGTTTGTTTGTACGACGTGTTTTCATCACTTTTTGAAGAAATAAGACCTTAAAAAAGTGATTCCGATTGATTAAGATTTTAGATTTTACTGGACCATCAAATGTTAACCGGAAACTTGGAATTTTCCCTAGTATTTCTTTAATAATAAGATTTAAGGCAGGATTTTACATTTTTCGTTACTTCTACTCATCATTGTTTACATAATTTTTCCTTATTGCCTAATATGGATACTAAATAATGTGATTAAATTGAGTAATGAGGTGTACATACATTAATAAAAAATAAAAAAAATAATAAATAACATACAGACAATAATAAATGATAAATGAAGGCTATAAAAAGGATCTGGGGGTATAGTACATCAGGTCACAAAGTTTTTTAAATAGTTTTAAATATAAAAATAATACAATAATACAAAATTATGCACCTTGTTCGATAATTTATTCTTCATGATTTCAACTCAGGCTTGCCGAAATTCAAAATATGGAGGCCTTATAATTTTGGTATCGTGTACAAGATATAATAATATTGCACAACTAAATGTATAATAATATATATTAGGTCCTTACATATGAAATTGACGTTTAGTATGGGAGGAACATAAAGTCGATTTTTTTTTATTATAATATATTTATTTAATCAAAGTATGTACCATTGCTATCTATGCACTTTTGCCATCTCATAGGTAGTTCATCGATCCCTTTACTAAAAAAACCATTCGGAAGGGAATCAATAAAATCTTTGAAGGCGGTTTGGACTGCCCCATCGGAGTTGAATTTTTTCCTTTGCAAGAAGTTATCCAAATTTCGAAAAAAATGGTAATCTGTTGGGGCAAGGTCCGGAGAGTACGGTGGATGTCTTAGACATTCCAATTGAAGCTCCTCTAATTTGGTAGCCGTCTGTTGTGCAGTGTGTGGTCTAGCGTTATCATGAAGCAGCAGTGGCCTAGAGCGATTAACCAGCCTCGGTTGTTTAGCAGCTAGCTTTTCCATCATGGTTTGCAGTTGCTGACAATAGACATCTGCCGTAATCGTCTGGCCAGATTTAAGAAAGCTGTAGTGAACGACACCAGCACTAGTCCACCAAACGCTCACAAGTAACGCGCGTTTGTTGATTGCTTCACTCAATTCGTGAGGTACCCACCTTTCAAGCTTTTTCACCTTACCAATTTGCTTCAAGTGGATTAAAACAGTTTTATCACTAACACCGCAGCCTGTAGCTAACTCGGATGTGGTTTGCGATGGATTCCGCTTCCACAATAGCCTTCAATTCTTCATTATCAACTTTGGTCTCCGGCCGTCCACGGGGCTTGTTCTGCAGGTCGAAATTTCCAGAACGAAAACGTTGGAACCAAAAACGCACTGTGTTTTCTTTTGCGGCACCGTCGCCATACACATCATTAATCCTTCGAGCCGTTTCTGCAGCACTGGTGCCACGGTGGAACTCGTACTCGTAAATAACGCGATATTTCAAGTTTTTCATTTTGTAAACTGAGTCTCACAAAGAAAAAAACAATTGAGGAAAAAACAAATGAATTATAATTTTCAAAACACAAATACATGAGTAAATAGCTGTATAAATTTGGATTTGGAATTCCTAACCAAAGAGAAGATATTTGAGATCAAATTTGCCAGTACGGTAAAACGTCAATTTCATATGTAAGGACCTAATATAATATTTTTAATTAAATTAATTTTTTTCCCGATGTATTACATTAAGATTTTCTGATTTTTACATTTTTTTAGATTGATAACGATTCACAGCCATGGACCTTTCGACAAATTGTAAATCCGGCAAATTTAGAGGATGCAGTCAGCAATATCTTTTCATGACTGGAAAAATAATATATTATTAACTCTATCGATTCCGACAGTGACCGACCGAGTGAGCAATTCGGTGACATTTTTTAATTTGACCAAAGGAGCTGTTGGCAGATGTTGATAAGATGAAAGGTTCATAAGTCAGGAAGAGTAAATTATGGCCTCAAACCAAACCATATTCCATTCCCATTTGAAATATGCCGGTATCAACGGAAAAATAATATTAATTTGCTAGCAATTTTGAAATTAATTTTGAAATTTTTTTAAGGAGGCTGGGTATTCAGTTGACAAAACCATACACGGATGAGCATTCATAATTTTATCATCAGATCTTCGCCAGAGAATGGGGAAAACTGTTGGTATTAGTCTATCCGTAGATATTGACAACATCCTCATTGAATATGTTCGAATCTGCCGTAGAAGAAAAAAGCCGTACCAAAAAGGGATGTAATTTGTGTGAAAAACCACCGTGCAACGAACATGTCAAATGTTTTTGTTCCATATGTTTAGAAAGTAACACCCTCGAAGAACTCAACGAATAGTAGAAAAATATTTTTTTTGTTATTTGAATTTCTTTTTATTTTTTATGAAAAATAACTTTTTTTTTAAATGTTTTTCTTCTTTTTTTTATTTAATTTTTGAATAATTCTCTTCCAAATTCGGCAGTAAATTTTAACCTTTAATTCGAAAAAATGTTTCATATGTAAAAAAATAATTCTATAAAAAGCAAATGTCCAATTAAAGAGGCATGAGAGAAACACTCTACGCGCTACTAACGGTGTCGTTTCTGGGAACGCCACTGCTCCCGGGTTAACATAAAACTTTTTGGTATTCATTAAAATTAAAATTTCTTAACACACGGATATACAGGGTTATTTTTAAAACATTAATAACTAACCTCGTAGGACTATGTTTCTGCTTTAATTATGAGTCGAAAATGTTCAAACTGTCGTGACCTAATATCAGTAGTTATGGATATATGCGACATCAAAGTTTGAATTTTTTTTTCAATATTTCTGACTTATTTTTTGTAGAACGTTGGACCATTACAGTTACTTATATCTAATATAAATTTATTCCATTAAATACAAGTCAAATAAAATTATAAAAACCTTCCAATTACAATTAGAAAATATGGTTAAATGCAAACTTTGATATTGCATAACTCCATAACTGTCGATATTAGGTCATCGCTGCTTGAACATTTTCGACTCATAATTAAGGCAGGAATATAGTCCAGCGAGGTTATTAATGTTTTCCAAATAACTCTGTATTATACAATCCGTGGTAATTATACACACTCGAACACCACCCTCTTTAAAACTTTTATAAATCATATATTTTCCGTTAATTTTTGATATAGTGATGATGGAGCAAAGACTGAGCTTTACCAGGACTTCATTTTTCTTCAATTTCCGGTACTTTTAACATTATCAAATAATGTACATCAATGTAGCATGTACATCGAGTAGCTTGTTGGTCTTGTGGTTAGGACACTCGCCTCGTGATCCAATGGTCGCGGGTTCGAATCTCAGCCCAGACTAGCAAGTTAGTCCTATTTTCATAGCACAAGCATTTAGCTTAGTTTGAAAATAGTAAGAATATTGATGTGACACGTATTCCGTGTTCGCATCTCTATTTATTTTTAAATTAAAAAAAAAAAAAAAAATCAGTGAAAGATGTTAAATATACAATACAATGGCGATCATCTGGCAATGCGACAGTCTCCTTTATACATAAATTGTAAGAAAACCATCTGAACGATTTAAAAAGATATATTTATTCATTAAAAGTAATCATTTACTTTGTAATATTATTGAAAAAATACATGTCGCAATGTCCATACTGTCAATATGCCCACAAGGTGGAGGAATTTTCTTTATTTCTAAAACTTCTTTGGGTTGATAATTTTTCTAATTGATTAAACAATTTAGTTTGTTTTCTTTTTGAAAGAAAAAAATATTCAAAAGTTTGGAACCTAATGAATGAATATTAATTCGATACCTTTCTATACAAAAATATGAAACAGAATGCGAGAGAAGCTATGAGAAAAGTTGTAAATTTCGCTCGCATTGCTAGACGATCGCCTTAATGAGAGAATATTTAATTTTTTAAATAGATTTTGTCAAGGCGCCGTTAATGACCTTGATAAATAGTCTTAGTAAATATATTCAAATAAGAAAACTATGGATTTTACACCATGCGACGCAAATAATTTAAGTGTTAAGGCGCGCCGGTTAAAATCCGATCGTAAAGCCTCGGTTGTTTTGTCACCATTATTTTATAGCAAACGGGTGCTGCCCCGCTTTGCCCCACTACCCCCCTCCCGAATGGAAACAATGCAATCTCGTAAAATTTAAATTGTTAAGGCAGAATGAGCCACGAAAAACCACGCCAGTCAAAACAATGAGATTACACTTTTATTCATGTTTGTTTTGATATACATATTTTTAAAGATATTATTTAAATTCATACATTCAACCAATTAATTGTCGATGTTAAAAGTGATCAAGTACATAATTTAAAATAATGTATGTAGAGAGCTTTTCTCGTTAAAATGAATGAAATTAATTCCAAATTCCCACAAATGAATTCATTGCACGAAGGGTGTTGGTGTTACAATATTCTGGTTACATCTGGTCAACAGTGGAAACATTCATTTTTCAATTTGTGTTCGTTTGTCAATTGGTTTGTGGAGTGGGTGTATTTGTTTTCGCAGAGTAGGTATGGACCGATGAAATAAATTGAACCGTGATCAATATTATTACGACCTGTAATTTTTTAACAATTTCAAAAATCTGAGTGTGTACACGTAAGATCTTTTATTTTATAGTGAGCGATCGAAGTGAAGTTTGTTGGTGAAAAAAAAAGTTAGATCTAATGTTACGAACGGTGTAACGTTTGATTTCTCATTTCTATTACTTACGTACCGAGTCCTACTTATCCACCATTTTTGATGCTACCTACACTACAGTGTCAATATCAAACTATGTTGTCGGGAGTGATTGAATTTCTTCAACTTGTTTGGTAAAACAAAGGTTCTTGAACGAGAAAAACTTCTTAGGTTTTCACGGCCGTTCGAATTTTCTGGTATATTCTACCGTGTTTCTACAACCCTTCTGGCCTACGGATCCCATTGCAGGGTCAATCATTAGAGCTGATGTGTTTTGAAAAAAAAAGTTCTTGGATGGTTTTCGGTTCTGTTGTTATCACCCTTCCGACGTTCTGAATCGGGTAGCCCTTCTTGGAGGCTAAGCTACCACCAGTGGAGCCCTCTGGGTGGTGGGGGTATGCAAGCTCTCCCGCCGCACCAAGGTTAATGAGTATCCGCGGAGAAGAAACAACACTTTGAGTTCGATCTCTAGCAGCACGCTGAACTCGGGAGAAGAAAAAATTAAAAAAAGAGCAAAGCAGTGTGCCGTCCAGACCCGATGTCATTACACTGGTTCGGTGTTTTTGTGATACGTTGCTGCAGTAATAGTAGCGCCTAAAATATAAATCAGAAGTCAGTTTGTTTACTTTCCATGCTTGCGGATCCGGGATCGGATACTTCTGTCATCTAAGGACAGTCTTCCCCGGACACGAGTACCAGCCGATGATGAAGATGAGTTGGAGACAACATAAGCGTTTCCGTTTCGCAAAGTTACCAATGAAGATGTTATGGTTCGGATGTATGAAGACAAAGAAATAATTAAAACAATAAAATTCCGAAAACTTCAATACCTCAGATGTGATGAGATATCCAGAGAAGTATGAGATATTGTACCTTATAATTGCAGTGAAAGGTTGCCGGTACACTGGAATCGTGGTTGGAAAACCTAAGAGAGCGGTTTGGCCAGTCTACTGCAGAGCTATTTATTAAATAAAGTGACGATAACCAGCATCATAACCGAAGTCCCTTGAATAGATGCAGCACAAGAACAAGAAGAAGAAGAATCATTTTCGCGATCGGTTTTACTTCATTAGGAATAATTTAGTGGGTGCCATTGATGTTTTCGCATTAAAATGGTAATATATCTTTTCACGTACTGTGTACTGCGTATCGTCCATTTTCAACTCCGCGCACAGTGGAGAGCGTCTGTTACACCTTGTGTGTAAGATGCTCAACTCGACCCTGATAAGTCGTTCCATCATGGACGTGCTGGGCCGCCTGCCTGACAGATCTGTTTACACGTCCATTCTTAGCTTACGGAGTTATTTTCGTTATATTATATACGTGTTACGACTTGAATATTTAAACATCTGTTTTTTATAATAAATTTCTTGCGTGCGTTCTCTGTACGTTACTAAATCAAATTTCAGTATTTTTGAAAAGCTTCGACATTTGTGTATTTATCGTAGTGAAATATCCGAAGATATCTGGACAATGTAAGGAAAAACTGATAAATAATCTTTTAAAGGCGAAGTATTTTTGATATTTGGGTCATTTTGATATATTGACAAGCATTATATCATTTTTGGGGTTTGAAAGCAAAGGCAGCAATATATATATATATATATAAAAAATTAACGCAGTCATCAAGAATTAATAATTTATAATTTTTTTTATTTTTTTATTTAAAAAAAAATAGATATGCGAACACGGAATTCGTGTCACATCAATATTCTTACTATTTTCAAATTAAGCTAAACGCTTGTGCTATGAAAATAGGACTAACTTGCTTGTCTGGAGTGAGATTCGAACCTGCGACCTTTGAGGCGAGAGTCCTAACCACAAGACCAACAAGCTACATAATGTACTGAGTTCATGATTTTATAGGAAACATTTATAGGAAACAGCCTATTTATTTATAGAAAAAACATTATTTTGGAAGGGATATAGATACATAATATATAGAAACCAGTACATTTTGAATTAGTAATCCTCGGTGACTGCATTCAAAACATTTTTTTTTTGGATATTGCTGCCTTTGCTTTTATACCCCACATTTAGGTTTGGTGTTATCGGATAAATTTCCTTACTTTTATTATTTTACCTCTTAAAATGCATTGGTTTTCTATGTACACCAAGGGACGGTTGTTTGATCAGTAGAAATACTAATACTTAAGCAAAAGCATAGATTTTTGCGAAAACGGATTGTTTTATTTGTGGAAAACGTAAAAGTCCATTCATTTTTCTTAACTATTACTACTGGTCAAATAACCGGCCCTAACCATATTCTATGCTTATATTGTTAACTTACGATATCGAAGATTATTAAATTCTACATAGTATTATGGGCTATTTTGTAACCTCTGATATGTAATGTTGTACTAGGTGAAAACCCGTCAATAATGATTACATTAATTTTTGATTACATCTCTCTGTATATCTATACAATTGATATGACTGAGTATTTAACCCCGATGTCTGTCTCACTAGAAAAGTGAGACAGACATTGTGTTTAGATAAGCAAAATGTACACAGAATAGTTGATGGGTAAGTAACCACCCTCTGGTATTGATTCAAATTACTATTGTAAATCACATGTAAATTAATTACCTACTTAGGTTGGATACGCAAAGCTCAGTTATTTATTTGTATAAAAAAATTGAAAAAACACACATTTTCTTATTTTCATATCCAGTAAAGTGACGATGTGCCAGTCTATTTAGTATACATAAATACATATAATGACCTTTTTCGAAAAATGCGTGCATATAGCTTATTTTATTTAAAGTGTGACCGACGTATAAACGGCGAGAATTGTTTTAATGTTGATATTTACAATCGCAATCATAATATTTTTTAGTTCTCAATAATTCAGTGGATTTTTTAGACGCAAATTTCCGTCACTGTGTTTTAACACGTTAATGTATTTTTCAAAGCGGACGGTATTATTCAGCGTGTTCGGTATTTTAGATGACGCAGTCGCTATTTTACAACACGTTTTATAAATAACAATAAAATTCTACTAAAACTATTGGATAAAAAAATATTGCGAAGATACGTTTTAAAGTATGTACTTTCATTTTACATACACGAGCCCAAAGAAAAAACTGAAATACACTTGTTATGGTGTAACCTTGAGTGTACTATAAATTAATGTTTAGTTACTGCAAAACATAAATAATTTGGCAATTTTATTATGTTCGAGGTTCTGTTGTCCGAGTAAACCCATTTAAGACTCAACACATTGTCAACAGATTCTAAAATCGAGAAAAAAAAACACACATAATCGAAGTTTTCGATTACGTGTGGTATTCCTTAGATTTTAAAATAAACAAGAAATTGGTTGAGAACGCGTCTATGTTCAAGAAAATTCAGAATCCTATATATATTGCACCACTGAGGACGCCTGCGTCAGACAGCTGTGACAGCTAGCAAGCACCGCAGATAGAACGATTGGGCGATTCAGTGCAAATATTGGCGGCCAGCGGTAAAGTACCAGAGTACCTACCTGCGTGCGGAATATTCTATTCGATAGAAGCGTATTTTTATTATCGAAGAAGATTATCGAGTGACGATTAGTGCGAATTACAACATAACAGTTAAGTTTATGTCAAGTACTGTATTTAAAATTTCAGTGTTTCATTTCGTGTCTCACCGCCGCGAATCCATGAAAATATTTTTTTGAACGAATACAAAATAATAAACGATATCTTAAAAGTACATATTTTATTGTCATCGGTTATTTCCATTGCTGAAAAAAACTACAGTGTTGCATTTCTTGTACCGTCGAATTCCATGATCCTGCATGAATTGAACGGGTCACAAAAAATATTACGTTCCCATCAGCCGTTAGCTCTCTTCCTGTCCTTACAATTTTATGCCAGAAGCTTTTGTTTCTGACAGCAACGACTGGAGCGCTTTATATTCTGAAACTTTATCTGTAGAGTTCTAGTGTAGTGCGATTTCGAAAAATCATATCTTCATTTCATCGAAATGAAAATAATTTCCAAAAAATATAAATTATGCTCTCAGAATCATGAATATTATTAAATATTAAAGAAAAAAACGCTAATAAGTTGAAATATGCGCGCTCGACATGCGCCTTGTCTTTTTCTTTCTTTATGTATAATTTATTATTTTATTATGAAAACATAACATTCGCTAATCATTTGTGATTTCTGAACAGTTCAGCTGTGAAGATGTAAAACGTTTGTTAAACCAACATATAAAATATTCTATCAAATAGATGTATGTCAATATTGTATCAAGAAAATGGAAGAAAAATTTATCTCGCACAGCAATTTAAATCCTTTTTCTCACGAGTTCCCCATATTTTTGTATATACGTCCAGAAATGCCAATCTACGAAAGGCGCAAAGGTCGTACCCTTATGTTATGCAGAAATCGTTAATATACTGAAAAAATAAAAGTATATACAGTGTGTCCAGTGACTGATATCTGAGTTTTTAATAGCATCAATTATGATCAATTTCATATACAAAACACCGCTTATGTATAAACAACTTTTTTTTTCGTAATTTTTTTAACAATCATTTTTTATCCTTATTGTTTTATCTTTCAAATGAGACCTCTTTGATATTTATAGGACCTCTACATGGGTAGATATTAGTAAATTGACAAACCATTTCCATTTCATAATGGCTGGAAAAAAATGACATGTAGGGAGTATTTTGTCGATGAACTTGATCATATTTTATGGTATTCAAGGCTCCGATACCGGTCACCGGGACACACTGTATAAAATTAAATTAATAATCCAAACATGGTAAAGGTAGCTTCGATCAATATATCAAAAGTTATAAGTTACACAAGTTTTTTGTACACATTAACTTTTGCAAGTTACAACAATTGAATTTTCCATTCGTTCAAAGGAATGACCGAATATGTCGAAAAATGCAGGTTTTCGGGAAAGCTAAAACAAATTTTTGCAATTTCGTTTAATTATGAAATATCTCTTAAAGCCTTTTATCTAATTTTTGCACCAGTAGTTTTGTTTTTTGCACAAGAACGTTGAATCAAGCTGACTGATATCGTTGTTTCTTGCCAAATCTTTTAAATAATTAATCATGTCATTTGTCCTTAATCAATAATTAAAAAATAGTCCCATTTTTTTCTGACTCATCTAATTTTTCCTAGCTAGATATGTATCTAAAGAACAACTCTGCATACTTATCTAACTCAAAACTCGATCTTATTGACTTATTCGGTTGTTCCTTTCGCCCACAGATTTACTACAGTTGAAATATATGAGTCATGGCTACGTTCTATTTAACGTATTTTGATTTACGTGTTTTTTCCCGATAATCTCTTTCCATGTACTTACTCCCTTTATATTAACTTCTGGCGTCTGCTTGCTTGACGAAAAAACTTTGGATCGATTATTAACCCTTTTCCCGTGATCTAGAAGATTTATCAAAAAATATTATTTTTTTGGGTTGTATTGAAAGGTCCGAAGTATGTGGGGCAGGCTCCCCCAACTCATTATTCCGTATTGTAATATTGACTCAAAATAGTGCATGGTATAAATCATTGTAGGTGTTTTCCAGTTACAGTATTGTTATAACTATACATATTATATAAATAATATAATGAATTGAATTATGTAATGTTTAATGTCAACCGGTTACGGAACAACGTGTGTTCTTTCATCCGAGCAATATAATAATCGCTTTTTTTAAAAACTTTTCGAGATCAATTTTTCAAAATCTGTAATGGTCGGGTTCCTGGTACAGGTTGGTAAAAAATATAATGGGGGTTGTGAAAACGGATCTTTATACATTAATATTACATGTACATGATCTTGTTTTTTGAATACCTAGTCAAGGTTTTTAATAAATTAATTCTAATTTTTAGTGATGTGTTGTACAATGTAGACGGTATTATAGAGTTGCCTGTAAATCGTTATCGAAGTGTTTACATTCAGGTAATATTTACGTTTATAAATTAATGAAACCGCATTTTCTCTGATAAAATTCCTACTTTTATGCGTTCGTTTTTGCTCTATGACTTAAATATGTTATTTTTTAAGTTTTATACGTTGTATGTAGGTTGGCATCATATGCTTCTGTAAGTTTTTATATACTTCAAAGGAATTTTTACAGATAGTGTAATCTTATCTGAGTTGGCTGCATATCTGTGGGTATTCCACGATGCCAGGACCCATATCCATATTTTGAAATACAATGAAGTTGTTGAAAACTATTATCTTTGACGACTCATACCGTGCAGGGCTTATCTCTCTTATCTTATTTAAAATGAAGCACATCTTTTGATATTCACACTCTCCCACCTGACCAAAATGATTCTACCTCATACTTTCGCCGGTGTATTATATCACACATTAAGTGTAACTGTGATCATATATGTATATTCTCCAACATCGGTGAAGACATCACTATTTTTTTAACTTTTGTGAACCTTATAAATTCGTTGTCTAAAAGGTACATTATATTTTTTGTATTATTTACTCAATCGATATAGGTAATAGATAGAAATATATTTTTATTAGATCCTGGAATCACGCTGACACGCGACTATTAAAAAAAAAATTTAACAACTTACTTTATAATAAAAAAATATTACAACTAACTTTATACACATAACAGTTAACTTTTATGTGTACAATAAGTTTTAATATTTTTTTAAAAGATGGTAGAATACATTTTTTTTACACAGGTCTAATAATCTCCTCATCCAAAGTGTCCAAATATTAATGTACTATCAGTAAACCCGTGAAAACTCACGGGATATAATAATAATTAATAACTACGCGCGCTGATTGCATATCGCACTCTAATTATCTAAAGTTGTAATTCCAGCAAGTTACGGACCTTACGGACCGATAGACATTCGAAATTAGGATAATTGATAGCCAATATTTCTATATAGCCATAATGCCAATAGCCATAATGATAGAATTAATTAGACTGATGTCGTGACATTTCTTATATTAACATTTCTTATATAACTTTACCCGTCGGTACATAAATATTTCCGTCCCGTCAATTTTGTGTTGGGATAAGAATCATCATTATAACAATCTAAGGGACGGTTGTATTAACTTGCTTTCTAGTATGTATAATAATATTTCGTTTAAAACATTAATTTTTTCGTTTTCCACCCATCAAACAACCCGTTATTTCGTAAAAATCTATTCTTTAAACGAACTATAAACCAAGTTGAAACAACTGGCCCTAAAACAAATTAATTTAGATTTCTCACTATATTTATTGCTTGCTTTATTAATCTTCTTAAAAGATTAAAATACTAGGTATGAAAAAAAAACGACTGGCTCACATAAATCATACTTTAACTTAATGACACAACTAAGATACGTACCAGCCAAGAATGGACATTATTTAATAATTTCAAAAATAAAAGATTTCATTTTTGAAATTAATCATTTTTTTACGTTTATAATAAGCATCACAAATTGGTAGGTATTATTTTCATTATTATTATTATTATTAACATGTATTATTAACACGAAAAATATTACGAGACATTTTTAAGGTACCTACATATTCGGCCGTAATAAGCAATATTGCTATTTCTGTTTTTTGACATTTATTGTATAAGATTGTAATGCCGCCAATTTTGACGTTTTAAGTTCGACAGGTTTGAAATGAATGAATTCAATCGATCAGAATGCTCTAAAACGTAAACAAACGATAAGATATTCACAATTATGAATAGTGAGCTTTCCAATTGATTGAATTCATTAATTTCAAACCTGTCGAACTTAAAACGTCAAAATTGTGCGGCATTACAGTGTTATACAATAACTGTCAAGATTGAGATATTATAATAAAAATTTCGATGCCCGTTTGTAACTCAGTAGGCAGATGGTCTCGGCTTTAATTAATGCAATAACATATATTTTGTCGCAATACGGCCCAAGTTCACTGGAACTGTCATTCATCCACTCGCTCACACCGCTCTCCCTCCAGAATCCTCGAGGCGAACAGCTGCTGATAGCATTTACGGCAACGCATTCGTCTATTCAGTGACAAACGCATTTCTCTCCGACTTTCTCGAGAATTTCCTTGAACGGTACTGCATCCACGTTCGTTTTGTCGATGCGCCCAGTTTGTGTGTTCACATACTTAAGCGGGGCTTAGAGCGGCCTGTCAGCTTCTTCATTTCCCTCGTGTAACACTGGATGTCTGCTCGGTAGTTCATTTTCTTGGCTCATTAAATTATATCACCTACAATGTTGTTATATGTAGGTATGTTCTGAGAACACAGGTATATACTAGATTTTGTCCCCAGATTATTTTTGATTAATACTCCATTTGAAAATATAGAGGTGTCATTACCAGCTGCATAGATAATAGACTGCAGATGTTCCTAGCATACTTTCAAATAAACGAAAAGTTTTTAGATTTGGAACATGCTTATACATAACATTAAAAAATTTAATAATATGTGGGTGTTCTTACGATGGAATTGGTGAACTTTGCATCGTGCAGAGTAATCATTTAAGCCAGCTCATACATGTAGTAAACCCTGGGCCATCATATAAAAAGACTTGCCTTAAGGGCTGACGATTATAATGTTGGTGTTTAATAAACGTGAAAATAGAAATTCAGTGGTGGATGTGAAAGGGCTGACGATTATAATGATGGTTAATCAACGTGAAAATATAAATTCAGTGGTGGATGTAAAGGGGCTGAGAATTATAATGATGGTTAATCAACGTGAAAGTATAAATTCAGTGGTGGATGTAAAAGGGCTGAGATTATAATGATGGTTAATCAACGTGAAAATTTAAATTCAGTGGTGGATGTAAAAGGGCTGAGATTATAATGATGGTTAATCAACGTGAAAATATAAATTCAGTGGTGGATGTAAAAGGGCTGAGATTATAATGATGGTTAATCAACGTGAAAATATAAATTCAGTGGTGGATGTAAAAGGGCTGAGATTATAATGATGGTTAATCAACGTGAAAATATAAATTCAGTGGTGGATGTAAAAGGGCTGAGATTATAATGATGGTTAAACAACGTGAAAATTTAAATTTAGTGGTGGATAAGGGCTGACGATTATAAGGATTATGTTTAATCAATGTGAAAATGAAAATGAAAGTCAGTGGTGGATGTAAAAGGGCTGACGACTATAATGATGGTATTTTCGATTTATTTGTACACGTATACACAAATATATACGATATGTTTTGCGATATTTGTCAGTTTTTGTTGGTTTATGATTCAATTGAATACTAATAGTGATTTATTAACAAAAATACACGCAATTTTGTTGCGTTTATTTGAAATATGTGTGTGCGAAAATGTATCATATTTATGTGTTATGAGTGCGATGTCCCGTCGTGTGGCGTGCCGTGCAACAAAATATACCACACAGAAGAAGATTATTATTATTAATAGTAGTGTTGTCTCTAATAAACAAATAAAAAATAATTATTATTTTTCGGAAAATGTTGCGCTGGCAAAATTATCGAAATTCAAAAAAATATTTTTTTTACTTAAATGATAAAATCATTGCATTTCGACACTTACGATAAAATAATATGAATGTGTGTGTGTTTTTTTTTATATACGCATGTTTTCATGGTTTTTTCGTAAAAATAAAAATCGCAAAAAAAACAGAAAATCTCTGGCATTGACCTATAATTTGAGTGAAATTTTTAGGGTCCTCAACAAGTTAACGTGATAAATGAAATTTATATCAAAATATTATTTAATATTTATTCTTTTTATATATTAAAGTAAAAAAGTTCTCGATTATGTAAAAATAATTGAAAAAAAAACACAAAAAAATAATAATAAAAAAGTGTTTTTTTAACTATGCAATGATCTTAATAAATGAAAGATGCTGGTTTGTTTTGTAATATTATTGAAAGAAAGACAATCACATGTCCATACATACAGTCATACAAAGCCCCCAAAAGTGGATCAATTCAATTGTTAAAACGTCGTCGGTTTGCTAATTTTAATTGACCAAATGATTTATTTATGATTTATGAATTATTTATATGTGGAAATAGACCCTTTACTCTTCGCGGACGATATAGCAAGGTATAGCAAAGGAGGACCTGTAAGAGTGGATAAATTTCTTCAACGAAGAGTGCACTCGAGTAGGGATGAAGATTAGTACTGCCAAAACAGAGGTTATGGTCGTAGGAAGAGACCGAGAGCAGCTTTAAAAGTAGGCACAGTACAAAATACTACTTTTAAAGCGTACCTTAACCTTTAAATCATTCAAGTTTTGATTCCGTATTCGGGGTGGTGCGACCCAACCTGGAAGCAGACTCGAGGCCCGATCGGTCGTGACCCCTCTTCCAGCGATTTGTTTTGGATCCAGAACGCCGGAAGAACGGTCCGGCGTACCTCTCGAGGTGTCCAGGTGCGGTGGCGCCCCGCCCGGCGTCGCGCTCTTCGGAGCCGAGTCACGGGACCAGATAAGGCCGCGCGCCCGCGCTGCTGGCCCCCGCCAGGCCCAGTCGCCCGCCAGCCGCCGCGCCGCCAGCCGCCCGCAGCCCCAGCTCCGTGCAGCAGTAACTTCGTCCGCGAGGCCAGGATCGATCGAGGCGAGAGTAAGTCATGTGATTGTCTCGGCTCGCCCGTTAATTATTGCCAAACCGTTTCGTGTGTCGGACCATTTCGATGGATCGAGGTGACGCCGCCGAGCGACCTTCGCGGAGGTCCCCCCTCCGGGTCGTTCCGCTTCTCTTTTGACCTTTTTCGGGGATGGTGTGTTTTAATTGTGATATGTCCTCCATACTGCGTAATCGTGCGGGGTTATTTGGAAAACGTTAGCAACCTCGCGGGACTGTATTCCCGCTTTGATTGCGAATCGAAATTGTCCGAGCAACCGTAGTTACGGAGACGCGCGACATCGAAGTTTGCATTTTTTCTCAATATTTCTGACTTGTTTGTTGTAAAACGTTGGACTATCACGACAGTTACTTATATCGAACAAGAAAAATTCAAACCCCTTAATACAAGTTAAATAAAGCAATAAAAACCTTCGAATTCCAATTGGAAAATATTACAGTTGGAATTTCTGCGGGGTTTTTATCATTTTATTTAACTTGTATTGAAACGAATGAATTTTTCGTAATCGATATAAGTAACTGTAATGATAGTTCAGCGTTACGTAAAAAATAAGTCAGAAGAATTGGAAAAAAAATGCAAACTTTGATATTGCATAACTCCGTAACTATTAGGTCATTGTTGCTTGAACAATTTCGACTCATAATTAAAGCAGGAATAAAGTCCCGCGAGGTCATTAATGTTTTCCAAATAACCCTGTGTACAAATGTAATGTGCACATTTATCTATTAACGCGATTCGGTTGTCTCGTTTATTCGTGATACATATCCGCCATTCAGCATTGAAAAAGATACAAGGATACTTTATAACTAACTATACGATTACTATTCTTTACCTTCGAGACATACCTGAACATCGTCCCATTCGCATTTGTGGTTTCATGTCGCCCTTCTTACGCTGATTATTGTATCAAATAACATCACTAATCACATGACGTTAGTAAAGAGATTTTCTACCAGTAGGTATCTTATTCCACAAGGTTATTCGATATATTTATGTAATCTCGACGGTCCCTACGAAAATTCACTTTGGACACAAACGGACACCCACTAAAAATTAATTTTCGACTCATTTGTAGAAAATACTATTCTCCGCAATACAAAATTTAAAAAAATATGTTCTGTATTTCTTAAAGAAAAACTGAACTAAGCCAAACTTCTAACAGCTCTCCTGTAAAATGATGTCTTAGTTTACGTAGGGAACATCGATCTTCAAAAATACTCGAGTAACTACTTTAGATTCTGTCACTGTACCGTCTTACTTACTTACTTACCATCACGCCGTTTCCCCGTGGGGGTAGGCAGAGAGGATAGAGCGCCATACTCTTCTGTCCTGACATACAACTTTCGCTTCGTCTGCATTCGTACATCTTCGCATGCAAGCTCGACGGTTGTTCAGGCTTCTAACAGGACCATCTTCCAGTATCTGGTTAATCTGGTCATGCCACGCCTTCCTTGGTCGCCCACTCTTTCTGGCGCCGTCAACACTTGCATCATATATCTTTCTTACCATTCTTTCCTCATTCATTCGCTCAACGTGCCCAAACCACCTGAGTGACCCTATTTTCATTCTCTGTATTATGCTACGATCAGCTTTACATTCATTCATACATACATAGATAAAATCTCATGTTTTATTTTTTATTTCCCCGCAGCTTTTTAATTTTCCTATTGGAAACTTAAAATTTAAATTAAAAATTAAAAAAATACTGGAAACTTAAAATTTAACACCGTGGCTTTTTGACTTTAATAATAACACTTAATTTTTTTTTCTTCCGAGACCACCCATGGCAAGATAACCGAATTTATGACCACAAAATTATTAATACGTACCTAGTTCGTAGCGAAATTGTAGATAGGTGTTTTTCATTCCAAACTCTGGACGGGATGCCCAGTAATCCTGGATAGGTTGTATTCTGCTATTAATGAATCCCAGACGCGATATTCTGTCCCAGTAGTCCCATGCATCCGTCCATCCAATTTTCAGGACGATGGGTCATAAGTTCTCTTACTGCCACACCTTTATTGTTTCTCTCAAATAAATGCACGTACATTCGTAGGAGCTTATAAAAAATATGAAAAAAAGCGCATCTAAACAGATTTTCTCGTCGGTTGCATAGCATATATTTCATATTGGACATACCATTATTTTGACTGCTAATGTTTACAGACTATTTTCAGAGAATATGTAGTACGTGTGGAGTGTAGGAGACGAATGAGTGTTGTTTTTCTCTGACTAGTTTAGGCATGTCGAATGTTTAGAGATGTTTTAATTTTTTTAAGACCATCCACAATAGTTTGAAGATAATAATAACAATATACTGTCTACAAGTGGCTTTTGCCACTTGTAGACATTATATTATTGATACGAACTGGGAAAAAAATGTCAGAGCGCTCACCTGTTATTGAAAATATTACATACATTTTTTTAAATATATTGCTATGATATTTAGGAAAAAAATACGAACACCAAAGCGTCATCTATTGTCATCTTAATAGTCGATAAATCTTTTCAACAAACTAGTACCATACCAACCAACCATGCTCAAATTTATCCCATTTTATATTATATACATGTGTATTATGTTAACACTTGTCTACTATTCAGTAATTCCGAATGCTAGAAATGTCTATGATTCAAAATGCACACATATTCTGTGTTGAATTTTTTTTTTATAAACGGTGATGAAACGATTTTTCAAATTAGAAAATGTATAAATAACTTTCGGTAAGTTATAATTTGAAAGTATAACTGTATGGACAAGACGTAAGGGCACAAGTCATTCATAAAAGAGATTACATTCTTGTCTTGAATAGGTTGTGCTATATAATATGCATTCACGTATCATTTAATGTTAGCGTTGTGATGGTAATTTCATAAATTGTTTTCAAATATTCTGACGCGGTTGCATTGCTCAATATCGATAGGATATTTTTTTTCCATACGAATACCTATTAAAAGCATCGGTGCTCTAAAGCTACGAGAACACACAGTAATTGATAATGTATTCAGTAGATATTTATACCGGTATTCTCGCGTATTATTGTACGTAATTATTGTATCGGAGATTACGAACTAATAATATACCTACCTGTTTTAATATTTCATTCATGCATTGTTCCGCAACGTCCTTCGCAATACACAATGATACAACCGCGCCGCGTGAATATAAATGTCTCCTCCATAAAGCGTGTAAATGCACACCGAACGGTATTAATGAGAGTCTGTACGAGTAGATGTAGCGGAATCGGTAATACATATTTTTATTAATTAATTTAATTTTCTTAATGATCAAATGCAAATGGTCGTATTTTCCCCTCTAAGCACATGACCAAAGTATTTTCTTTTTTTCTTCTTACCTTTCGAACTATGGTATCTCTAACTTCTGGCTCTCTGGAGCGCATCTAAGTTACGGTGCTACCACATTTTATGGTGCTACCACATTTCAAGTGGTATATCGTTGCAAGAAACTAAATAAATCATCGTCTATTGAAAATAATTTGAAAGTTCCTGACTTCCTTTGATATATGATGGACATTTTACTCATTTTTAAGAAGGTTCAACTGTTGAATATGTTCAGATTTTGTTTTCGAATAATCGGAAGTCATCGATCGTTATGGCTCTTCCAAGTCCAAGTCACTTGGAAGTCCAAGTCATCGACCGAACGGTTATGGCTCTTCATTGGACTTAAGACTTGATCTTGAAGCGAACGCGCCAGGCGCGCTGGTGACAATGGAGGAGCGATTATACTGATTCAGGGTTGCTAATTTAAGCAACGTGAATTAGAAGCTAATGAAGATGCTTAAGGGCAGTATCATGATATCGAAATAAATTTAAAATTACGTGAATTCTCTCATAAATGTATGTTTTTGCTAACATAACAGGTTTTTTTTCAGAAACGGTGAATGCTATGTAAGTATAGGTACTTAATAAACAGTCGATTTGATGGAAAAGTGATCTAGTCGGAGTTGTTTGTACAACGATTTTAATTTTTTTACAAAATAATCAATATTGCGTCACATACGACAATTATTGCAATCTAAAACTGATTACCTGCCGTAGAACCGATGAATAGATAAGATAATTATTTACGTTATGAATATTTTAATTTTTCTTCATTCTGATTATGTGTAAATACGTAAAGGGAAAAATACATTTATAATATAACATTTTTTATTTCTTTAATTTGTTCTGATTTTTTTAGAATATACATTTACACATTTTTATAGAATATATAGTGTCTCGTAGCTAGAGCCTCGAAATATGCGTGATTCCAACTATTCGAATATCGAATGGTTAATGATAATATATTCGAATATTCGAATATATTCTTAAAATTTTTAAGAAAGGAATAATTTACTTTGGATGATAAATACATTCTATATATTTAAAAAAACATAATAACTGTAGAGAATTTTATTTTAATTTTTAAAAATATGTTATAAAAAAAACAACAAAAAATAATGTTGAATTTAGAAATACAAATGAAAAAAAAACACACAAATATATTTCAATTTGGTAAATATACATATATAAAAACAATAAAAAATTAAATACAGACAACTCGGTATTCTCTCGATAACTGACAAAATTTTAGATATGTTTATATTACTTCATATCTCACACCCCACGTGCAACTTTTTTGAAAAAATATTTTGTATATAACTTCTTGTTTGTCGGCACGACTATTTATGAAAAAGCCGACTCCACCGTAGTGCTTATTGTAATAAAACTATAAAGATAGGCATGACTTTAAAAAAAGGCAAATGCAAAGGACGTCCGACAATTATATAGCCCATAGCGGTATAAACTGAAAACCCCTTGCAAATGACTTTCAGGGTTCGTAAACCTTTGTTTCGTTTGGAAAAATGTAAAAAATATTATAATATAAATATGAACGAATACTTTTTGAAGTATTCGAATAATGAATAATTAAAAACAGGTGAATATATTCGAATGTTCTTAGGTTTTCACGGCCACTCAGAATCTTCAAGTTTGTGTTTACTGGGGTATTATGCCGTGTTTTTACGACCTTTCGGGCCGACGTTTCGGATCCCATTGCAGGGTCCATCATCAGGGCTGATGTGTGTCATATACACATCAGCCCTGATGATGGACCCTGCAATGGGATCCGAAACGTCGGCCCGAAAGGTCGTAACAACACGGCATAATACCCCAGTAAACACAAACTTGAAGAATATATTCGAGTTTCGAATATTCGGATTGGAGGCTCTACTCGTAGCTAGTAGCGAAAACTTGGAGTGAGTCTTCTTCATTCAATTTTGGATAGAAAATATATTTTATACTACGGGTGAAATGTCGACAGCTACAGAGATAAGCGACATCGAAGTTTGCATTTTTTTAAAAATATTTTCTGTTTATTTTTTGTAGAACGATGATATCATGATAGTAATTTTTATCAAATATTAAAAATTTATTCGCGTTGATACAAATCGAATAAAATGACTAAAACCTTATAATAAAATAAAATAAATATTTTATGTAAAGTTTTGTTTATTTTATTTGCCTTCTATTTAAATTGAATGAATTTTGATATTTAGAATTATTGATTTTTTTTATATTAAGTTAATTTAAAAAAGTCCAACGTTTAAAAAAAAGAAGTCACGAATATTGAAAAAAATGCAGACTTTGATGCCGCTTATCTCTGTAACTGTCGATATTTCACCAAAAGTGTAAAGAATATTTTCTTTTCAAAATTGAATGAGGAAATCTCCCCCGAAGTTTTTTTTACGAAACACTGTAAAATAAGTTACTTTAACCTGCATGACATAAATAATTATGAGAAAAGCTTTAATTTTTTCAATCGTAAGCTATAAAAAATTTTCGGCAATTGTCGCAAAAATGAGATAGATTTAGTATGCATTTTTTACGAACTTGCCGATATTATCTGCTTGAAAGTATTTTTCAAATTACTTGATAAGGTATGATAAATGCTCTTCAAAAACGGATTTTAAATCGCGAGAGAAGTAAACTATATGGCACGCCGATCATAAACCGCTGCAAATGAGTTTTGCCGTCGTCTACATTAATTTTTCTTTACATTTTTTCTGAAAGTAAAATATTGAACGATTTCAAAAGGTGTACGCCAGTCCCAGTGCACTTTTTGGGAACGCCTGCTATAATATACCTATAAATGTAAATATACGGGTGTAACAAAACTAGTTAATAACACTTTTATCTATTTTAATTTTATTTTTTATTTACGCTTCAACATGCCAAGAGGCCCAATTACAGAAGCGAAACACATCACAAAACACCCAGGCTTGAGTAAATCACATACACCAATTGTGACCTCAGCGGGAATCGAACACGGAACCCTCGGTATGAGAAGCCAGTGTCATACCTACTGGGCTACAAGGGCCGCCATTCACACATTGCCTACCTAAATTATAAGTTAATAATGTTCAAGCAACAATGTCCTAATATCAATAGTTATGAAGATGAGCGACTTCAAAGTTTTCATTTTTTTCAATATTTCTTACTTATTTTCTATAAAACATTAAACTGTCATTAAAGTAACTTATATCAAATGTTAAAAAGTCATGCGCTTTATTATTAGTCTAATAAAATGACTAAAATCGTTCAAAAAAGTCTGGTTTAAATTTCTGCATTAATTTTAGTTAATTTTCAATTCTAATTTCCAATAGGTAGGTTACTACTTAGTTAATTTTTAACTAGCTAGTTAATTCTAAACTTTTCGTCTCGTCTGTGTACATCAAAAATTTTCAATTTATCACTTATTTTTTTTATTTTACATACGATACTCTTAAATCTTATATTTTCTCTGTCTAACGTTTCGTGTATTAAACCCGTAGAGCGAGACAATAATTTAAATCTCAAATGCGTGAGTGTACGATCAAGGTCTTGCTGAGCCTGCAATATGCTAATCTTTAAAATCTTTTGTAAGATTTCGGATATTTGCTAATACTAAAGACCGCCTTCTGTCCAATAATGCTTAAATTTAAATTTTATAATATAACTAGCTGTTCGTACCCGGCTTTGCACGGGTTAAGGATTAAGTTGAAAATAAATTTGTGGGGGGAAACAAAGGTTTGATATGAACGGTATAGATTTGCATTGAAAATATATCAGGGGGAGGAGGAAAGGTAAAAGGGGAGGGAGGAAATATAGCCCATGTTACCTGCCAAGTCCTAAAGAATAAGTTTCCAAATTTTGAGTCCGACCGGTTAAACGGTACAGATTTGCATCGAAAATATTTCAGGGGGTGGAGAAGGAGGATGATAATGGGGGAAATGTTGCCTATGTTACCAGCTGAGTCCTAAAGAATAAGTTTCCAAATTTTGAGTCCGATCGGTCAAACGGTACAGATTTGCATCGAAAATATGTCAGGGGGAGGGGAAGGGGTGTAAAAATAGGACATGTTGCCTATGTTACCCGCCGGGTTCTAAAGCATAAGTATGCAAAATTTAAATCGAATCGTGTGAATCATGAAAATCAAACAATGTGGATTTGTATAGAAAACAGACAGACAGACACGAGTTTTATAGGTATAGATTTTTCTGGTTTATTTTGTTTGTGAATGGGTTTTGTCGTAGCCGACGCTCAGATAAATAACCCTGGAGAATTTACATTATTATCTGACGGCCGTGAAAACCTACGAATGTATTTTTTTAGAAATAATGTGTGAAATTACATATATTTTAAATTTGAAAATGTCAAATAATATAAATTGTGATTCCTACAGATATAAGTTTGAAATCATGCACGGATGTTTTATGCAAAATGTTACGTCCATTTATCACTCCTAATTTACAACGTGTGATCAGTAGGTACTAATTTGCCTAATATTTAAATTATTTTTTATGAACTATTAATTTTTATATATATTATTATGTTACCTATACGGATTTGGCATTAAAGTTGTAGAGATTAATCATGATGATCATTAAATTGAGCGAAAAATGTAAACTATCTTATCTCTACATGAGTTTAGTTATAATTTTATAATTAAGAGAAAGATCAAATATAAAATTATATTTAAACTCATGTAGAGGTAGTACAGTTTATGTTTTTCACCCGATTTAATGATCATTAAGTATATTATTTTTAACTAACACGGCCAATGTCTTTTTGACGTTTTTCAATTTCTCACGGTTGTTTGATTGACCTATTTCTTTTTAAGCAATCAACTAATTCTATTACGTGAACTAGCTTAGAACCTACTACAAAGATAATATCATGCTGGCACAGAAAAATGTTTATATTTTTCTTAGTCTAGATGCTGACGTACTCTACTAATTATACTTCCATAATACGAGTAGCTTGTTGGTTTTGTGTTTAGGACTCTCCCCTCTGATTCAAAGGTTGCGGGTTCGAACCTCACTCCAGACCAGCAAGTTAGTCCTATTTTCATAGCACAAGCGTTTAGCTTAGTTTGAAAATAGTAAGAATATTGATGACACGTATTTGTGTTATTATTTTTTTTACGTATGAATAATAGGAAGGTTAAATAGTAAAACAAAAAATCCCTCGCAACTTCGGGCTGTATGACGTATCATGCCGAAGATACAGATTCTTAGATTTAATTAGCTGTTTGGTTCGCGTCATTGCTAATCCCTTGTATATATTTATATTGTCTGTTTTTGGGGGTCCACGGAGAGGCGGCGGTAGAAAAATGCGTTAAGCGGCCGGTTCGGGTTTACTGGCCCAGGGTTCAAGCCCCATCTCCGGCCGTTTGATTTGTTTTTTGAGCCGTGAATTTGAACGAAATTACGGACGTTTCACAAATTTACGGACAGACAGAAAGATAGACAACGAAATTATTGTTTGATTATCAGATGTTCTTTCCCCTAGGCACCGTGTATTTTTCCTTTTCGTAAAATTTCATTATTTTATTAGTAATAGTTTAGTACTTTTCAGCGAAATACGAGGTTTTATGTGCGGAAATATTTTACTTTTATTGCGATCATATAAATTTGGAGGCATAAAATGTATTTATAAACGTAGATTACATGACGCTCACATTATCAGTTTGATACATGTTTTATTGGCGAAAATAATGGTTTATTTTATTTATTCCATCGCATTAGTCTTGGCTTCTATATTTTTTAACATCGGTTTATGATTTTCTATATTACATATGACAATCTGATTTTGATGCATTATGCTATGAACTCGTATATAATAAATATATGATAAGTATTATATGAATGCGTTTATTTTATAGTTTTTCCAAGAAGTTTGTGGTGTGGGCATGTGTCGCTTGTTCATAGGGAAAATGCAGTAAATATTATATTGACAGAAATAGTCACGTTTTTGCCACATCGCGCTCTGAAAAAAGTCTGTATATTACTTATTGGAGACACCACGACGTCCAGGGGATCCTACAATGATAAGAAGGTTCTACGTACATCGTCTACTAGAATTAATCTTTACCCACATTCATAGTATAACGATATAGACCATTCTTACAACGAAACAAAAATTAATAACATTGTTGTACAGATTCTAGAGAGCGTGAATTCCAAAGGTAACGAAGTCTATCACGTGACAAGCAACAGCAAATACTCGGTATAAGCTAGAATCTCGAATTCAGTTTACGGTAAGCAGGTAGTAGAAATATAATTTTTATGCCCGAGACCATAATGATTAATTCACAGAAATTGACTTGTTTAATACAAATATATTATACTAGCTGTGCCCGCGCGGCTTCGCATGCGTAGATTTTTAGTACACTGTTTGGATCGTCATAGAACCTTCTAGAACATTCTCCTTCCAGAACTTTCAAGAAATTTATTGAATGTACAGGAACCTTCTAAACACACCGACACATTCCACCAGTCAGTTTAGTAGAACCTTTTAGAACTTTCGGGAATTTTCCAGAACTCCGTCCAGAACTTTCTAGAGCAGGTTTTTCCGGAACCTTCTAGACTCACCTACACAGTCGGCGCGCCTATTTTGAAACAATCTAAAGAATTTGCGGCCTTCCCATAACAAAACAATGTACTCGAAAGCACATTTTTGTCACCCACTCCCACCCTCGCACAGCCACCCCCACCAAATTCGCATATTTTCGACACTAAGGACTATCCACCGCCATAACCACCAGTGGGTGGTAGATAATATATATTGATTATATTGATATATTGATTAGTAACCCCTTTAGTAAACGCTTCTGAACTATGGGTAAAAAAAAATACCTATACTTTGAATACTCACTGAATCACTTTTAGTCGATTGTTGTACCCACATACCACCATTCACTCCTAACACCTACCTTCTCCTACTTTTTTTCATTTTCACCTTAAACTTTAGATTGCATTTTCTCTTCTTACATTCATATTTCTTTTAAAAGCAAAATTAAATATATTTATGGGACAATATTATAGATGCATTAAAATTTGAATAATAATATAAAAATGGTGATAGGAGTATTATGAGCTTATTTTATTTCAATTTTTTTCTTTACATTTTTAGTTAAAAGCAGTTAATAAATATTCTTTCAGTAATTAAATTAAATTTTATTTCTTACTTGAAACAGTGGCATCACAACGACACTATATTTAATCACTTGTTAAAATAACGCTCAATTTTGTATCGAATTTAATAAAATTACAAGTCATGTTTGCGTTTACACATTAATTAATTCGATCTACATAATTGTATTTTATCACTACGTGGAGTTAGTTATATCGTGTATTTTATACGGGTGGTTAACTACATATTAATTACATTTACGTTTTCATTCTTCTTTCATTATTAATATTTATTTCGATAAATGTATTGTCAGTTAAATTTGTTTGCGGTAGATGCGTTCCACGGGATATCGTATAAAAATATTTAACTTGAATAGAAAAAGTGGAGATACGCTCCACGAATTAAAAAAAAGCATAACTCAAGCAGCGAGTTAAAATATGCCTACTCAGAATCAAATTAAAAAAGGTTATAAAAAAATTACAAAAATAATACGATATTAAAAATTACTTTAAAATTTTTTTTTTATTTAAAACATCGTATTATCATCATTGTTTATGGCATACATTGCTCAATATTTTTCATTGAAAAGTTATTTTGAAAATGGGCTATCCCTCAAAAGTCCTTCTCCGTGACGCGCGCATCTGGTGGATTTATTAATAATGTCGCCAGAGTTTAGTGAAATGGAAAAGGTAATTATTTTCTTTTCAATGTATTCCTTCTGCCTATGATGTGGCGCATCGAAAATAATAAGATTTTTTGTGCAAATGAGATCAGTTCGAAAATAATTGTCATTTTTTTAACGCCGCAAAAAAACCGTATGCAACAACATCGTAGATAATATCTATTATTAGTAAGATGTATGCAAAATTTTAACAAAATCGGCGTATTAGTTTCTGAAACAGTTTCTAGAAAAACGCAAAAGAATAATGCAATTCTTTTAAAAATTCACCTACCGCGCTAGCTTAAAATTTTTGGTTCAACATATTTTAAATAGAATTGTTATGACGATTGTCGGTGCGATTTGGCTCAAAATTACTATCTTTATCGGAATTAATACCATCCGCATCAATTTTACGTGTTGAACACAGTGGTTTTCCACTATTAGAATTAGCGTCAACCTTACCATCATTCTGTTTTGATTATTTTTCTAACAATGTAATCAGTGATCAAAGTTAGTTTCGATCACTAATTGTGTATGCGGTCATTTATGCCAGAAATACAATTTCAAGAAATGTATTTTTTGTATACAAGTTGAAGCGGTGAAATTCAAAGGTTCGTTCAGAATTTGTATTACTAAGAATAAAATGGTTTTCCAATTTATTGCAAAGTTGGAGGAGACCTTCTCAAATTATTTTAGCAGTGAGGGGAACCGGATTTGCTTCCGCTTCGCCATCGTTTTTTGATTCTTTCTCAATATATGAAATTAGATCAATAATACCATCCTCACCTATAGGATTATCCATGAGTAATTCGTCGGTCAACCGCTTTTCTAAAGGCATTGCAGACATCGGACAGCGTAAATAATGGTATTTACTTTGAGAGAGATATAGTGAAAATATACAAATCTCAATATTTAAATACGACGAACATCGAACACCGACGTGTACTTAGTCTCGTTTAGTAAACGTCGTGTTGGGATAACAATCTTAAGATCCCAATATCACACTTTTCGAGATGCACTTTTTGTAGGTCATTACAATTTTGTAGTACTACAATTAGTTCACTTTACTACTACTACAATTTTGTAGCACTGCAGTAGTTCACTTCATTAATACTACAATTAGTTCACTTCATTAGTACTACAATTAGTTCACTTCACGTAGTTTTTACTACAAATGTTGTAGTGTACAGTTTGTAGTCTTCAAACTGGTGAACGTGTGTGTGTTGTAGTTTTCATTTTGAAATGTAGTTTTTCCCTTCGCTAATATACATACGTATATATTATTTAATTTGCATTTTTAAAAATCGCATAAAATGAAAATTAACAGTATAACGAGAATATTACAGAGTATAAAATTGTACATAGATGAACTCAACCCCTTATTTAGACGAGGGGATTTGTGAAGTATACCCCCCTCGGGTATATTTGAGAGATATTTCTATTGTAGTTAAGTATTTATTCTCGCCTAATTAAATCCGCTAGTTAATAGAGCGCATTTTTTTTTGCGATGGACGTTATTTTTTTAAATTTTAAAAATTGCCTTCCAAATCGAGTCTCTTCAAGTAAAAACGTCTTTTTGTAAACGAAACTTGTAAGCGAAACTTATTTACTAAGACGCTGTACTTAAAAATATTTATGTCGTACCGAGTATTTACGTTAGATCATGTCTGTGTATTTTGGCGATCTATGGAAAATATACATTTTACATTAACACTCCAATATCGAATCACAAGTATCTGCCCAGGCGTTTTCCCGCGTGATGCTCCGTGGCTGCGTTCGCTTTGCCGGGGTGACGCGCGCGTCAGGTGCTTGTACGCCGGCACCGAGCAAAAAGTTGGCATTACACGCAATTGCGTCCAATCACATTTTAAGCATACTTTCTACTCGGTCGTCATTATTTACTTGGCTAGCAGGCGCGGTCGTACAACCCGTGACCGCCGCAAATCAAGTGATCGAAAAGCACGTGAGGATCGTTGTAGAGATGCGTCGACTTTTGTGCGGGACGTTGATGGTCATTTTTACGTTTATTTTTTAATGAAAAAGCATAATTTATGATGAACTTGCAACTTCAGAACGTAGTTCTATGATATGAAATTGCTCAATTACACAGGACTTCTGTATTTTTCGTAATCGTATATGTATAGTTATTGTGGCGTAGCTATTCGCCGAAAATGAAAAGTTTCGGGTTTGTTTCTGTTTTAGTTTTTGCCAAATATGTTTATTTTTGTAATTGAATAATCTAATTTGTTTTAAATATCACACACTTCACAGTAAAAATATATGATTGTCGAAGGTATTTCAGATTTCATAAAAAATGGATTGATTTGTCGTGGCGCCTGTTAGTCACCGAATATAAAGTCCATACCTCTTTGATTTATCGTTTACAAAACGTAATCCCAATGCATACTGACGAAATTGGTATTATAACGGAATTGGTTTCACTACAACCCGGTAAGGAAAAGCTATCAGCGGCGAAATATACATAGGTATAAGTACTACGTCATGCGAAGGACCATGGGTGTCTCTAGCATAGTCTCTTCAAGTATTTGAAAGAATACAGAATTAGAACATATGTGAGGTATAAAAACAAAGGCAGCTATATCCGAAAAAAAATTAATGCAGTCATCGAGGATTAATAATGTATAATGCACCTACTGAATTCTACATTTTATAGAAAACATTGCCTTTAAATTTATAGGAAACATGATTTTGGATGGGATAGATACATAAAATCTAGAATTGGGTACATTTCAAATTAGTAATTCTCGGTGACTGCATTCAAAACATTTTTTTTTTTTTTGGATTTTGCTGCCTTGGTATTTATACCCCACATTTAATTGGTGTTATTGGATAAATTTTCTTATTTTTATTATTTTACTTCACAATTCTATTCAGTACATTTTAAATTAATAAATTTTGTGTGTGGATTTTCTTACTAGAAGTAGAATTGGCGAACGTTACATTGAAATTATTTAAGCTAGCTCATACAGGTCATAAACCCTGTAGCCACCCAATAAAGATTTCCATACACGTTTCGTTTCTGTGAGACTTCTATAATTTATCTTAATAAATATATTTTCAATTGTTACATTTTTTCTGCATGTTTTTCTTATTGATTAATTTAATTTGTTTTATAATTTACATCTACAAAAATTGCATTATTATTATAATAAAGTAATGTTATCATATTGTAATATTACTCCTAATCTTTCTGTAAAAAAACACCTGCTATCGTCGGTACAATATTACTGATTAATTTATCATTTGAATATACCTGATTCCGCGTAAATAATAAACGATTATATCGCGAATCATGACTGTCTGATTGACTGATGTAATCAATCATCAAAAAAATGAGCAAATAAAAGCTGGTTCGACAGTTTTCTTCCGCAATCCGGTTTACCACTGTGTAGTGTGTACACAATGAAGATGTTTTCTACTATCCGACAGATACCTGCAGTACTGTACCATTAGTTTTGAAAAATCTTAGATATTAATATTATCAAAAGACTTTGACCTTTTCCGAGTGACTGGTATTTTTTGCTTGTTCAACTTAAAACAATAATCAAATGAAGTTAGTGCTCACTTTCATGCTTTTATTTTATTTTTTAATACACAGTTTATCGACGAGTTCTTAATCTTGCTGATAAATAGTTATTGTCACATGACATTTTATGGCGTACGAGTGCAACGTAAACACATTTTATGACAATTAGGGGATTAACACGTTACCGAACACATTTATTTATGCTTAGTAAATTAGCAGCAACCCTTAAAAATGACAAAACATTGGTTCACGTCTTTGCTAAGTCCCAGTATATATTTACAGTATCTTTTGGCGGTCCACAGAGAGGCGGCCGTAGTTCCGGGCTTGCTGGCTCAGGGTTCAAGCCCCGTTTCCGGCCGTTTAATTTCGTTTTTTAGTCTTGAATTTGAGTGAAATTACGGACGTTACACGAAGTTACGGGGACAGACGGACGGACGGACAGACAACTAAATTATTATGTTTGATAAGAAAGTGGTAATTGTTTATTTATTTATTGTAGAGATGCAATATCGACATTCTTTATATTCCTTTTATATAATATTATAGCTATTTTTAAACCAAGCTAAATGCTTGTGCTAACATATAAAACTACCTCGGTGGTCTCCTGGAATCAGAACTAGAAACCCGGACCTCCAAATCACTAGGCGAGAGTGTTAACCATTACACCAACAAGTTACTCTACTCTAAACAGGGGGTAACAGAGATATCACGATATTTTACAGGTAGATAGATATGATATAACTATGAGACGAAAACGTTTAAAGAACAAGGTCCTTATATGTTATGAAGATAAACTAGTTCAAAGTTTGCATTTTTCAATATTCCGACTTATCTCCCGTAAAACGTTGGACTATTATGAAAAGTAACTTAAATCGAATATTAAAAATTCATTAGCTTGAATATAAGTCAAATAAAATTATTACAACCTTGCATAAATTTGAATAACATTTATTTTTTTATTTTTAACTTGTATGAAAGAAAATCAATACATTATTCTGGATTATAGTATCAATTTCCTGTGAGTTACGAATTAGATGGATATGTTCAGTTTTGAATGAACATTTTCGGATGGAAAACCAACCAACAAATCAATTTGAATTGTCGAAAATATGTAAGTATTCCGATATGTAATTATTTAGCAAGAAAAGTTTCATGATGTTGATAATACTGTATTTAACTTGATAGAATTAAAATATATATCAAAACTATAAATGAATGAGAATTAGATAGTTTTAATTTAGTGCGAGACGACTGTGGCCTGTGCCGCCTGTGCACGAGCCGCGTCGTCTAGGTCAAGTGACGTCACACGCTGGACTGCCGCAAGAAACCAAATTATTTTTGCAGCGCAACTTTAAATTCCCATAACTTTTTCATTTGTAGAGATATTTTAATGATTCTTTCACAATTTTTGTTTCATTTTACTTAAATTTTTATAATTTATCTAGGTATTTAAAAAATGGAAAGTTCGCCGTTACGAAACCGTTCTATGTATTTATGTCTTTCGCGCCCGTCCTAAGACGGGTTTTGAACTATTTATTTATTTATATTCGTTATCGTCTTTTTCGTGCAGTTAGTTTACTTGATCCGTTCCCCTTTCTGCAAGTCTTGTTATAGCAAACAGTACGTTTCTGTGTTTGTGTGTCAATACGAGATAAAATCTGCACCTGAGAGCCAACATGTCCTAAATCTATTTTTAAAACCATATAAAAATGTTCTAAGTGTATTAGCAACAACCATGTGACAATGTCTTTAATGCATTTTTATTTTGATTTAAAACATCGCAAATACGTATAAGACATTCTGGCTGTCACAATGTACTAAACACAATGTGTGTAAAGAATTGACAGCCAGAATGTCTTATCTTATTCTTCTTAAAAAAAACATCACATTTAACAAAAAAATTAAAAAACCCAAAAAAGAGTTAATCAATAAGTATGTTGTGATAATATTACAAAGTATATAGAAAAAAAAATGAAAAATTTAAGTATGAATAAAACTGGTGAAAAATGTTTAAAATCCATTTTCTGTAAAATGATATTTTTGACATAAGATGTCTTAGCTCTCAGATACGGAAATAATGCGTAACTATCTATATACCTACCAGATTGAGGATGTGTATCAAAAATGTGCTTTCTAGCACATTGTTTTGTTATGGGATGGCTGCAAATGCTTCAAATTGTTTCAAAATAGGCGGGCCGACTGTGTCGGTGAGTCTAAAAGGTTCCGAAAAAACCTGCTCTAGAAAGTTCTGAAAGTTCTATAAGGTTCTAAACTGAGTGGCGAAATGTGTCTAGAAGATTCCTGTACATTCGATAAATTTCTTGAAAGTTCTGGAAGGAGAATGTTCTAAAAGGTTCGTGAAAGTTCTATAACGATCCAAACATTGTACTAAAAATCTACGCGTGCGAGGCCGCGCGGGCACAGCTAGTTTGGATATAAAGTGATATTAAACCAATGGTGCATAGGTTTATAAATTTTATATTATGATTATTTTTCGAGGAAAACTTTATGTTTTTGTAACTCTTCGTCATTAATAAAGTATTGGTTTCTAGTGTAATTGCCACCTCGAGGAAAACATATTGTTTTCGTGACTCGTTGAATAATTCAGAAGAACTTGTCATGCACCGGGCAGCGTGGCGGGCATACGTGACGTCACCGCCACGGATATAATTCATTTAGCAATGTTCTAATTTATGGAATAAGAGTTGTCAAATTCGAGGCCGGCGGACGGCATGCAGACCGAATCGATTACTGTATTTCTAAATAACTCACTTATACATGGTGTCTCGTAACTAGTAGCAAAATGTTCCCGGGAGTCTTCTTCATTTAATTTTGAATAGAAGATATTATTTACACTTTGCGTGAAATGACGACAGCTACGGAAATAAACGGAATTTCTTACTTATTTTTTGCAAAACGTTGGACTATCAGTACAGTCATTTATATGGAATGTTAAAAATTCAATCGCTTTAATAAAAGTCAAATAAAATGACAAAAACCTTACAAAAAATATTTTTAAAATTTCTTTAAGGTTCTGCAAACATTTAATAAAATTATTTGACTCGTATCTTTAATATACAGGGTTATTTGGAAATCGCAGGACTATATTCCTGCCTTGATTATGAGTCGAAAATGTTCAAGCAACCACGACCTAATATCAATAGTTATGGAGATATGCGATATCATTTCTGACTTATTTTTTGTACTATCATTACCATAACTTATATCGAATATGAAAAATTCATTATCTTTAATACAAGTCAAATAAATTAATAAAAACCTTCCAATTCCAATTGGAAAACATTCCAATTGAAATTTCTTCTGGGTTTTTATTAGGGATGCATCGATACGCACTTTTGCCGATACAATATCGATACCGTTATTTATAAAATATCGACAATACTGATACCCATGCGGACAGTGAAGATTTCAAAAGGTATTAAAAGTTGTGGGTTTAGATTAGAAACATATGAAATTACTATAATATTTATTTAGAATGTTTACTTTATAATGAAATTTAACAGAACATTACGTTCAGATTATTATATGAGTTGTTGCTGTAGTGGTCATGACGCACGCCTAGTGATCTGGTGGTCGGTGGTTCGAGCCCCATTCCAGGACACCAGCAAGTTAGTCCTACGTTCATAGTACAGGCTTTTGGCTTAATTTGAAAATAGTGAGAATATTGATGCGACACGTATTCCGTGTTCGGAATCAAATTATGGAACGCGGAGATTCCCCGAGCGTGGATAAATTGTGCCGCTTTTAACCTTTAAGTACCGACGTGCATTTTTTGTAACGTTAGTACCGACGTGAGGCCCCTGAGGCCGCGTATATAATGCAGTCTTTTTTAAAGAAAGTGATGATTTAAATATCTGTCTTTGCATTATGATGAAAAACAAAGTGTTTTAAGAAAAACTAAGTATAGAAAGGAAATCAACTTTACTAAATTTTTAAATCTAAGACTACAATAATATTTGTCTTGAATTTTGAGGAAAAATTCGACTATTAGATATAAAAGATCAAAACACAGAGAATACTCCTTTCGTAATAACAAAAAATGGTATTTCTTACTTGAAACTAATATAACATTTAGAAAAAAAATATATAGTAGGTACGTAAATCTCCTGAAAAAAAATGTTCACAGTCGAACTACACCTTAAATTCTAAGCACAGTCAGGGCAAACTTGTCTTGCGCACTGTAAACAAACGTGTTTTTACACGAATAGCATCGGTATCAGAAATATCAGTGCTAGTATCCGTAGCATGCTCACTGTGCTCTAAACAAAAATCTTCGTCAACGTCATCAACCTCGGATCCGCTGGAATCTTCATCCGCGATCCAGCTCTCAATCACTCGCGCAAAATTTGGAATCGATTCATTTACACATATCCGAAATCTCTTTGAATGCTGTAAATCTGTCACAGAACTATTTCTTTTACTACCTGAAGTCCCTGGTATATCCATAGTTCACAATATCTGTAAAAATAACAGTTTACTGTAACAAAAAATAAAACAAAAAACTTACGTAAGCACCGACGTGAGGCCTGAGAGGCCGCATCGGAATTTCAAATCGTAATTACTCACCAAATGCACTCGTGACGACACTAATTACCACTCCAACGTCAACGTGGGCACTGTCCTTGCAGCTACTTAAGGGGTAACGTGTAGTCAGGATTTTTTTGTTGTTTCAAAAATATTGTGTGAAAATATCAACTCGATCCGGTTATTAGTTTTAAAGATATCCAACGATAACTGTAGGGCTCTCTGCTGCCATCCGTATTGACACGTGGACGGTACTAGAGCCGGCCGGGCTGACAAACGGGGCGACTGCTACGGAACGCGGTTTTTACCTGATTAATTCTAAGAATAATGTATGAAATTTCTTTTATACTTCTACTTTTAGACATGAGACCCATTAGGCTAACTGAGATTTGATTTAGTTAGTATTTCAGTGGCAGTGAAACCCAGCAGTCGATAGGTAGTTGTGGGTGTATTATAATCATTTTCAAAAATGTATAATGTGACGTCATGAAGGTATGCAAGGAATATTAATGATTTCCATTGCATATGATTAAATTATGGACCTAATGTACACCGGTATGCTGAAAAACTCGATATAGAGCGCATAAAGATTGCTGACCAACGTGCAAATCAGGTCACTCGAGAAGGCAAAATGAGACGTAGATAAAAAAAATCGACATCTTGGAGGCTTACATATCGGCAGAAGATGTATTATATGTACCAGAAATAGACAACTCTACGTAAGTAATTTTTTAAAATTAATTATTTATGCATAAAACTTTAAACGCGTTTTTCTCAAAATAACGTTTTCAAAAACGGTGTCTACGATATTTTAAAAACTACTCGACAGATTTAAATGAAATTTAAACATCATATTTTAGGCATTACAAACTTGTGCTTAATCGAAGGATTTTTTTTTTTACTTATTCTTTTTTTTATAAATAATAAATGAGTGATTTTTTCCCTCAAAATTCATATCTAAGCTTTCAAAGACCGCCATTTTGCTAAATTTGAAAAAAAATAAAAAAGCTTCGATTAAGCACAAGATAAACTATTGAACTACTAATTTCTTTTTTATTGCATAACTCCATAACTATTGAGGTCATGGTTGCTTGAACATTTTCGACTCATAAATATAGTCCTGCGAGGTTTTTAATGTTTTCCAAATAACCATATAAATTAATTTGATATAATATGTTACTTTACTGATTATCCATTGTTTTACAGAAGATAAGTGAGAAGTATTAAAAAAATGCTCATATAAATATTAAAATAAATATTTGATTTCCCTTCTATTCCAAAACAAAATGTCTGACTTCGTAGGTAACGTAGATACTCACCGCACGCGCCTGCTGTTTACATGTGCATGCACTCGCTATTTTATTCAGCATCCCTGGCTACACGGTCGATACTCGGGGCTCCAGCCACTTACATAAGCGTCCTCTATTGGTTAATTAAACCAGTTGACCGCGTTCGTCAGATGGAGCGAGCGGTCCCAGATACCACCCATCCATCCACATCTACATGCACGTTCTCGCGGCATGACCGTCTCATGCGGTACATTCATGTACGCGCCACCAAATTTTCGCGACGAGTTAGACGCGCCTTACGAGCCTCATCGTACGACTGTAGCCGAATAGCGTAATTTCACATTTTACAGATATGTATGAAAATACATGAAATAGAAAAATAAATTATATTTTGTAACTCAGTATGGATGGTGTGGGATAATGTTTTCATTCATAATTTTTATAATAAAAATTTCATTAAAATGCAATATGACGTCACTTTGCACGAATCATAGATAAAACATATTATATTCTATGGCGTATGTCAATGTAATTTGTTTATTTTCTATCCTACTGTTCGTCTTCGCTTTGTTTTTATTCGTGTTTGCATGGTTTTTAGTTTTTATATAGATTTTGCACTTTTTAAGACCTATTTTAATAAGGTAACTATCTAAGAACACATTAAAAATAATGGAGGGTGGATTTTCACAAGGAAAATCCGATAACTACCGAAAATTGATTTTTCAGGAATGAATTTCTACATTTGGTTATCATACAAAATCTACAAAACTTTTCCCCAGACATTGTGGACGCACTGTACAAAAAGGCGGTTTGTTTTGTAAAAAAACGAATGGACGTCTAAATACGTGAATGTGCTGTTACGTGTTAAACGTCAGATTGACATAAAAATTGAAACCTGACATCACTTGCAAAAATAAGCGTTTTGGCGGGAGTTAAAATCGTGATTTTCTAAATCGTTTTTTAATGTTAATATACATATTTAAAAAAATGGAAAATACCACATTGAAGGCTGCTCGTAAGCCCTGTGTAACGGTATTACTCCGTCTATCTGCAAATCCATCGAAATGACGTCATTAATTGAAAAAGTTCACACGTAGCAGGCATTCATAGATTTATAATACGATACATATATTAGACATATATAAACCTCCTAGGTGGTGTCTAACCTACATCAGATATTAAAAAATTCAACAAATCAGTCTTCATGTTGTAAATTACTGTATTATTGCAAATTGTAATCATATAAACATATTGAATAATGTTAATAGAAGTTACTGATATTATTTTTGTTTATTATAATTTTGTTTTTGTATTTTTAAGTACATACCTTCATAGGTACCTACATAGCACTCAAAATGGCTGTAATAATAGTTATTTATTTGACTGATTGTAAAAACAAACGATAATATAGGCTAGAAATAAAAGTCAAATCTCGCTATTTGTATTTTACTTTTATAATTTTAAAATTCTAATATCCGTAACCGAAATTATCCGAAACTAGCGGATAATCCGAAATAATTTCATATCCATAACCGTATCCGAAACCGGTATAATATTATTCCTGTATCCGTATCCGTATCCAGATCCGAAATTTCATATCCATAACATCCCTGCTTTTGATGCGCTATTAAACTGGCTTTTTATTGATGCTTAACAATAAGGATTCAACACAATATTTAATAGCAATAATAAGAAATTTTGATTAAACCACAGGCCACCATAATGTATAGACATGAACTAACGTAAATTCCCTATCCACAAATCAGCATCGCGTCTGGTGCCAATACGTTCGCTTTCTTTAAAAAAATACTACGGACTTAATTTTGAAAAGGTCAAACTAAAGAGATACTCAAAGTATAATGACTTAGTAAATGAGTCGCGCTTTATGACAAGAATATGCTTTTACATTAACTAAAACACAGTCGTTTTGGAAAAAAGTTAAAAGAAAACATCTTGTTTACTAGGAATTTAATTATGCAAGAATAATTACTATAATATAATGGCATGGACATACGCGGGGTTGGGGCATTCTACCGCTGTGACCTTTTCCTAGAAAACTAGTTCAGTTCATCACTGTACATATTTTATACTCTGAATTAAACCGATTCTAAAATATTTCTCAACAGTTTTTTAAGTGCGGTGATGCGGGGAACCAGCGCATCACCCGCACCACCATACCACGCACGACACCACGACCCGCCTGAATTTACAATATTTTGTTTTCGCATCTTCTGCTCAACTTCACTTTATTCTCTCCCTCTCGAATTCACGTTAGCATCTCGCCAAACGTGGCGATGTTATATGCATAAGATCGTGCCGATTATTTTTTGTTTGCTTACTATTCTCTAATGCCATTAAACTACATAAATATTTACTTACATACGTACTAGCAGAGAGCAATCGAACCAAGTGCTCGATGCCGGCTGTTGTGGCCGTTTCTTTAGCGAATGGCTGCACAGGCGCGGGTGGTAACTCTGAAATTGATAAAATAGAAAAAAACAAAACAGTGCTCTTTTACAAACATTATACGTTGAATCCATTATCCGTATGCCGCTTTTTATGGAAAATCGATATAATTATCACGTTATCATGACCGGGAGGCAAATGAAACGCTGGAAATTAATAAAACTTTGAATTATTACATAAAGTCACTGGACACAAATTTAATCGTAGCGCTGTTCTTAAATTCATTCCAAATTTTTCTAGAATATTTCACACACTAATGCACTAAATTCGTTCTAAAATCTTCGTTAAACTTTGTGTCACTCCTGAATAACTTGTCTCTCATATACTGATGCACGTTACTTAAATGGCTCAGGTTCGCACTGGGAGACTTCTCGCTTGTCGGTAGGTACTTTCATGATTTACTATAGTTGAAATCGCACACGCTGGCCACACTGCTAGTCGCTTTGTCTGTGGCCTCGTCGCGCTGTCAAACAACTCTGAAACACTGATTTGCGCAACAGCTGGTCGATCTCTTTTTATAGGTAACGTAGCTTTCTCCATGTTTCCAGAATCCGTTGGACCGTTCGAGATATTTCGATAGTGTGTGATTCCTTCTGACTCGTATATTCTTTTATAGTACCAGTTACTCTTGTACCAGTTACATCTCTAACTTGTTTGTATATGACGCCACACTCGTGCGCATCTGTATCTTGTTTATGATCGGCTTGCGTTGCGCATGTATCGTGACTTGCGAAGAGAAAATCCTCGATAGGGATATAATTTTTTTATTTGTATTTATCAAACACAACATGATTTTTTCCATCAAAACAACGATATGCACGGGCTCCGATTTACAAATATCATTGCAGTCCGACTGAAAATCAGGACGGTATCAGTATTACAGAACGTTCTTATGTGTGAGATTAGATTATGAACTGAATATATTCGCAACTCTGATAAAGCGAATTCATTGTTCCTGTTGTTAAGACTAATTTAAGTCTTCTAATCTAACGAACATAATTTTTTTAAGACCAATTTCTCTTATGAACCCGTTCTTCACCGTATACAGGGTGTACCAGAGCTAGCAGCAGAAACTTGGCCGGTAGATTCATGCCTATGTTGCGAGTCTAAAATGTCCAAGCAACCATGACCTAATATCAATAGTTATGGAGATGTGCAATATCAAAGTTTGCATTTTTTTCAATGTTTCCGATTTATTTTTTGCGAAAAGTTGAACTATCATTACAGTAACTTATGTAGATTATGAAAAATTCATTCGCTTTAATACAAAACCATAAATTTAATTTAATATAAAAACCTTGCGAAAATTGAAAAAAGTTTTTTTTTTTACAAGGTTTTTAACATTTATTTAAGTTGTATTGAAATAAATGATTTTTTCATAATCGTCATAAGTTACTGTAATGATAGTTCAACTTTTTGCAAAAAATAAGTCAGAAATATTGAAAAAAAATGCAATCTTTGATACTGCATATCTCCATAACTATTGCTATTTGGTCATGATTGCTTGAAGATTTTAGACTCGTAACACACCCCTGTATTATATATTAATAATGTATTACGTACGCATTAAATAACAATTAAGAATAGACGAGAGTAGGTACCCCTCGGTCGCAACTTGATCCTGACGGTCGTACAGCGCGCGCCCAATACACACAAACGGTTATAATTGGGGAGTCGGGTCTCAATTACGCGCTGTTCAAATTATGCTTCGCGTAACACGAAAAGCTAAGTGGTATTATTAGTTTCCTATTGTGTATTTTAAAACTGTTTCCGTCGCAGCCTAACACGTGTAGGTAGGTGGGTAATAATTTTCGGATTGTTGATAATTCCATTAGTGACTCGTCCCTGGAATCGCGCCTTCGTTCACCGCGGCCCGGCCTCGCAGGGCCGGACCTTAAGCGCTTGTTCAGACACAGCGGGAACCGTTCAGTTTCAGAATCGCGTTTCAAAACACGCGGTTTGTGTCATCTGTGCACACAGCCGCGGTTAATAAGCGATTTGTGCGCGCGAAAATAAACGTCAGTTTGACAGTTCTGGTGCCGTTCTCCATCTTTGAATATCAGAGATATATTCGCTCATTACTTTGTTAACGACGGCCGTGTTCCATGGCAAGACACATAAATATCATTCTGTCAGTTCATTTTTGGTGAATAAATAACTACTTCTCTAAAATACTCTTTTCTTCCACCATTTCCAAATATCTCCACCAAGCTTGGTTCTTGGCATATTTGAGTAATCCTCACACTGAAGATCCCATATTGCAGGTCTTTTCTCCACTTCATCAATAAAAAATTCAGTGTCAAAGCGATTCATAACCATAGAAAGAGAATATAATCCACGCGTGCTCCTGTTGTGACATGGAACCGTGCGGTGCCCGCAACGCGACTGAACGCTCTCGTAAGGCTCCATAGTAATAGGATCGTGCGGGCGCCGTGCGGGTCTATTTTGTAGCGGTTGGGTTGCGGGCACCGCAGCGGTTGACTAACCGCACGGTTGTGTCTGAACGATCACATACAAACCTAGGTAAATGTGTCCCGCACGGATCTCATGCGATTCTGAAACGGCACGGTTCCCGCTGTGTGTGAACAAGCGCTAAACGTTTTCCCGCCCGGGCGGGCGATTCGACGCGCCTACCTTTTTTTTCGTAAACTAATACGCGAGGTCATGGCGAACTGACGCTCTTCGGCGCGCGGCTCTCGCGCTCGGCGCCCGGGGCGGTCTGTTCGCGCCTCGTCCGCCAGCTTTGCCGGAATAATTAAATGATTGCTTTTTAGCATCTGATTCCCGTTCTTTAAGGGGGGGGTAAGGTTAATTCGTACAAAAAGGCATGTTTTTGTGAATTTTTTGTGACGACACAGTTATAATCTCTTTATTAATACCAATGGTACATAAAAGTATGACATTTGAAAAATTTCCAAGACGAAATATTAAAAAATACGGCAATGGCAGCAATTATTCGGACGTGTCTCGGAAAAAAGTAGAATTGCGGTGTCCATCATAACTTGGTGCTAGATCATTTGAAATCAAAAAATGAAAGTTCATCGTTAGATAATAGGTTTTCCCATTTTTTGAAATTTCAATTTTTCAATTTTTTGGAACACTTTGAAGGGAAAAACGCGATTTTTTTGCGAAAAATATCGACGAATTGGTTATTAAAAAATATGAATTAATAACAAATTTGAAAAAAAGTCTCCAGCGTTACCTCGTAAATTATGTACAGAAATAGTGTTCAAAATTTCAAAAGGATCGGTGCAGTAGTTTTGAAGTTATGATGGACACCGACTTTGAAAACGTGAGATGTGGGGAAAACGCTTTAAAGTTTTGCACACTGTAAAATTCAAAATAAAACTCAACACTTATTTTATACTTACACATAATCGTCGATGCCATCTTCACACAGCAAAGAGCTTTCATCATCAGCATCTTTTTGTCCTTGTCTACGCAAAACTCTTCCAATACAAATAGCACGTCCGGTAGTCCTCAGGTGAGCGGGTCTCTTAGCTGCCCGAGCAGGTATAGAATATCAGTCTGAGTATCGCTCAAATGTTCATAATTTCGTCAATTTTGCTCCGATTGACTTGAAATTTTGACACAATATTCTTGCGATGTTATACATTCATTTAAAAAATTAAAAAAAAATACAAAAAAAAAATTAAAGACCTCACCCCCCCCCCTTAAACGCCTGTCCAATATTAAACTAAATATTATTCCTGAAATTTGTGGCCAAAAAAAAAACATATCAAACAAATCGTTGAACTGGACGAATTAATAATTTTTTATAAATTTCGGAGGCTTCTTGGATAAAATGCTTTGAGAAATGGTGTTAAAAGACCCTCACAATGAAGCTACTCTTAAATATAAAAAAAATCTCAATTAAGATGGCTTGGACACATCTTGCGAATGTCAAGATGTTTCTTTTTGATAGTATGGTGGAAGAGGGAAGGTGGATATTGGCACGCTCCAGACTTGGGTTTGACAAACTGAAAAAAGAAAAGCCCTCTTTAATTTTTAGACCCCTGATAATCCTAAGATAAAAGGACGAAAAGGATGCTGACAAATGCATAAATTGTATATCATTTTTATTTTCCACTAAACCAAAGAAAACCATCAGAACATTAAATAAAATTCAGACAATGTTTGAAGCCAAAACAAAATACAATGATCTTTCGCAATGTTAGGTGGACACAGAATAAAAAAAATTTTTTTCTTGTTGAGCAATTTTATAGATTGACATTTTAAAAATTAATTTTATTATTTGTTCTAATCTACTTATAGTATATTCATTAATTACACCTACATGTTTCGAAAAAACATTTCCATCATCAGGGTGTTTTATATATGTCAAAATATCAAGATGAATGTTTTGTTTTTATTTTATTTTTTTTACATTTAATGCATACAATAAATTACATTTTAAAAAATATTTTAAAATATTATTGATGAAGTTTTGGATTACACAAAATTATTGGAAATTTTTTTAGAATTGGACTAGTAGTTAATTTAATTGATTATTAATAATATTTTGTTTAATTTCACATGCTTTACTTTAATTTAATAACATAATAACTAATTTTTGAAAAAATATTCTTTGCAGTAGTATGTATCTTACATGTGCCATGAATATAAATAAAATTTTGTTTTGTAAAACTGTTAATGTACAAATGCCGTAAAATATAATAAATATAAAAAAAATTAATGCCGTAAAAATGACGTGTTGATGAAGGACTAACTGTTGATATATTTTTATATTTTAAAACTTTTTACAGTTACGCTTCCGTAGTGATACCAGATGAGTCTAATAATTATCAAATATAGATCTGCTAACTGATTCGAGGGTACACAGCTATCGGCTAATCAATCTTATTAGGGTCACAGGATGAGATTGTTTTCTTTTAGTGAAAAACGATTCACAGAAACAGTTTTAGCAAGTTCCTCGAAAAATAAACATGCATTTGCTAAGGTGTAGGTGAGATATCTCTTTGGTTCGCCTGTAAGCTGAATAAATTAATCACATTTGAAAATGACAATATTTTTTTGTTTTTTGGTGTATGTAAGTGTAAGAACTTTCTTCCATTGGTTTCTGAAAATGTAATCTCGAACATGTTGGAATATTATTATTATTATTATTATTATTATAGATAATGGGCAGGCAGCTTAAGCTGATAGGCCCATATCACTGTCTCTCATTTAAATATCCAGCCTATTCTTAAATTGGTTGACACTGGCTGCAGACACAACGCCCTCAGGCAAACTGTTCCACATATTGACCACTCTATTGCTTAATGCATGCTTTCTTGGGTTACACGAGAACCGAGACTTGTTCAACTTCAGGTGATGTCCTCGAAGGCCCACATTAGTGTTAAATGCAAACATATCTGTCATATTAGGAATATTGTAGTAGCCCGATAGAATCTTGAATGTCTCGATGAGGTCACCTCTTGCTCGTCGCTCCTGAAGAGTGGGCAGTTTCAATACTCTCAGCCTTTCCGCATATTCCAGATTTTTAAGACCCAAGGGCAATTTTGTGGCTCGTCTTTGAACATTTTCCAGTAAAACTATATCTTTAACAAAATATGGATTCCAGATCTGAGAGGCATGTTCGAGGAGAGGCCTCACATATGTCTTATAAATAGTTGTGAATAGTGGTACTGTCAGATGTTGGAATGATCTTCTCGGCTATGGTCTTCTCGGCTATGATATGGCTCTCTTGAATTTTTGGTTCTGGTTTTTTTCCAAACTGCGAGAATTCAAAATTAATCTATTGCATCACTTATCACGCTGCAGATAGTACAATAAATTGTACGAATGCAGAAAACGTGATTCATATTTGCAAGTCAATTCCGAATGTCAGAAAACCTAGAAACAACGTTGTTGTGTCAGTGTCAGGGTCAGGAAAGGAATGTATGGCGTGGTCTTTTCCTGTTGAATATGATAAAGGCAATATGAAAATTATATTAAATAAATAAGATTTGATGTGCGTTTACGTTACGTACTGTTCCACCTGCATATTATCACCTTGGAACAGCAGCGCATCATCTGACATTTAAATCAAGACTAAGATACTATATTAAAGATCAAATAGTCATTTTTTTTAGAGTTTTTCTCACTGCCTATGAGGTAATATTTTCATTAAAATGGCGCTGTATAAATTAGAAAAATAAAATTAATTTATTTTTGATTTCAGGCACGTAATAATAAATAATATAAAGCATACCTCCAAAGGTAGAACAGCAACTGAAAATTTACTTACTGTAATTGCGTAATAATGTCTTTAAATAAAAACATATACCTATATAAATTAATTAATTAATTAAGGAAAATAAAAAAATAATCTTAAACTAAACTTTAACCCCTTTTACATTAAACAATTATTCTACACATATTTACACTTGGACTTATGACTAACTCAACTTTCACTAACATTCCACTTGATACTCTATAGATACATAATAACCACCTTATGAAAATAAATACTACTGACGAACTCGAAAAAATATTATAATTGTGTGCTATAACGCCACTCTGGGACAGGCGTAGCCTAGTGGAGTGGCATAATCCACAAATTAAACAAAACAAAAAAATGTGTAAAATATCTTATGTTTTATCTTATGTTTTATTGTTAAATTAGTATTAAGTATCTTATTTGTAAACAAGGATTTTTAAATAAATAAAAAAAAATAAAAAATAAAAAAAATATTTTATTTGCTTTCAAATCATTGGTAATTGTTCTAAAAAGTATTACAAATGCTACTCTAATATAGCATTGTTTTCTTGTTATCTCCTAAACTACTAGGAATTTTGACTTGTTTTTATAACAAATTTTAAAGAGAAAACAATACAATGTGGTAATTTTAGCTGTGAACAAGAATGATATATCTTATGTGTTACCGAAAAATATGTTTTAATATTTTTTCTAGTGCAAATTTTTAGAAAGAGCAAAATTTGTTTCTTTAAGGTTCATGGAATTAGAATTTGAAGTAAAACAAAATAAAAAAAAAGCTAATTTTTGTCGGATTATAAATAAATTGAGCAAAGGCAGATTATGCTGCTAAAAAAAATGAAATTTATTTTATTCACTTCAAGAATGCGTTAGAGTATTTTATTATTATTATTTTTCAATGCACTCAATATCAGTGAGAGTATTTCTTGTAAAAATAATAAGTCATTTGAATATTGTACTAAGTATACGTAAATTATAGTAGTTTAATTTTTTTCATGTTCTTCAACTGATACGCATCAATTCTTAGATTTTTTAAATTGGCATGTAGTCTCTGAGAAATATGCTATCAGATAATTTAAAATATTGTGCAAATTTACAATACTTTACATATTTCGAACTTGGATTTAGTTATTTTATATTTATTTGTATATACTGCTGGTATTTGTATACATGTAATTTAATTGCAATCAATATCATTATTGAGACCCTGATTAAATCTATTAACTAAGGCAATTACATACACTTGAATCATAACTTTTGGCTCAACAAACATGATTATAATATTTTATGTTTTGTTTCAGAAATATTTTTCATAAAGAAGAAGAGTGAAGCTCTCCAACCATGGGGGACTTGTTCCGCAGCGAGGAGATGGCGCTGTGTCAGCTCTTCATCCAGCCAGAGGCTGCCTACACCTCTGTGTCAGAGCTGGGGGAGAATGGAACAGTGCAGTTCAGGGATGTAAGTGCTGTTTTATTTATTATATGCATAGGGATGTAAGGCTGTTTTATTTATTTAGTACTTACTCACAAGTGATATACAATGTGGGTTGGACCATGCCCTGTCTCACTAGAAGAATTTGTGTTGAGACAGGCATATGTTACAAATTAGTTGTACAGTTTAGATATTAACAGTACTAGTATAAAATGTATTAACAGTACTAGTACAAAATATAAAATAATCTCCCCAATTTAGTTGGGTATATGTAAAAAAATAAAAGCATATATATATATATATATAAGGGAAAAAATTCAAAACTAAGCAGTATATAAAAAATAGTGTAAAAATAAAATACAAATAGAGTTATTAGAAAAGGTTTTACTATCTCTGTATGAATGACTATCCTGCCAAATGACTTATTCATGGAATGAATTTATTTAAACACCTGTTGAAATGTTTCTATTTTATTTTGATAGCAGATTTTCAAAAATCAAATATCTCTAAGTAAATTTGTTTTAGGTTACATTTATCATCTGATAAAACAGAACATTGGATAGCATTTGAGCACAAATAAATAGTTGTCAGTACCAGAACAAAGAATTAGACAGAAATAACCTCAGCCTCCATAAAATATGCTTGAAGGACCATCAGTCACAAATATGTATAAAAACGATATTTAAATACTATTTTGAATGCAAATGTTTGATCAGAGGACCTGAACTATTAAAAAAAATTACACAGAATTGACATCCACTATTATACTAATATCGACATACTTTTTAATATCATTAATAGCCCAAAGATCGAGGATGCCGGATTTGGAAATCAGAATCGAGTCCTGTGGACTCAGTTTTACATCCCAGTATAAAAAGAAATTCGATCCTTTACTTTAAAAAAATCCTTATTTACATTTACTTACATCTATACCTGTAAAACTCAAAATCTGAACCGCTTGGCCGATCGGACTCAAAATTTGGAAACTTATATTTTAGGACTCGGCAGATAATATAGGCGACATTTCCCCCCTATTCTTTTAACCCTTCTCTCCCCCTGATATATTTTCGATGAAAATCTGTACCGCTTGACCGATCGGACTCAAAATTTGGAAACTTATTCTTTAGGACTCGGCGGGTAATATACCAATATACCCCTATTGAGCCTATCCCTTCTCCTCCCCCTGATAGATTTTTGATGCAAATCTGTACCGTTTGACCGATTGGACTCAAAATTTGAAAACTTATATTTTAGGACTCCGCGGGTAACATAGGCGACATTTCCCCCTATTATTTTACCCCTTCTCCTCCCCTGATATATTTTCGATGAAGATCTGTACCGCTTGACCGATCGGACTCAAAATTTGGAAACTTATATTTTAGGACTCAGTGGGTAACATAGGTGAGATTTCCTCCGTCCCCTTTTACCCTTTCCCTTCCCCCTGATATATTTTCGATCGTTCAAATCGAACCTTTGTTTCCCCCCACAAATTTATTTTCAACTTAATCCTTAACCCTTGCAACGCCAGGTACGAACAGCTAGTCTTACATACAATACAATTTTTTTAAATTAAAAACTCTCTAATAATCTATCAATGTGTGCATTGCACACTGCCACACACAACATATGTTTGATTTTCTTTGTTAATACATATACACATTTTGTATTCAGTCACTGCAAAATACAAAAACAGTCTAATTTGGGAAATTAATTGGCAAAGTTAATGTGTAAAAGTTTCACGAATTATACATTAGATATCGAAATAGCTCAATCTAATCTTCAGCTGTTCTCCTTCCTGTTTAATCAGTAAATCTCATTTAAATATTAATAAACTGGTAGCACATGTTGTATAATATTTTTTTTAATGTCGAATAAAAATGTTGTATTATTAAAATCTTTGTGACAAGTGTTTCTTTTGTATATTTTTATCAGTTTAGCTGTCTGTCTGTCTGCCTCCCATTGTTATGTAAATCATTGAACCTTATTCGTCAGACTTCCTAATTGATTAGCATTCAATGTCATTAACACGTTTCAGCAGGCATCCATTCCATTTTATGGGCTCCTCATTTGGCATACGTATTACGTTGGTGATGGTTAAAAAATTCTGATTGTCTTTCCTATACTTGAATATTGACAATGTTCTTATTTTTTATCTTATCTCGCTGAAAAAATTGTTGCATTATTAAAAATCTCCGCTTCGTTTATATAATCTCGCTTATGACATGATTGACTTGAAAATAATGATGGATGGACTATTTCCATCAATTTGAATTACTGTAGTCAAACTATCCAACTAAGCTTTTGTGATATATTGATATAGCAACCCTATTAGTAATATTTTTTTAATCAGCCTTTAATTACTGCTAATCTTGTTCCAACTGTTACGCTGACAAAATGACATCATTCGTCAGCAATACACTATGCATTCATCATTGTACACAGTCTTGATCATGGACAGATTACAAGATAGCATTTCCTCGCATAATTCTCTTATGCTATTTTTCTCATATGCACATGTATAATTTTAGGTTTTTCTGATGACTGAAAATATTAAATTCTATTCCAAAGCTTATTTTGACCATAGGAATGCTAAATGTGATATTTTCTTATACTATAATTTTATTTGAGTAGAATAGAGTATTAGTATCTGAAGCAAGGCGCATTCATAATTCATAAGTATTGCACTTAGATGTTAATATTTCTAATGTTCTTTTACCTTAAGTGATAAAACTTGTCTCGATTGGTCTTTATCTTCAAATTATTTTTAATGAATAAATAATTGTAACAAACATTTATTTCATTTTATCAATTTCAGCTGAATGCTGAAGTAAACGCCTTTCAGCGGAAGTTTGTGAATGAAGTACGCCGCTGCGATGAGATGGAGAGGAAGCTCCGCTACATCCAAGCTGAGGTGAACAAAGACGGTGTGAATGTTCCAGATATTCATGGAGAGACACCCAGAGCACCCAACCCTCGGGAAATTATTGATCTTGAGGTAATGCAAGTTTTCTCCAATGTAGTTTCATATTATGTATATACAAATAATTAACGAAATGTTTGTATGTTAAATTATTTTCATATTATTTTTTTAATAATTTGAAACATTATCAATTTTCAAATCAAATCCTGTAGTGTCCACCACCATCATCACCAAATGAAGTCCACATTTGTCTACAAATTTTCCAGTCAGTTTTATTATATACGCCGACCTATTCTGAAAATAACAATATTGTGATTTTGGTGATTATTACCCCAACACCCAAAAATAGACAAGCACCTTATTCGGTGACTACTACCCCACCACTCAAAAATCGACGGGACGTATTTATTTATGCCTGTATATGTAGTTAGAATATTTTGAGTTTGATCAAAATTTTCAACGAGCACAGTACTGGATTTTTATCCCAGGGACATCATTAATCAAGATATATTATAAATGTCTCATAGAGACTTAATTATATTTCTTTATGGGAAAGTAGATGTGGAAGTCTTTGGGTGTCATACGCTCATACGGCTGGCTTAAGTGATCACTTACATAATGTAATGTTCACCATTTCCACCCTTGATAGAATGAATACCACATCTATCACATTTTTGGAATTTTGGGGTTTTTATATTTAAGTTATATAAATACCTTATTAGTGACATCTGTATTTGATTAGGGGAATGAAAAAGCTTTGGACGCCCATTGTGCTTATGTATGTTTATAAATTTTTTAGTCGATTGAAGCAATGCTCTAACTTTTTGCAGATGAAATTGTTCTAAAATTTTTACTTTAATCAAATATTGTGAGGTCAACACATTTTTATAGAAGTAGACGAGAAATATATTTTACTCACGAAACCAAAATCACTGACTCAATTTAGTTTATTAATGATTTTAATGGTATAATATGTTGATAATTTCTTTTAGGCACATTTGGAAAAAACTGAAAATGAAATACTAGAACTGTCGCACAATGCTGTTAATTTGAAATCAAACTATTTGGAGCTGACGGAATTAAAACATGTATTAGAGAAAACCCAAGTGTTCTTCACAGAACAGGAAGAGGCCAATGGAATGGATTCTTTGACCAGGTACTCGATTGATTCTTTCACATGGCCAATTTCATTAGATTAGGATAATTTGTCTCAATATAAAATGCAAAACAACTTGTATTTTCATTTTTGGTTGTGTTTAACTTACACAGTGATAAAGCATTATTTGTAAAATAATATATAGTCACGGGATCGTGGCTATAAAAGGCAAATGAAATGGTTAAAATTAATTAACATTTTATAAATTACCTTAAATCGCTGCACGACACGAATTTAATTGGAGCACAGTTTTTTAATTAACACCAGTTTCGTAATTTGTACTCATTGTCACTCTTGGATATTTCACAAATACGTAGGTAGGTAATTTTCTTATCTATCGCTTGTTTATGGTTAAACATGCAAGTTTTATAGTTTCTATGGTCACATCTCGCTTGTTAAAATATCGAGTCAATGCAGTTTCACAATGTTTCCAGAATCTATTAGATTATCCCAGACCTTTGTATCAAATTCTAATTTTTACTATAAACGATGTAGATTGCTGTACAATCCTCGATTTTGTGCAATTCTTTCCACTTTTACCATCTCGTGACAATATTTTCGTTAAAAATTTTATTAAAAAAAAAAAAAACTATTTTAATACAGAAAACACGGCATATTAAATGAACAGTGCATTAATACAAAATATAAAGTGTACAGAGATGAACTACACCCCTGCTTTAGGCGGATGTGGGTCACAACAGAAGTATGCCCCCCCCTCACACGTATTTAAGGCACATTTATACTGTAGTTAATGTATTTATTCTTACATAATATTTAATTCTTCTAGTATAAAAAACACATTTTTTACGCTAGATATTGTAGATAGAGTCTCTTCAAGTAAAAATGCCTTTTTGTAACAAAGCACTACACATTTTCTAAGACATTATACAGTTTGACTTTTTCATAATTATTAATAATATAAATAATTATAAATAATAACAAGTTAAACATAGTGGAACTAGACTGTGTACCAAGAAATGCATGTTAGTTCATGTTTATATATTTTGGTGGTTTGTGGCATGTACATATGAACATATATATTTATTGAAGGAAATATTTTTTTCTTTTTAAGTTAAGATTATTTTGATTTACTATTTTTAAACGAAGCTAATCAACTCTGTGGATTCCCGGGACATGCCTCGGACTTATGTGTGACTTTATTTATAAAAAAAGAGATGAAACTATTTGACGATTATTTCGATAGTAGGGAAACAGTTTTGGTGTAATGTATCATTATATTGAGTGTAACCTTTTCACTGTCAATCTTTTATTTTCTTTATGTACTTACTTTTGAGTCTTTGAATTTTAGGGCTCTAATCCCAGAGGACGGGCAGCAGAGCGGGGCCATCCGAGGGCGCCTCGGCTTTGTAGCCGGAGTCATACAAAGGGAAAGAGTTCCCGGCTTTGAGCGGATGCTTTGGCGCATCTCTCGTGGTAATGTCTTCCTTCGTCAGGCTGAGTTGGATAAGCCATTAGAGGATCCGACCACTGTAAGAACCTATAATTTTATATAACACCAGTCTTTTTCTAGTACAAATTATACATTATTAACACAAAGATCTGTCGACAGATGACCCTGAGCAGGAACCTAGCACAACAATGACGAGTTATTAGATAATGTAGCCATGAAGCAGTACGAGGGCTGTATGACAAGTACCTGCATTAGGGAAGGAAACTCATTTAATTTTGTTATTTAATTTACTTCTCAACATCAAGCCTCCTTTCAGTTTTTTCTGCTGATACACTTAGTCCAGCGATATTCCAACTATTTTAAGCCATCCAAAATATATGATTTGTTAACCTCAGCAAAATAGGCCATTGTTTCAAAGATGACTTCACTTTCCGCCAAGCTATATTTTCATGTTTGGGAACATAATAAATTGCAAAGGACCAAAGCTGGAGAATATGGTGGATGACGTAACAATTCATAATGTAATTTGACCAGTTTGCTGCGGCACAATTGCGAATGAGTGAGCTGGTGCATTGTCGTGGTGAAAGAGCACTTTGTCAAAAGAGGCCGCTTTCTCATCAATTCAGCATTGAATCAGCCCAATAAATCGGCATAGTATTGCCCTATAATTGTCCTTCCCTTTTCCAAATAGTCAGTAAAGATGATGCCTCACAAATCCCACAAAACAGTGGCCACGACCTTCCCGGCTGATGGAACGGTTTTCGCATCTTTTGGTGCAGGCAGGCTCACCAGGTAAAGTTCACTTTTTTCATTTCTGGCAATGAAAGCCACATAAACTCTTCGGGATCACTCTTAATCTTGTCCAAACAGTGCTCTGAAGTTGTCGTGCGATTCTGATTTTGTTCTACTGTAAGCTGACGTGGCACCCATCTCGTTGATGGCTTTTTCATAAGAAATATACTTGCACATACAGTGGTACCTCGACATACGAGTTTAATTCGTTCTGTAACCTTGCTCTTATGTCAATTTGTTCGTATCTCAAAGTAATTTTCCCCATTGAAATTAATTTAAACGCCATTAATTCCGTTCCAGACCCCAAATGCCACCCCAGTTGTTTTTGTTACATCTTTTTGAATAGGAATTTTTTTTTCGATACTTAAAAAATTTATTAAGTATTAAATGACAAACTTTGTATAAAAACATAATAAAAGAGAATGTAACTTCACCGATCTTTGTCTTTTTCGTCACGCTTTCACTTGCAGGCCGTTTAAAAAAAAAAATGTACAAGAAGGTTTGTTTCTTCCTCCCTTTCAGAATGTTGGGGAAACGAGTTAGGCAAGTGTCATTAAATAGCTCCGATGCACGACCAGTTGTAACTTTTTTTTAAGAGTTGCAAGTGTTTCTTTTCCACAAACTGTAACGAGTGAGCCCCGCGCACTCGTATCTCAAAAAACTCATATGTTAGGGCACTCGTATGTCGAGGTACCACTGTACTTGCCTATTTTCAAAAGCTATTAGAACAAAACCACTAGATAAATTTGTTTGGAATTTTAACAGGCGCCTTTTAAAACATGGCGATAATGCTATACAGATTTTGCATCAGTGGCACCATCAGTCATTAAACACCGATACTTATCATACAGCCCTTGTGTAGCTAAAGATAATCTTTGAGGAGTTATAGCGTTATTCTCACTAGCCTTACTTTTAGGAAGGCCATAACAAACTTGGATCCGATTAAGAGGTGATAACGCCACCGGCTAAATTATTTGTGTGTGATTTGTTTTATTATTACTTGCAGGGAAATGAAATTTACAAAACGGTATTTGTAGCTTTCTTCCAAGGAGAGCAGCTCAAGTCTCGCATCAAGAAGGTGTGCACAGGATTCCACGCGTCTCTGTACCCTTGCCCTAATTCCCATAACGAGAGGCAGGACATGGTGAAGGGTGTTCGCACCAGACTTGAAGATCTCAATATGGTTTGTTATTTTTCTTAACCTTTAAATATAATAAATAAAGCGCAAGCCTTCAAATTATATTGCATGTATTTTGTTACATATTTAGGAACTGATTTAAATATGGTCTTGTTTCTATTCATCTTTTCCTCGAGTTCACTTTCTTTCCCCTTCTCAGAACCCAAAGCCAGTCATTTCCCGACTGGTACATTATTCTCTTAAGCTTAGGGCAGTTATAATATACAATTTTGTACAGTTGTATCAGGTACAGGGGTGTTCAACAGTGAGTTTATATAATGTTTATGTAGTAATTAATATATAATTGTTTAATGGATATAATTTTAAAAGGTTGGTGATAATTTGATTCCAATGTTAAATAAATGAATTTTTTTCCCATTATTTGTTGTTAAACTTTATTGCAGTGGATTATGAAGAAATTCCACCATAAATTAACAGTTTCAGTATCATTGAATGATTTGAAATGACTTATCGAGACTGATAAAAAATATGTAGGCCAAACTGCGAGAATCTTAAATACAAGAATAAAAAAATACCGCCATTGCCTATGAAATAATTTTCCCGAATTCTCCAACCACATAATTGATTCTTTCGATAGTCTCAAATTAAAACTACTCCACTCGGTTCTTCAATCTATTATTATATTAGATAATGAACAGTTTGGAAACCGTTAAGATCCTAAAGTATTTAAATTCCGAGAAAACACTTATGAATAATATCACATTCCAAAACACTCCTCCGATCATTAACTTGATTCTATTAAAGACTAAAAAAACTCCCCTCTACGCGGCCTCCTTGTCTACTCGAATAGATTAACAAAATTTACAATTAGTTATTATTACAAAGTTATTATATACACCTACCTGTTGATGAGAGGGACTGCTAAAAAATTCAAGTATGTATTGTGTGTACAAAATTTAAATAAAAAATAATAATTTAAATGAACAACTTCAAAATGAGTAATTATTAAAAGTACCTATATACATAATACACAACAACAAAAATCTCAAAAAATAATCTGAATGTTTGTTTCAAAATAGAGTAAATTTTTAAATGACTATTAAATATAAATTATTTTTTCCCTAGGTTTTGAACCAGACACAAGATCACCGTCAGCGAGTACTGTCCAGTGTGGCCAAACAGTTGGCCAGCTGGTCCATCATGGTCCGTAAGATGAAAGCCATCTATCACACGCTCAACCTTTTCAACATGGATGTCACCAAGAAGTGTCTCATTGGAGAGTGCTGGGTTCCTGTTGCAGATCTGACCAATGTTCAGAAGGCCTTGGCTGATGGATCGGTATGATTTATTATACATAACTTTTTCATTGATATGTTTTTCCGTAACATTTCTATTGATCCGTTGCTAATTATGTACAATCTGTGTTTCTATTAATACACATAATATGCCCAGTATGAAGAAGGGCCAATTGTATCAACTCGGTTTAAAGTAAAAGTTCATTTAAAGCATCGATTTTGTTTGATTGGTGGAAAACTATAAAATCTATGCTTTAAACAAAATGTTACTATAAACTGAATTGATGCAACCGGCCCTTAGTCATGTTTGTGTCTAATGATGTAAGTCTTGTTTAATCATGGGACATCAGCGGCGAAAGCCAATACCACGCTGTACCAGTGCTGGAAAGCAATTTTCCCGTAGACGCCAAAACCCTAATCTAAGAAACTAAAGATTTTTAACCTTTCCCTTACAGTGCTAAAATAAAAATGCGCGTTCCGGTGCTGTTTAGTCAATACACAATCAAAAATTAGCAATTTGAAATCGGAAAAATAAGAACATTCATAGCTGACTCTTTAAATTAATTATAATTGAGGTCAAAAATGATAATAATTGAGGTTTATTTGCTGAAAACATGAAAAAACCTTCTGGCAATGCTCACGGAACGGGCCGCACAACCACTCTGGGTGAATGCCCGAGATCTACTACCATACCGGGAACTGCGAAACGGCAAAACACAGTGTTCTATTCCTCGCTTTTCCTTATAGCGAAGTAGGCAAGAGTGAGACGCGAATATAGTTTCGCGCTTCCCGCACACTCTTCACGTATCGTCGCGTCTTACTCACAGCGCTATTTATATGCCGCACACTGGCACACGTTTGATTTTATTGGTGAATTTATTTCCGATTTTCACAAAATACCTCTAATATACCCGATAAATTCTGATAATAATAATATTATTTTTTAATTCAATGTGTAAATATATTATGGAGGAATACCTAAAATCTAAACCCGGTATTTATTATATTTATAGAGTTATTAGAAGCAATGTGTAGTAGTTATGCATCATAGGGGAGAGAGGGTTAATAAATAATATAAATGTGGAAAATACGTGGCAGCACTGGGCGAACAGCTGGAAACGTCAGTCGACGCGGCGCTACGTGGAGACCCGGTCGCGATTAGAAGCATTATCTGCTAATAAACTGTTTATCCGCAATTACCATTCCACATAATATATTTTGTTAATGTGCGATTGATTCCATATAAATATGTCCGGAATTGAAATGGTCACCGTTACATAAGGAAAACAGACATCCAAGCCCCGGATTATTACAAATAAAAAGCAACTAAATAATAAATATGTCAACAAAAAAGTGATACATCAACCATCATAACTTCCTTGTGTGATTTTTACCTTGCGCATTCTAATCTTGTTACAGGGTGATCGACTGAAACGGTATTAATTAAGCTGCATGTTGACTGAAACATAAATAAAATAATAATAACATTATAATACATAAAAATTGTGGGCACTTTTAAATATAAAAAATATAAATAAAAATGGTTTATATATAATCATTAGTAATTTTTATTGTTTAAATATAATCTTTTTAATATTTGACAACAACATTCCTACAACAATTTTTTGATAAAAAGTATTTATTTTTCCTATAATTTTAATGTTGTTTGTCTCTGTTGTAAAGTTGTCGTTTTGGCATTTACAACAAAATTGCTTTAGTGTAAACATGTTCTCTTTTCCTCTCGAGCTAGTTAAGTACATATCACCATAATATGTTGGCCTCCTATTATTTTTTTAAGTCTTCAATTCCCCCTGTGTGATAATGTGCAACTCAAACATTTCTGTGTGTCATTTATTTATTTAATTCATACCAGCATTTTTTAAAGATGGAATTGTTACTTTACTTATTACATTAAAACCTCGTTAATTCGAAATTCAATGGACCCAAAAAAAATATTTTGAGTTACGCAGAACCCCGTTATTTTCGAAATTCAAACTACAATTTATTTTTTTTCAAATTGCAATTCAATTGCGAAATTCGCCAAAAATCGTAAAATTCATCAAAAAATGAATAATTTTGGAAAAACGTGTGCATTTTAGCATATTTCAAGAAATAATTTCGAAAACGCGGAAACGAAAACAAAAGACCGCCACATTTCTATTTCTAAAGTATCTGAAATTGACATATCTGTTTAGGGAATGCAAATCCGTTCTGTTTTAAAATCCGGATTTTTAAGAACGGATTTTGTTCCAATAAAATAAAAGCACATGAAAATCGAATCAAATGATTTTTTTTTTAATTTGGAATTATTCAAACTATTATAATTAAATACCATAATTATGGTGTTATTCTTATTAAAATAATCAGTTTGTGACTCGCGTGCTGAGTAATGTTAATAAAATAATCAACGGGTACAAATTAATAAAAACTCTGAAGAACAAATAAACAAAAGTAACAAAACAATTTAACTTCACTTAAATCAACATAAAAACACGTAAAAAAACTATGTCATTTTTTGAGACATAAAATGTGACCTCAAAAATAATAAGGCATTTAAAGTGCTGTCGTTTAACCAGCTGCGAATTCGGTTGCACATAATTCCTGCTGCGGAAAAAGCACGCTCTGATTCAACACTTGTAATCTCCAGAGCCGATAGACTCGACATTCGCGAGATGCGCGAACAGCAAACTCGCTCGTTCCGATTTTTTTGTTAAAATTTCTTATTATTAAAATAATCCGGATTCGATTTTCAAATCCGGATTTGGAGGTTTAGTAAAAATGTGCAGATATCAGGATTTTTCTGATTACGGATAGTCCGGATTGCATTCCCTATATCTGTTCTCACTTGCGAAAAAAATCGAAATATTCTTTTAAAGAAGAATGGTCATCTGTGTGACCCAGGCCCGACACAAAAGAGTCCTACCTCAGTTTTTTTGTTATATTAAGTGTGATAAAAATATGTAATTTTTAAATTCTACTAACTTATATATATATATATATTGCTTTGTTTTTTTCTCCAGGTGTAGTATAAAAAAGTTATTTTTCACCCAGTTCTACTAGCATGCCCATCGAGTTTAAGCTCATTAGAAATGTCCGATGGTTCTACCTATCGCATTTAGTATCAAGGGTCGGGTCTGATGATAAAAAACATATCGTATATATTTGCGAGATGAGCCGCATATGGCGAGCAGCAATAAAACCCAGGTAGTCGGCACTGCCGTGTGGTACATGGATGCGTGAAACAATATTCATGCTGTCTTTATTTATTTATTTATGTACAGAAAGGACAGCACACAGTGCGTGCATATAAAAAAAAATGAAATCATCATAATATCAAAAACATGCAACTCTTACGTGCATACCTAATGTCATTTACTTTGTAATTCGCGACTATTTATTAATGTTTTAAGTGTGTTTGATGAGGGTGTGTAAATGTGTGTGTATTGTATGTGGCAGTGAATGGTGGACCTTATAATGAAATGAGAACTGGAAAAAAAGTCTTACTTTTATTCCTTCAGTTATTTAGAAATCAAGAATTAGATTTTAAGAACGTCAATAAAAACATTATGGTACAATATGTTTTTTATCATCAGACCCGACCTTTGATAGCAAATGCGGTAGGTAGGACCATCGGACGTTTCTAGTGAGCCTAAACTCGATGGGCATGCTAGTAGAACTGGGTGAAAAATAACTTTTTTACACTACGCCTGGGCAAAAAGCAAAGCAATATATTTATGTTAGCCACTGATATTGAATATAGAAAATACATATTTTTATTACACTAATATAACAAATAAACTGAGATAGGTCACTTTTGTGTCAGGCCTGGGTAAATTTTGTATGAACTGTGACCATTTTTCTTTCATCACATTAAAAAAAAAAATCGAATTTGAACGAATGTGAACTAAATTGTATTGATTTATGGCGCAAGGGGCTAAAAATTATTTCGAATTATGAGTTACCGTTAATTACTATGAAATCAGCATTTTGGGACTTGTGGGTTTTAAAAATGTCAAATTATGGCGAATTTTGAATTATCGGGTTACGAATTAACGGGGTTTTACTGTTGTAATTAGTAAGAATACAGTAAATACATACCTAAATGTACCCTTATAATTTTGTCAGCTGTGGTCCACGGCTCACCATTAATCACATTTAATTATTTCTCAATTTGTAGTCTTAATGAATGAGGATATTAATGGTCATAAAAAATATTGTTAATTTCAGAATGCTTGTGGAAGTTCTATTCCCTCATTTTTGAATTGCATCGAGACATCGGAAAATCCTCCAACATTCAACCGCACTAACAGATTTACTAAAGGCTTCCAAGCTTTGATTGATGCTTACGGTGTTGCCAGCTATCGCGAAGCTAATCCAGGTGTGTTTTTTTTAGTGATTAAGTTTTTTTAATAACATAATTTGTGATTTTTATTTTGTCTATTTTGCTCTTAATATTTTTATTATTTACTCCTTACTAAATAAATATTACAAAAATTATTTTTAGTGCAATATTTGAATTGACTATGTTATTTCTTGTTTTTCAGCATTGTACACAATCATCACCTTCCCATTCCTGTTCAGTGTCATGTTTGGAGACACCGGTCACGGTCTCGTTATGACCGCTTTTGCAGCATACTTGTGTATATTTGAGAAGAGCCTCGGTGCCAAAAAATCAACTAACGAAATATGGAACATTTTCTTTGCTGGACGTTATATCATATTACTCATGGGTCTGTTCTCCTGCTACACTGGATTTATCTACAATGATTTCTTCTCCAAATCTGTCAACATTTTCGGATCCAGTTGGAAAAACGTGTATAATGAATCTACCCTCATGGACAATGCCAATCTACAACTGCATCCAAAATATGGCTATTCGGCTTTGCCGTATCCCATGGGGTTGGACCCTGCATGGCAGGTAAAGAGTTTTACCACTTTTTTTTCTTTTTTGTAGTATTTGGACTGTCAGTCAGATGGCGTCATTTGTTTTTTATAATGTTGATCAGATTGTTTGATCTAGCGGTAAAACATTTCAATATAAATGAGGACATTACTTCCTATTTTGGATCTCATTGCAGGGTACACAGAGTATCCGAAACATCGGCCAGAAACATCATAGAAACACAGCAAAATACCCCATAATATTTAGACCAAAAGCTTCTGGATGGTTGTGAAAACCTAAGAACATATTGTTGTTTGATGGTTATTTTCAACCTACCAAATGTTTTCTCTTTTTTACAGCTCTCTGAAAACAAAATTATCTTCTCTAATTCTTATAAAATGAAGCTCTCCATTATATTCGGAGTCATCCACATGTTATTTGGAGTGGCAATGAGTGTTGTTAATTTCAAGTAAGTAATTTGATAATACTATCTCCCTTCCTTCATTATTTTTATTAGTTTTTTTTAATCAAAGGCTTATTAGAGCTAGCGATACAAGATATTGTATATTACTGCCAATACTAACTTTCCCATCTGTAATACATATGGCTTAGTCATTTAAAAAAATATTTAATTAGCCTATGTTGTAATGTATTTTCTTAATCATTACACTTATTTATTTTATGTTTATGATTTTTTAATATTTATATTTTCAGAATTTTTAATTTTATTCTTTTAATTTTTCAGTTTTTTCAAGAGACGATCATCAATTTTACTAGAATTTCTGCCACAATTTCTTTTCCTGTTTTTGCTATTTTTCTATATGGTTTTCATGATAATCTTGAAATGGTTTTTGTACAGCGCTGAATATGGTAAATAATTTGTTATATTGGTCTTTATTTTTTTTTTGACATTTTAAGTATGATATACATACATATTTTGTTTAATATTATACACACAATCAGAACTGACAATGCAGTACTGCTCTGCTATCCATAGCTTTTCAAGTATATTATTTGTACACGACTACAGACATTTTTGTTTTCTCATAGACTATTCATTATTTCCATACTTAGAAAGTCAGTGAAAAATATTAATGCTTATTATAAGGAAAATATGATACGTGATTATTATTTTAGATGTACATGGAATGCGGAATATGTTAATACTAATTTGCAATCATATATGTTGATATTACTTTTGTTTTTATTTTTATTTATAAAACACATTATCTAAAATGCGATTTAATTTTAATACATATATATATGTATATATATTAAAGCAAAACATTTCTCAATATTATTTTCTGTACACTTTTGGTACACAAAATGATAGAATATTGGCATTTATGGAAAGCAGTAGTGTATCATACCTAGATACTAATTTATGTTTTTTTCCAGTTGGCGTCAACACCAAGTTGTCACCTACGTGCGCTCCCTCCGTGCTCATCTTATTCATCAACATGATGTTATTGAGCGAGACCAAGGATACCAAAGATTGCGATGGATATATGTTCAAGGGACAGGGAGAAATGCAGTTTTACTTTGTAATTCTCGCTTTGCTCTGCATTCCTGTAATGTTGTTTGGAAAACCTCTTTACATCAAGTATACAAGAAAACCTCATATGCATAAGGTAAACTTTTATTTTTGACTGCAAAATTTTTGTACAAGGATTTGCAACCACTTAGGGCTGGTTGTATCAACTAAATTACAATTGGTTTAAACTGAAAATCTCGTTAAATCCAGTGTTGCTTGATTTTTGACATGTGTCTTTATTCAATGTTTCGACATTCAAGTCTTGTATTATCGTACATTGAAGTATGTACACATATCGACAATGGTAACGGCTTATTCTATCCACAATCCAAGAAACAGTACTCCAGATACATTACCTACCCACCTTTTCATCTATCCTGTGACATAAATGTAAAGTTATCCAAATGATGAGATGTAGGAAACAAATTTATTGTCAAAAATGCCTAGTGGCAAAATTCATCTAGAGTTGCGGCAAAATCCATTTCTTCTGTCAAAAACGTATTGTTCAAGGTGTAAGTAAATTACTTTTTCTATTAAAGGATATACTATAGAATCAGCTGATCATCAGAAAAGTCTGTGACATCCACAGAACATACAATTGGTGACATCCCACACAATATGTATTGTACATCCCGACACTATAATGTTGAAACACCGAATAAAAATGATTTTGATGACACATGTCAAAAATCATGCCCAGTGTGCATACGCACCGGCTTAAACGGGATTAGTAAACAAACTATGTATAATCCAAGTTGATACAACCAGTACTTACAAAAATAGAACCAAAAGACCTCAGGTTAAAGCTTTAAATGTTTATTCAATTACAGTGAAACTCTCTTAATACGTTTTTCAAGGAACCAGCAAATAAAAACTTATTAGGCGTGAAAACATATTAACAGTGATTTCAATATTTTCATAAATTATTTACACCTTTTAAAGCCTCTGGGGCCAGGCCGCACCTGTGCGCCCTAGCGCGACTGTTCCCAGGGGCCAGGGCGCACCGGTGCGTCCAGAACGTAATTTTTTTTTTTTCGACGGCCGTGCTTCGAATTTGAAAAATGTGACTTTTTCTCAGTAGAGAAATCCCGTGGTGACCTGTCGTTCCATTTTCAACTCAAAAACATCACGGATTATATTTTAAATCAACAATCAAAGCAGAAGTTTTTCTGCTGTCAAAATCGTATAGAATTGTTATAGATGGCGCCCCGATCGCGTGCTGTGCAATCGAAATTCAAATATTCCATCGTCAAGGTCACGCGCAATGTGCGCGGGAAATACTATTTATTTTTTTCGATTTTCGATTTATTTGTACACGTATACACAAATATATACGACATGTTTTGCAATATTTGTCAGTTTTTGTTGGTTTATGATTCAATTGAATACTAATAGTGATTTATTAACAAAAATACACGCAATTTTGTTGCGTTTATTTGAAATATGTGTGTGTGTGTGTGTGTGTGTGTGTGAAAGTGTATCATATTTATGTGTTATGAGTGCGATGTCCCGTCGTGTGCCGTGCCGTGCAACAAAATATACCACACAGAAGAAGATTATTATTATTAATTGTAGTGTTGTCTCTAATAAACAAATAAAAAATAATTATTATTTTTCGGAAAATGTTGCGCTGGCAACATTGTCGAAATTCAAAAAAAGTATTTTTTTTTACATAAATGATAAAAAAATCATTGCGTTTCGACACTTACGATAAAATAATATGAATGTGTGTGTTCTTTTTTTAATATACGCATGTTTTCATGGTTTTCTCGTAAAAATAAAAATCCCAAAAAAAAAAACAGAAAATCTCTGGCATTGATCTATATTTTGAGTGAAATTTTTAGGGTCCTCAACAAGTTAATTTTGTGTTTTAATTAAATTTTCTTTTATATAATATGACAATTTAAGGACATTTTATTTAAAAAAGTTAAGTGGGTAAATATATACATTTGTAAAATATTACCTTTGTAAATAAATAGTACCTAAGGGTCAGAAAACAATAAAAACCACCAAAGATATAAAATAAATTAGCACTGCCAAAAAATTTAAATATAAATCGGTGTATATTGACAAATCAAAAACCTCCCGAATACGAAAAAAATACAAAAAGCTACCTGTATCTATTTTCCCTGGCTTGATAAAAAATAACCATTTGTAAATAGTATTCTATTTGACTTCATTTTAAAAATTTATCCCTTTTGATAATTTCTACATAATTTAGGTGTACATTCAACATACCGCCTTGAGCAACGTCCTTTGATTTGTGATTAATTACGATTTTCTTTATTTTAATTATGTTTGATTTCAGACTACCTTAATATTTTCCCGGGCACGAAGAGAATTCGTGGTATTTTTTTATTGCTAAATTAAACTAGATCCGTTTTTTGTAACTCATTAAGGTCGGCGCCACACTACGCGTTTCTTCCGTCAAATTCCCGTCGCGTCAAATCTGCAACCGAATTTAGCCGTCACACACCTACTATATACCGCGGCGCGGCGGACCGCGTGGAGAACAAACACACGTGCGGACAATCTGTCAAATGTGGGCGCGTTGCAATCTAAAACACGAGACGCGGCGTTACCGATTTTACGTTGACGTAAGTTCCGCGGACGGGGAACCGAACACACGCCGAAACGAGTGTTCCGCCGACGGTGGAACGATTGATGATCCGCGTAGTAGCGGCGTTCCGCGGCGTCATAGACGCGACGAAAATACACTTAGTGTGACGCCGGCCTTAGAAAACGTGTAAAACATGTAATTAATATTGCCAATTGTTTCCTCGAAGAAATACAAACCAAAATGAAAACAGTTTTATTTAGGCGATTTTATTTCACGCCGACGTTGATTGATTTTGAAAAAATTATCGTAAATAATCGACGGATAAATTTATTTATTAAATATTATTTTATTAGCCTATTCAAATACTACAGGGTTTTTTCAGCGGCTAGAACTTTTGTGACGCCGCCAAACCCACTTAATTTTTATTGCGCCCATTTTTCATTTTAGGAATGTTGAACAAAATTTTGTCTTCCGAAATACGTATTATGAAGATTTATTTGTATGAATAAATTGAGTTCGGCTATAAATATTTTCACGACTTAGGCGAGAAACGAACATAAGCGGGAAACGAGTAGCTTGTTGGTCTTGTGGTTAGGACTCTCGCCTCGTGATCCAAAGATCGCGAGTTCGAATCTCGCTCCAAACCAGCAAGTTAGTCCTATTTTCATAGCACAAGCGTTTAGCTTAGTTTGAAAATAGTAAAAATATTGATGTGACACGTATTCCGTGTTCGCATCTCTATTTTAAAAAAAAAAAAAACGTATTAAGCCTAAAAAAAGATGGGATTTGTATGGGACTTTTTCGGGACCGCAGAGCTTAAACTTATTTAGCGGGAAAACTTATTAAAAGTGAATTTATTAAGCGAGTTTCACTGTATACATATTTTCTTTTCTTATTTTACATGCTGAGTAGTCCACCAATGGAGACATCAACCAGGGTTTGGAGATGACTCCTGAGGTTGTGGAAACTCCCGTAGCGTCCACTCACGAGGCAGCCGGTGAGCACGGGGAGGATGAGCCCTTCTCCGAGATCATGATACACCAGGCCATTCACACCATCGAGTATGTTCTGAGTACAATCTCTCATACTGCCTCCTACCTTCGACTCTGGGCTTTGTCATTGGCCCACGCACGTAAGTTACTTTTAAGCCACCAAATCGAGTTATTGTTTCATGCTCTCTTCTTTTCTTCTCCTGCATATTCTTCTCCTAAATATCAAATAATGTAAAGTTATAGTTTTTATTTTTACGTCTGCATAATCTAAGCAGTAAAATACAGTAAAACCCCGTTAATTCAAACCCCGATAATGTGAAATTCGCCATGATTAGAAATTTTCTAACCCACAAGTCCCGAAATTTTCATAACCCCGCTAATTTAAAAACCCCAGTAAATCATAATTCTAAATAATATTTAGCCCCTTGCGCCATAAATCAATATATTTTAGTTCACATAATTAGATTTTTTTTGAAACTTGACAAAATTGAGAAAATATTTTGATTTTTTTCACAAATGAGAACAACAAATATGTCAATATCGGGTACTTTGGTATTAAAAATGTCGCGATATTGTATTAGCGTAATAAATATTGCGTTTTCAAAATGATTTCTTGAAATATGCAAAAATACAGAAATTTTTTACTGTTACAAGTAAAGAATTAAGGGGGAATACCTACCTAAGAGGCGTGAAAAAGGCAATTTTTGTGAATTTTTATAAGAAAACCTATATGTATTGGTATCATTTCTACATGAAAGTACATACAGTAGAGCGAGGATGCCAATATTATCAGCTATAACTTAGTTATTTTTTTGAATTTTTGCTTGAAATTTTCACCAGACATTCTTAAAGGCTTTAAGAAAATGCAAAAATTTAAAAATCAATTTTTTCGAAATGTCTAGGCAGGTATTCCCCCTCAATACTTTTCTTAAGTTTTACGATTTTGGTGAATTTTGCAATTGCATCGCAAACGAATTTTTGTATCTTGTATAATTCAAAAAAAATATTTTTTGAGTCCCTTTAATTTCGAATTAATGAAGTTCTGCTGTAACTACTTTAAGTTTTAATGTTTATCCATCCAAATAATTTTTTGTGAAATAAAATTTAATGTTTTTGTATTGAAATTGCATTATTGATGTATTTAGTACAATAAATAATTGATACTTATATATTGTTACCATTTGCAGAATTATCGGAGGTGTTGTGGCAGATGGTGCTGAGATTTGGCTTCAGATCCCAGGGCTACTTGGGAGCTGTTTTCTTGTACTTGGTATTCATAGCCTGGACTGTCCTAACTCTGGCTATTTTAGTACTAATGGAGGGGCTGTCTGCATTCCTTCACACTCTCCGTCTTCATTGGTCAGTTGATTTATGAAATTTTGTTTATTTCAACCATCTTCCTTTTAATCGTGAATTCTCACGTACACATACATAAAATTATCACTATACGAAAAGCAAATGTTAAATCTTTTTTTCTCCCAAACTGCATGAACAAAATTTATATTACAACAATATTTATGTTTCCAATACAACAATACTTCCTCTATGAGCTTTATGTCAGTCTCTTTGAAACTTTTGTACGAGTGAATATAAATATATGATTATCTGTTGTTTTCCCAGGGTGGAGTTCATGAGCAAATTCTACACCGGTCTTGGATACCCTTTCCAGCCATTCTGCTTTAAAACTATTTTGGAAACGGAAGAAGTTGTTGAAGAAGCAACATAAAATAGATTATTTTTACTGTAAATTAATGTATTACATAATATCATTCTGATCAAATAATTATTACACTCTTTAGTAGTTCTTAGATTTAAAGAAAAAAATAGTATTTGAAGCATAATATAAATAATCTATAAATACAATAATTTGTAAAATTACCGAAACAGAGCTTTAAATTCAATGTCTTTGTAATAAATAAATATGTATATAGCATAATTTTCTTGTAATATTCTGAATTTTTAACATTTTCGTAGACGTGATGGCAATAACAATCAATATTTTTTCCCTAATTTCAAAAATTTGTAGCCGTCAAATAAAGTTAGAGTAGCTTGTGGGTGTAGTGGTTATGACTCACGCCTAATGATCCGGTGGTTGGTGTTTCAAGTCTTCCAGGACACCAGCAGTTAATTCTATTTTCATAGCACAAGCTTTTATCTTATGGGCCTACCACACGCACAAGTATCACCACACTTTTGCATGTGCATGCCGGTTTGTAAACGGAGCACCGTGTACAAAACACCAACTACACGCACGTTTGTACACGGAACACACCGTGCGTGTAGTTGGTGTTTTGTACACGGTGCAACCGGCTTGCGCATGCAAAAGTGTGGTAATACTTGTGCGTGTGTTAGGCTCATTAGTTTGAAAATATGTAGTGAATATTGATGTCATATTCCATGTTCGCATCTCTATTTTAAAAGTTACCTTTCTAAGACTGTCACAGTCCTTGTCAAATACACACAAATGTATAATAAATTAATGTGTCCATAAAATATTCCTATATACGGGTCTTTATTAGTTGACTGCGCAATTCCAAACATGTAAAATATGTATTTTTAAAATTGTATTCTATGAAGGAAAAAAGTTATAATAAGTGATATTGGAAAACTTCAAAATTCATGTGTCCGCCAATGTGTTAAAAAAACTAAGTATTATTACTTTTCCTGTAAATAATATTTTTTTTGAATGTACAAAAACCATATCCTTCTTATATAATGTAGTCTGATTTTATTTTCATATTATACAAGGTGTCTCATATCTAGTAGCAAAAACTTTGCAGGTGGATTCCTGCCTTGATAATGAGTCGAAAATGTTCAAGCAAGCATGACCTAATATCAGTAGTTATGGAGATGTACAATATCAAAGATTGCATTTTTTGTCAATAATTCAAAAGCAAATAATTCTAAGCAAAAAAATTCAACGTTAATTACAATAACTTGTATTGATTATGAAAAATTCATTATCAATAATTCATTATCATTTGAGTAGCTTGTTGGTCTTGTGGTTAGGACTCTCGCCTCGTGATCCAAAGGTCGCAGGTTCGAATCTCACTCCAGACAAACAAGTTAGTCCTATTTTCATAGCGCAAGCGTTTAGCTTAATTTGAAAATATGTAGTAAGAATATTGATGTGACACGAATTCCGTGTTCGCATCTCTAATTTTTTTTTTAAAAAATAAATAAAAAATATAGGTCATGGTTGCTTGAACATTTTCGATTCATTATCAAGGCAGGAATCCACTTGTAAAGTTTTTGCTACTAGCTGTGAGACACCATGTATTAAATTTGCACAAATGATAAATGCCTTAAAATTTGTAATGTCAGTCAATTATTGTGAAACCAGTACCAAAATATTTATATAGAATATAAATTTCACAAATTTTGTAGATATGAACAAAAGTAAATATGTCGAGTATATGTATATATAATATTATGTTACATTTGAAGTATTAATTATTTTTCTATAATTGATTTACATATATCTATATTTAATTAAAGAAGACCAATTTTAAAAATAAATCTGTAAATCGTGAGAGATCTTCAAGGAATTGAAACATTTTTACCATTTTATATACATAACAATGAATATTGTCCAGTTTTATAAAAATCGTGCCTTATTAAGAAATATGTATTTTATTTTTCTTGGTCTTTTACCAGCTTTTCTTGTATTTAAAAATAGTGTTATGTTATTCTTCAGGTTCGATGTCTACGAGCGGATGAAAATTATCATCAAATGTATATATTATTTTTCCCAGTACTCTGAAGTATGTAACATTTTATGATGTTGTCAGCTGTCATTTAGAGGAGAGTTAAATAATTGTAAATAATGCATACATCATATTATTTTTTAAACTGTTCTACATAATCAATGTCTGATACTTTTATTTACACCTAAATCGTAGCAGTCAAAGAGATTATTGATATATTTTCTCAAAATATAGCTAGGTTTTGCAATTTTTATCCCTTTATTTGTTTGCAACTTCAAATTTTAATTACTTGTATGTAATAAATTGTAATAAATCTTGTAAACACTACTAAACTTGTATGATTATAATTATCATGAAGAAGGAAAGTAGAATAGTTGTTTTACCTTGCCCACATCAGTTTCAATACAAACATGACACATCTGTTTATCGCTCTGTAGTTTTGTACTCTCCTCGAAAATTTAAATTTTACTCATTGCGCCTCTAAATTTTGGACAACTATATTAATTTTCCTGCTATGTCTTTTCTATCAGTTTTTTTGTAAATTCTTATAGAATAAAATTGCCCAAAGTTTATTCTTTTTATTTGATAAAAAGTCTGAATTTAAACAAAATACAGGAATTTTGACCATACTATAATGATAGTTTTAAAATCTTGATTTATTTTCATTGAATTCTGTTTTGTTTTGTTGAAATAAATACTATGTGCATTGTTTATTTCGTGTTTTTTTCTCTAGTTAAGGCGGCACATTTAAAACAAATTCATCTTTTCACATTTTTACGAAAATGTGGGGTTTTAGGCCTGGACCACACTTATCGGTCCACTCTTGCTTCAACAAAATATTAATATGTATACAATTTACAATGAAGTCATTCACACTATGTGTCTCGCTCCAGTCCTGGTACAATCTCAGTATAGTACGGAAGAATATTCGACTGGAGCGTGAGCAGACCGAGAGCGGACCGATAGCGTGGATCAAGCCTTATTATTAATTTATATCAGAATATATGTGCTATACTACATTTTTTATGAAAATTGCTAAGAAAGAACCTTTGTTCTAATATAAAAGTAATAAACCGAACATCATTTACAATTGGCTGTATTTTGAAAACAGCAATATTGGGATCTTAAGATTGTTACCCCAACACTTAATAGACTAGAATAAAAATAAACAAGATTTAAGTATACTTTGGTTATTTATTTTAGTATCTGCTTGAGAGAGAGGTTACGTTTGCGGTAGATACTTCGGTAATCAGTTTGAAGCTCTGTCAGACCAGACTGCCTGGATAAGAAGGCACCGGAGAAATCAATCCCTTTGATATTCGCTTACCATGCATCATCTGAGCTTGGTTGCAACTGTCTTTATTGCCTAAATCAATTAAATACGAAAGTGGCCACTATTAAAAGAAAACAAAAGACGTTAACTGTTGAAGTTAAAAATTTTATTTTTAAAAAGCCATGAAAGTAGCGAGAGTTCTCGAGGGAATATATTAATTATTGGTGATAAAAGGAATAAAATCTTCGACTATTTACATGCAGACTATTTTTTGACTATTTCGATCCCAGAAAACGCCAAACTCTCAATAAAAATCCAACTGTAACATCTTAAAACGACTCAGAGGTTCAGGCATGGGTTACTGGAAACAATATGAAGGAATGTTCTGAGATAATGGCTGATGATGAAATTGAGAATGCGCTGACAGAAAATGACAGCATTATAGAAAAACAAAAACAAACTTCTAACACAGTTTCATATAAAGATGCTATTTTAAATTTTAACACTTGTTTGGGGTGGGCAGCCGAAAAGAATGTTGATTCCCACCAGATTTGCGCCAATAGAGAAATTTCATATATGTATCTATATAAATTAAAATGTAGTGTTCGTTTGTACAAAATCGCTAATCTCTCTCTGAAAGTTTTTCACCGATTGCTTTGAAATTTTGGCACAATGTTGCATTCAAGTACGAAGATGTTTTTGTACACTTACTTTGTTTTTACATACTTAATATTTATTTACATAAATAAAAATGTTAATGTTTGATTGCCCAAAATCTTAAATCTCCTAAAGTTCTACACTATTGTTTTGAAATTTTGACACAACGTTCCATTTGAATTCGCACTGATTAGGTATTTGAAAAAAAGGCGCCGGTACCTACCTACGTTTTCAATATTATAAATATTTAGATATAGGTACCTAACATATTCCAAATTCAATTTTTTTTTTGCATTCAGTTGTCTTTGCTTAAATAAAATGTTTGAACCGATGAGAAAGTTCAGCCAATCGTATCACGATATTTCAAAATATAGGACATTTTGTATACTGTCCATAATAAATGTTTAATTTCGATACTTCTAAGCTTATCATTCATATCATCATAACAACCATTCATATTGCACAATATTAAACACAATAACAATATACTTCTATAAATCTAAAATAAAGTGAATATTGTAGAAACAGTAAGTAGTTTGCACTAAAATTATTAATGCATAAAATGCACTTTTCGGTTCTCTAATTCAGACAAAATATTTATAACGATACCAATAATAATAATAAGCGTTTTTTGTAAAACAGCGCCATCTGTTAGACGTAAAAGAAACACACTATCTATACCTACAAAACTCAATGTCTGTCTGTCTGTCTATTCTCTATACAAATCTACACCGTATATCCGATCTGACCCAAATTTTGCATACTTATTCTTTAGGATCTGGCGGGTAATATGGTCGATATTTCCCCCCTACCCCTGATATTATTTTCTACGCAAATCTGAACCATTTGACAGTACTGACTCAAATTTTGCATACTTATTCTTTAGGACCGGCGGATAACATAAGTGATATTTCTCCCCTCCCCCTCCCCTGATATATTTTCCATCCAAATCTGTACCGTTCCACCGATCTGACTCAAATTTTGTAAACGTATTCTTTTGAACCCGGCGGGTAACAAAGGTGACATTTGCCCCTCCCTCTTTACCCCTCTTCCGCCCCTGAAATATTTTCAATGCAAACTACCATTTGACTGATCTAATCCAATCCAAGTTATAACTTGTATGGTAAATGGAGCAATCTGTTATGCAATTAAAAAAGAAAAAAAACGGTGAATCGGGGATTCCCATAAATTAGATGGGGTCTTAAATAAAAATGAATCTGGGTATGGTATCTTTAGGGGAAATGTAAATACTAGTTATAATGTAGCAGCGTGCTATGTGGTTGGTTCACTAAAATATTTTTATTTAAATTGTGTCTTTGGTGTCTGGTGCGTCTTATTCAAAATATTTTTTTTTCTAAAAAGAGACGATTAAAGGGGTGCTGTAGCACAGGTCCGCTTGATGTTATGGCAGACACTCGACTTTGTTCTATCTCCCTAGTCTGACTTTCTTTGTTCTCATATGTTTACGGGCGCGGCGGTTTGATTACGTTAACGGAAACAAATCGCTGGGTGGCATGGGTACTGTCACAGAAGCTGCGAACGCCAGTTATTTGGGATTTGTATCTGATTGTATCAATGATAACTAAGATGTAATTGTTGTCTATCGAATTGCAAAAAATCAGTTGCCATCATTGACGCAATCGACTTGCATTGTGTCGAGACACAGTATGCGTGTGTGAGATGGACGAAGAATCATGTCCATCTGTTAAAAACGTGAATCTTGTTTGGCACATGTTAGGCGACGCTTAAGGCATGCTAGGTATATGTATCGTTTGAATGCGCTTGCGTATATTGTGTGAGGGTTATGGTGATAAGTGTGTAGAATAGATAGATACAGATGTCAAGAAAACGATTTACAACAGTCGGTTTATTGGCGGAAAAGGTTACAAGGCTTATCACATACTTAGTACACTTAGGGATTACAATCCCGGTGCATTTTTCCAATCCCGAGAGTGGCCAAGATAGCTATCGGTGATTAGGAAATAAATTATTTATTTAAATTTTGGCACTTATTAAACTAAATAAAGGTACCATTCTTCATTTAGTTTAATAAGTGTTCTTCAAAGAGCTAGAGTGAAAAGAGAGTTGCTGACAAATATCAAAATCCGAAAGGTATCGTATTTGGGTCATGTGCTCAGAGGAGAAAAATATGAATTGCTCCACCTGATTCTTATGGGCAAGATAGAGGGTCGTAGAGGTGTTGGAAGGAGACAAATTGCCTGGCTCCGCAATATACGCGACTGGACGGGCATAAGAAGTGTTGGAGAGCTGTTTCGTGCTGCCCAGGACAGGGACGCTTTCTCTCGGGCGATAGTCAACGTTGGGGGGACCTGACATGACACCAAAAGAAGAAGAAGAAAGGTACCATTAGCACAATATTTTTATATCAATTTGAATTTTATGTTCTATGTAAAATTAAAATTGCACCGCAAGGTAATATACAGGCATGGAAAATATATTAGTGGTGGAGGTGTGGTGAAGAGAGAGGAGGGAACTTAATATTTTTTACCTGTCGGGTCCTAAAGTATGCAAAATTTGGTTCAGATCGGTCGAACGTTACAGAATTCCATTGAAAATATATCAGGGGAAGAGGGAAATGTCGTTTTTGTTACCCGCTGGGTCCTAAAGAATAAGTATGCAAATTTGAGTCAGATCAGTCGAACGGTACAGATTTGCATGGAAAAAATATCAGGGTAGGGGGGGTTAAGAGTGAGGTGTTATATGTAATATTTCTTACCTGTCGGGTCCCAAAGAAGAATTCTGCAAAATTTGGGTCAGATCGGTCAAACGGTGTAGATTTGTATAAAGAATAGACATACAGACAGGCTTTGAGTTTTATATGTATAGATAACCAAAAGGAAATTAATAAGATTTGAGTGTCTTATTTTTTAGAATCTTGGAAACATATCAGGGGAAGGTTATTGATATTCGAATCACAGAGACGGCTTCTCAGTTTACGCTGCAGAAAATGCTCTATCGAACTCAATGCTCATGAAAGGACTGGTAATCAGGCATTTATATATTTTTTCAAGATACGGATCTCGAATTGCGATTCAACGGATGTATATTTGGCCTTAATCTATGTCTTAAAAAGCTTATAATTATAATAATACTAGCTGTTCGTACCCGGCGTTGCACGCATTAAGGATTAAGTTGTAAATAAATTTGTGGAGGTAAACAAAGATTACATTGTTTCTTATTTTAATTAAGTTAATTAAAACGATGTTTCCATTTAATCAAGGCTGGAATGGATAGGATGTCTAGAGAAGAAATGTGGCATATTTTTATCCGTCAGGAATACGTATGCATAATTTAAGTCCGATCGGCCGAACGGTACAGATTTGCCTTGAAAATTTATCAGGAGGTGGGGAGGGGAGAAATGTCGCCTATGTTACTAGCCAGGTCCTAAAGATAAGTATGCAAAATTTGAGTCGAATCGAACTAACAATGTAGATTTATTTGTATAGAGAATAGACAGACATTGATTTAGCCATTGATTTATCTTCTGTGTATAGTTTTCTGGGATATTCTTCCGTGTATATATGACCTCTCTGGCCGACTATCGGATCCCATTGCAGGGTCCATCATGTTGCTCCATCATGTCCATCAGGGCTGATGTGATGGGTGTGTTGAAGTGTAGGTTAATTATTGCCTTGCAATACCGTACCGAAGTCAGGGTGTGTCCAAGTTTGTGTTGGGTTAAGTACTGGATTGCAGTACCGTGTCGAAAGCAGGTGTGTGTGTCTTGATGTAGTGTGATGTGCTTCCGTGTCGGAGACAGGTCAAGAATTGTCGTTGTCAAGAATTTATGTGGCGTTATGTCACTGTTTTATCTACTAACGGATGTCGGAGTGTGCGGATCGTCGATTTGATTTATCCTACAGCGCCGGGTACCACGATGTTTTTAACTTAAGACCGTCATCCCTATTTATGTTTACCGGGTGCTTGTATATTTCGATTGCTTCTTTGACCAGGCGCGTGTGGTGACTTTTGGGCTTTCCTAAGATTTTTGGCTCAAATGAAAAATGGTGGCCTGTATCTAGAAGTACTCAGCCAATGCCGAGTTTTCCGGATGGCCGAGTTTGCATGCTCTTTTATGCTCATCAACCCTCTTTGAAATCGTGCGTGCTGTTTGTCCTACATACACTTTGTCACAGATTCCGATCCTTCGCTGGTAATGACAACGAAAGTATTATGTTTGATTTATCATCAACGGACATCAAGCAGACAAGGAAAGTATTATGTTTGATTTATCATCAAACATAATACTTTCGTTGTCCGCCCGTCCATCTGTCTGTCTGCCTGTCCCTGTAACTTCGTGTAACCTTCGTAATTTCATTCGAATTCACGGCTAAAAAATGAAATTAAACGGCCGGAGATGGGCTTGAATCCCGGGCCAGCAAACCTGAACTGGTGGCTCAACATATGTTGCTACGGCCGCCTCTCCGTGGACCACCAAAAATATACTATAAATATATAATAGGGCTAAGCAAATGCGCGAACCAATGTTCCGTCATTTTTGACGGGTTGCAGCTAGATAATAATAACTACATAGCCGTAAATCATAATATATTATATTGGAATGATCTCGGTTAAAAAATAATGAGATATTCCTAATAAAAATCTAGACTTCGAAAATGCAAGGAGAAAAATATTTGTTCCGCGAAAGATTAATTTGCTTTTGTGATATTAAAATAAAAAATGGCAGTGAATATTAAACGTCCAAGTAGGTACGATTGAATGTTTGGTGATCGGGTTGGTGAAAGGAAAATTAGATTGCTGTAGGTAGCTAAAACATGTATATTTTAAAAATTCAAATAAATTAATAATGGTTAGGCCATAAGTACAAACGACGGTTTAATTTTGTCTAATGACGTTGGTAGAATGTAAGTAAATCGTATGTAAAACCTTATAGTATCATTAGTAATAGTGTAACCTATGTCTTTGCCTACAGCACGCCACTGGTAATAAGATCAGTTTGTTGGAAAAGGGATTTTTGTATTGACTTGTCTAAATCCTGAAGCAGAGAAAGTACCTATATCAATAAAGCACCTAAAAAACAAATTGTCCAGACTCTTCTTTGGCATTCATTGATTGTAGAAGTCTACAACACGCATCTTATCGAGATAAGATGGGCTAGAACTACAACCTATTTATTTATACAGGAAATATTACGTATATTTTTTATATAAGTATCTCATAATATTGCCAAAATTCGAGTTCCTAATATTAAGAGCCCTATTCTCATTTAATATGCATCCCTGGTAGACTTTTCAAATCGTATTCCGCTAACCATTGTTAATTTATTTTGGTAATAAATAATATTTAATAATTTTCTTTTATTTGCGTTTGGTTGAAGATCGTACTGACACGTCACGTGCATCAGCCATTCGTATCGGTAGTAGGTACTTTTCAAATCAATAGTGATCAGAAGATATTCCATTTTCATTGTGTCATCTGCGTAACGAATATTACCCCAATTAACGCTGCTTTGATATAACGCGATTTTTTCCGAATCCGTAAATATTCAATGATTCGTTATAATTCACGATCCTACTCAATGCCTAAAAATGCGCTAAATTTACCCTAATTCAATTTATCGATATTTTCTTTGATTTGTATATAATACGATTATTCCCGAACACAAAATGATACCACGATTTGTAGGACATAGTCAGATAAGATGACACACCAACAATATTGATTTAAATATACACGTTAAAAATGAACCAATAACGCTTTAGAGAGTGCCTGTAGATGTCGCTGATGTTGACATTCAGTATGGCGGAAAGCGAACACAGATTGCAAAGTTGTGCATATTTTTATAATTTTGATGTGATTAAAAATTTTGCTTACGCTTGTGTTTGGTAGTGAAAATATTCGCAAGGTAAGGAGCTTCTAGTAAAACTAATTTAGAATATCTATTAGAACTATTATATGACACAAATATTGATAAAAACGCATTCCAACCTGAAAGTTTTTGTCACAACAATTAAAATAAAGTTTGCATTATCTATTGGGTAAGATGACATAGGTGTAAGATGACATACTATGTCATCTTACCTTTTCATATAGTTCATTGCATTTACTGCAATGAGTTATTTAGCCAATCTAGGCCAAAAGAACATTGGGTGAAGTGCCAACTGTGTTCCAACTGGTGTCATACACTATTCGCAGGCATACCTGCAAGAAAGAAAAATTTTATTTGCGAACTATGCTCGTAAGATTAATAGTGTATAAAACGACATACCTTTAAAGTCTAAGATGACATACTATGTCATTTTACCCTATAGATATGTCGTCTTACACACGTCAACCTAAGTGCGATTTATGTTATTTTCTTAATTTTATGTCACGTCGATTGTTCTAAATGATTGAATAAGAAAATCTATCAAACTTCCATTTGTTCATTGAAAATTAATCATTATAATTTTTTATATATTTCCCACCTTGATTTGATAACTAATAAAGGTCTAAAAATGTTGGCATTTGTTTTAAGAAATGCACAGACCTGCGCACTTATAAAGTCCTCTACACTTCTCTTGTCAGAAAAAATTAATAATATTTCTTTATAGGATCATAAATAGCACGATTGATTGCCCCCAGATTGTTAGTCTGATCGACTTATATGCCCCATCGAGGTCATCAAGACACTGCGTTATTCTATTATAGTGGAAATGTCAGAACTAATGCATTAGAAAACTCTTTAATTCCCAGATTACACTCATTAGGGAATGAACATGCAGAGGCGGCTGACATTTTTGCTGATAATATAACTGTGTATACGACAAAGCTAATACAATCCTTTACATTTCAACGAAATGGAAATGGATAATAAATTTTTTTGTATTATTATTTTACCTTTTAACTATTATTATTTGTACCTTTTAACTGTATCATTATTTTATCTGTTTTATGTTATTTAAAAAAAAAATATATTCTGTATATTTGTAAAGCCCATAAGGGCGTTAAATAAATAAATAAATGAATAAATATTTCAAAATGAGAAATCTTTTGCTAACAATACTAATATTTTGTACCTGTATATTTATTATGTGATAAAATAACTTCGTAATACAGCGCTTTGTCTTCGCGAACGCATTCTGAACGCAAATCGTGTTATTACTATGTATTTAGATTATTTTTCTTTATTAGGTACCAGCGCCAATGGAGAGCCTTCTCAAATACTTAATTTGGATTAAAGAACATTGACGAAAGGATATAACCACGCCAAACTCCTCTTTTTATTTATAAATATTTTAATATAACCAAATTTATACGCGCTGTTAAGATATTGAATGTCAAGGTGTTCGCGCTTCTGCGGTAGAGGAAAGGTTAATATAATTGAATTATCGTGCGTGTACCGGAGTCAAACGCGAGGGCACATCCATTATGCAATTGAGCGGATCTATTCATCTATTGATGGTAGCGAGGCGGCTTCAGTAAATCATTCTTATAAAGTAAAGTTCATATTATCAAATATAATACAAAGAAGGTACCTCTATTATTGTAAGTGAATATTAAAAAAAAATTAGGCACGACGACACGACACGCGTTAAATCAATAATCCACGATCGGTTTCTTCGTCGTGGCTGGTTTTGTGCTCGGCATTACATAAATGACAAAATTTTTTTTTTTGTCAATGTACTATTTAGGCGAGGATTATAAACGAATTTATATTAAATTTGGTTTTGCTTTCCTTAACCTTCTGAGACCCGAAACTAAATTTTATGATTCATCACTAAAAAAATGGTAACGTAATTCCATTAAGAATGAAAAACCTAAAAATATCACATTGTATACAATCTTAATGTACGTATTACTTAAATAATAATCTATATAGGTATTTTTCAACTTATCTGAAGAAGAGAACATTGTTCTCTTTGTTTATAGGTATCTGTAAGGTAGTGGGAACTAAGTAATTTTAAGGCGGCACATTTACTGCAAATACATATTTCGGCGTTTTTTTAGAAATTTTTGATTTTGGATAGATAATAATCCATCTATATAAGAATGTATTATATTATAATGCTAGACTAATTATTTTAGAACGATACTATAGATAGAATTTCTATTATAAAAATAATATAATTAAAGTAATTTTTACTAAAAAGGTGTAATACATTTTTTCGTGTAAATAGCTGTTCTCACGTCATACGGCTTAAAAAGTTTAAATTAGATAAAAATGTAAGTTCCAATGCACTCATTTCAAATCACTTTCAAGGGAGAGTGCAAGATGCGTTTGGATGCAACTGGACACACAGAGTGTAGTGTTGTGTGCTCGCCACCCGCAGCCCGGGGCGCGAGAGTGGTGGGGGAGGCGAGCGCATAAAACTGGGTGCACTCGAGCGCACCGTCTCTTCGATTCCCGAGTTACGCTTTCGATAGAAAGACTCTAGTACGCTCGGTCGGTAACGAATCATTCTGTTAAATAAACCTAGAGTAAATCACTTGTCCACCCTAAATACCATCACTGCACTCCCAGGCGGGAATACACAACACAGAGAACTACATCAAATATAAGTGATGGAAACAACATGGCAGGTATACGTTCATTACATTAATTTCTGAAGATTACAGCAAATGACCGGTTACCACATACAAGTAAGAAAACTAATATATATGTTAATATCTCAACATTAAAAAAAAGTACCCCATAAAAACCAAGTTTTTATTATACTCCCTTTCTTTGTAAAATATAACAACAATTAAAGACGAATTAAAACATGTAACATAACACTAAACTTACAGTAATTTAATATATTTCTAAAATGTCAGATGTTTTAAGCATTGATAAGACACTTCATGCTTTGAAGATTAAATTCTAAAAACATCTGTCAGTCAATATAGATTTTCGACATTCGTAGTGAAGTACTTATTATGAATACCGACGGAGTAATTCAAATTTAGAAAATATTCCGCGACGTTATCGGGCCGCTATGCCAGTAATCAATCTTTTCTAATGATTCCAATTTGAAAAAACCAATAAAATTTCTAAAAATCCGAAATTATACTATAATTATTATATTTTTTAACGAAAATTTGATAGATCTTCTTGATTGGATCACGAGAAAAGGGTTAAAAATTGATCCAAATTTTTTCACCCGGCAAGCCGGCAAGCAAGCAGACGCCACGAGTTAAAAGAAAGGAAGTAAAAACACATTTCCATTAACTCAATTCAGTTTATTTCTTAATTATTTTATCTGTAGAGTTTTCTGGGCTATTTATTCTACCATGTGTACCTGACCTCTTTTTGCCGAAGTTTCAACTGTATCCGCCTTTTATCTAGTTTATATGTTATCTATATGTTTCTATTCATGAATTTTCAGCTTTAAAATCCTGCAATTATTATACAACAACAAATATTTTTTAGAGTGAAAGGGTTAGGCCTTTCAATTTATGGTGATTGACGCTCTTTTCAACGCATCGAACAGCTTCCGTTCTGTTGTTATAAGTGCTAAAACTAATCCCTTCTTGTGCTAACCAAACTCACATACTTACCAAAAGTACGAAAAGCGCTATACTATCTAATTCCATAACGACGAACGGAACGGAAATTTTCATTAAGTGCCGCAGTCATATCCTATTCAATACCGCGCAGGCCCGCGCTGAAGACATTTCGCATACATGACATTTTGAATGTTACGTTTCTATTGAAAGGTTTTTGGAGAATATCTCCTCACGTATTAAAATATTTTTCGATGCACACAGCTCTTTCATGAGGTGCCGCGTTGCTTCTCGCGTACGTTGTCATCCCTGGCGAAAGACATTTCGTTCGACAGGACGCTTTTGCCGCGCTTTAGTTTTTAGTATGCGATCGTCTTCAGCGGAAAGCGTTCGTCGCGGCGTAGTTGAGTGTCGGGAAATTACACAGGAAATTGGAACAATATAGACATTGAAACTTATTTCAAATCATTCCATTTTCATCGGTAAATTATGATAAACAATATTCGTGGAATATGTTGTAAATATCGCCATCTTTAAATACAATCGTTTCTGACAGCGCGGGAATTTTTTCGAATTTTAAGGAGGTTCTTCGATTAACTTATAATGCTCACGTTGTTAATTTGTAGTGTTATCATTTATTTTATGAATTATATATTTTCTTGTATGATTTGAAAATATCTGTCGTTTTTACAAAACGCGTAAAGACATAACATAATATCCACATGTCTCTTTCACGTGTTTTTAGACATTTTTTTGTAACGTAAACATTCAGTTCGTTATTAAACATTTGTATGACATTTTATTTGATAAAAGTTTATTATTTGTTCAAAGAAACATGTGTAAAAAATGCTTCAATATGTTATGAAAAATAGCAGCTGTTATCTGATACAAGTACTTTTGTCATTTGTCAGCGGGTTGTCTTCTGAATTTGCAGTTATTTTGTGTAATGTTTCTATAACGTTGAAGATAATTAATTTTTCATTAAATTTGTTCATTTTTTTAATTTTTAATTTAAATTGTCAAATTATTCTAGAGAAGCTGTGCGTCTAAAATTATTTAAATATTTAATCGTTTGGAGTTTTGAAACATCTTCATTTTTTTCTGCTACGACAATTTTTTAATATCAAATCATTTTCTTGTATTGTATTCAATATGATTAGGCAAAAAATAAAAATATCATAATAATTTTATATTATTATTTTAATATTTTCATTATTTTTTATGGAACTAGTGCTAAATAATAGTAAATAATGTAACTAATACCACACGTAATAAACATTGTAATAGTAAAATGCATTGCTTAAAAAAACAATATTAAGAATTCTTGTGGAACCGTTGTAATTATTGTTATTTTTATATTAGTTAATATATTTGCCGTGATATTTGAAATAAAATAAAAAATAAAAATAATATATTTATTTTTTATACCAGTAATATATCATAACGAGGTATTTAGTTTTCGTGATACAATATTATATAATAAATTAACGAATAATGAATCTAAAATGTTTGAGAATAATAAATTCTTATTATTTCTACATAATATTTTTATAATTTTTCCCTCTTTTAATAGGTATTCTAGATGTAAAATACTTGAGTAATGGGTTAAAATTCAAAATCGATTTTAACTTAACTCGTTAACTTAACTTTTATTTGGTGCATCGTTTTAGGAGTGTTCAGCATCACTAGCGAATGGAGTTGAATTATTCATATTAATGGTGAGTTATTTTCCATGTGTATACATTTTGTAATATATATAGTTTTAAATTTAATATTATTTATATTGTATACTATTATTATATTTGCTTAAAATTTTCCATTATTTTTCTCTTTACTATATTCATTTTTAAATTGTTTGCTTATTGCATTATTAGAAATAGCATTGTAAAAACTATCACGATCTTTATTGTAAAAAAAATGTATTTATCTAGTAAATAAAATAAAAAAAATGTTCATATAATATGATACCGTTAAATGATCACTAAATATTCATATTCAAAATTACCTACGTTTTTTATTAGGCAGTCAAACTTATTTCGCGATTATGTGAATCTTTATTTGATTACCTACTTATACGAATTATGGGATAAAAAATTATTTCAAAATAAAATACACGGATATACTGGGCATTGCAAACAGTTTTGAGAAATGTTTTTTTAAAATTATAATTGTACCAATTCACCCTTGTGAAATGCACAATAAATCCTTCGCACGGCAATTTTACACAGCTGTCCCCTTTCACGGAGGGTCATTCAGTCGGGAGAAACTAGTCCCTGTAACCCCTGCAAATCAGACGAAACTAACCCCCATCCCCCAGATATGTATAGCAAAAGAAAGGAAACACCAGTACACGTATAATACTCATTTTACTAGTTCTGTGACGTCAAAAAAATTTCTTGAATATAACTTATCTAATCTCTGAGAAAATTTATCTTTGAGTAAAAAATGCCTTACATTTTTATCTTAAGTTCTATTAAAATATTTCGTCACATTACTGCGCCACTAAGCTAAAAGGCAGTAAATCCATACTTTTTGAAAAATTTTGGTTTTGGATACTTGATTTTACCATTCTAATAAGCTTGTTTACCGTATTTCTATCAAATATAAAAATATAAGCATTTTTAATTTGGAGTAGGTATCTATATCCATCTGGGGTAGGTATTTAAAATGTAGCTTATTTATAGTTTTAAGTTTTAAATTATATAAAAAAACCTCAAATAATAATAAAACAACATTTTTTAACTGTATTAATTCAATATCTATTGACTGAGCGAAAAAAATATTCATTTTAATGATAGAAATTGCTCCATTCACGTTTAATTGATTTATTCAGTAACTTGTTTAATGGAGATACTGCTTTTTACCTTAGTGGGGCAGAATACTTGATTATTCTAAATATATTTTATATATTATATTTTTGTGTTTGTATGTTAAAAAACTAAATGTCTGTTAAACTACCACTGTTTTATCCGCGTCGTTCTATAATTGTGGGAGACTTATGTAACTACTTTTTTGTATTCTTTTTTTGCCATATATTTACTTTAAGATAAACCTGAAATATTTAAAAATGCAAAAGTGGATGTCGCTTGTTTGTTTCTGTTCAAGCCAAAGTGTAAAAAGTATTTTCTATTCAGAATTGGATGAAGAAGACCCCTCCGAAGTTTTTGCTACTAGCTAAGAGATATTCTGTATACTTTTCGAGTCGGGAATTGAGAATAAAGAGCCTTTATTTTATGGAATTTTCTTCATTTCTTCTATCGTTTTGTTAACATTGAAATATTTTACAACATTTAAGTACAAACTTAAATGTTGTAAAATAAAAAACAATAAAATAAAATAAACTTACTATATCCCTTTTTCAATAAAAAAACCGACAATCCCTTCAAATTTACAAATTATTGTACATGACACCAACTGCAAAAAAACTAACTGCAATGACAAATGCTCAACCCTAGAATCTAAAAGAGAACTAAAATACCTTGGTGTAATAATAGACCAACACCTAAAATGGCACAGCCACATTAGCGAGTTGGTCAAAAGAATAAGGAAATGCATATATATGTTCATAAGATTGTGTAACACACTAACCATAGATAATTTAAAAATGGTTTATTACGCTTCTGTCCATGCACTACTCCAATATGGAATCATTGGATGGGGAGGGGCGTATAATATCATAAACACAGTGAAAGTAATCCAAAGATCAATTATAAAAGTAATATTAAAAAAAAGAAAAACCTTCTCTACACAATTACTTTTCTCTAAATTCCAAGTTCCAAAATTAGAGAATGTTTACAAAAAAACGTCAATTATACAACTAATTAAAGAAAACATAACTGCTAAATTTGAAAAAAACACATCATTAAGATTCAAAAATAATTTTAAAATCCCAAAATATAATACCAAACTGTGTCAACAAAACTACATATACTTGGGCATAAAAAACTTCAATAACCTACCTACAGATATTAAGAAAATCGATGACTTACAACAATTAAAGAAAAAAATAAACCAACACTTTAGATCGATACAATTTGACAATGCATAACGAGACATATAGCTAAGGAACAAATAAGCCAAATCCAAAATAAACTAATAATGTGTAAGCCCCTCACAAAGCACATGAGCAAGTCTCATTTTTGGAGAGGCAAAGCAATAAAATAAAATGTATCTAAGTAGATTGTAATAGACAAATGTATTATGATTTAAATGTAGTTTTAATATTAAATAAAATAAAAAAATAATTAAATAAACATATTAACTAACAGTGTCATCATTGTATGCAATAAAAATGGATTTAGCCTTGATTTGTAGAAAATTTTCCTTACGTTCAGCCACTGGACGAACAATAACAAGGTTATTTATATAATAATAAGATTTTTAAATAAAATTATTTTTTTAACACAATCTAAATAAAATATAATGCTGACGGTGAATCCTAAAATAATTCTGATCGTCTTTTTGGCAGTAGCGAGCAGTAGACATAAACTAAGGTAATGCTTGACGATGCTAACTAGGTTTACACTATGCCAAAACTGAACGAGGCTGCCTTTTGAAAGTGATATGGCGTTCTTATTTTTTTAAAACATCTATACCTATATTTGTTTGTTTATGAACGGGTGTTTGGAGGAGCAAAGATGGCTCAAAGTATGTAAAATAACTAACTTACATCCAGGAAATGAATATCTACGGTGGCTTGGAAAACGCCATTATCATTTGCTATATTTTGTTAAAGACATGCAAGGCAAATCACTTACTTGTACTCTTTTTTTAGTATCTAGTCTATCTAGTCTCTTTTTTTGGTAAATTCGCCTATACCATTGTTATAAAAAGTTTCCGATCATTTTTATTCCAAAAGCAACACCTTTCATTTTTTTATTTTTTGACACAAGGATTTTTTTACAAAATAATTCATTCTTATGAGGACCAAAAAAAATGAGATAAATCATTCGAACGTTAATAGTTCCATTAAAAAAAAACAGGATTGTGAATTCGTTCCTTTAAAAAAAAGTTATTTTATTGCTTCATAATGTTGTTTGCTTTTGAATTCCATGAAAATATTATGAACAATTTCTTCTTCGATTTTAAAAATATTTTGTAAAGTCAATTGTCAAAAAGTTATATAAAAATAACTTTAGTTACAGATTATCACGCCCGAACCCAGAAAAAATACATTTTAATGTTTGAATATTGTTCATTATAATTGTTTTAAAGAAAAGTACAGAGTACGGAGAATTAAAATAGTAAAACTTGTCATTCTAGGTCAGACGAAAAATATCCATTCGAAGATTACAGAATACTGTGAAAAAAATATACATTCAAAGGCACTGAATTCGAAGATAGGCCAAATATAATACAACTTCAGTAAGTAAATATTAAATTCAGTAATATTAGGTCCTTACATATGAAATTGGCGTTTTGCCGTACTGGCAAATTTGATCTCAAATATCTTCTCTTTGGTTAGGAATCCCAAATCCAAATTTATACAAGTATTTACTCATGTATTTGTGTTTTGAAAATTATAATTCATTTGTTTTTCCTCGCTTGTTTTTTTCTTTGCGTCACTCAGTTTACAAAATGAAAAACTTGAAATATCGCGTTATTTACGAGTACGAGTTCCACCGTGGCACCAGTGCTGCAGAAACGGCTCGAAGGATTAATGATGTGTATGGCGACGGTGCCGCAAAAGAAAACACAGTGCGTTTTTGGTTCCAACGTTTTCGTTCTGGAAATTTCGACCTGCAGAACAAGCCCCGTGGACGGCCGGAGACCAAAGTTGATAATGAAGAATTGAAGGCTATTGTGGAAGCGGATCCATCGCAAACCACATCCGAGTTAGCTGCAGGCTGCGGTGTTAGTGATAAAACTGTTTTAATCCACTTGAAGCAAATTGGTAAGGTGAAAAAGCTTGAAAGGTGGGGACCTCACGAATTGAGTGACGCAAATCAACAAACGCGCGTTGACTGCTGCGTTGCATTACTCAACCGGCACAATAATGAAGGGATTTTAAATCGAATCATTACCTGTGATGAAAAGTGGATCCTGTACGATAATCGGAAGCGCTCATCGCAATGGCTGAACCCTGCCGAACCAACCAAACCATGCCCCAAGCGAAAATTGACTCCAAAAAAGTTACTTGTGAGCGTTTGGTGGACTAGTGCTGGTGTCGTTCACTACAGCTTTCCTAAATCTGGCCAGACGATTACGGCAGATGTCTATTGTCAGCAACTGCAAACCATGATGGAAAAGCTAGCTGCTAAACAACCGAGGCTGGTTAATCGCTCTAGGCCACTGCTGCTTCATGATAACGCTAGACCACACACTGCACAACAGACGGCTACCAAATTAGAGGAGCTTCAATTGGAATGTCTAAGACATCCACCGTACTCTCCGGACCTTGCCCCAACAGATTACCATTTTTTTCGAAATTTGGATAACTTCTTGCAAAGGAAAAAATTCAACTCCGATGGGGCAGTCCAAACCGCCTTCAAAGATTTTATTGATTCCCGTCCGAATGGTTTTTTTAGTAAAGGGACCGATGAACTATCTATGAGATGGCAAAAGTGCATAGATAGCAATGGTGCATACTTTGATTAAATAAATGTATTATAATAAAAAAAAATCGGCTTTATGTTCCTCCCATACTAAACGCCAATTTCATATGTAAGGACCTAATATTATCATGTGGATAGAGCTAACAGATTTCATATCCGCAAAAGTAAATTTAAGATCGCAAACGAAGGATAGGCAATAGGCATGTCCTTGTAAGCGGTTAATCGGAATTAAAACTTTAGCCGTAGGTTGCAGATTCATAATAGCCATTTAAAGGTTAGAATTGTACGTGGTCTTTTCATAAGATAAGTATTTTTAAATTTCTTATTTATCTTTTTAATTTTTTTTTATTTTTCATTTATTTAATAATAAATTAAATTTATCTTGATTTCTCGAAGTATTGAGTAATGCACAGCTTTTTTGCTTGTATGCGCTGCACGCCACTGCTATTTGGATCTTACACCTACTTGCCTACAGGCCCGATCTATCTTTGCATATATTTAATACAAAAACTTACATATATTTTTAACTTCAGTAGGTACTTACTTACTTAGGAAATTATTTTCTTAAAAAATAATATTCATATGCAGGACATAACACTGTTTAACTGGCTGCGAATTGACAATTACATTATCACGCAACAGCTCCAATTTGCAGAATTAAGCTTAATTAATTATTTGTATTCACTAGGGGACAAATTGTCCCTCAACAGCACGCGCGGCATAGAGTCTACGTGACGTTGCAACGTCGTGCACTGTTCCGCGACCTCGCGCATAACATAGCGCGGCATTTCTACGTGCCGTGGCAACGTTGCCATGCGCACGGTACCCGAGCGTACTCACTGCAACATTCCGCGGAGCGTCAGTACCACGTGGTATGTTTACAAGTGAATCCGCATGCGCTGTATCTGTCAAGATGACAATGCGGGGAAACGAAATCGTTCTCGAACTCATCGAGCTGTATCGATCGAAGATCGCATAGAATGTCCGTCCTTCTTTCTTTTTGCAGTAAATAATTTCGCATTCTCCTCTTACTTTTCGATAAACTCATTAACATAAACAGAAAACAGATACGCGGCTATCATCATAACCTAATAGGGCGATATATTTCCGCGACGTCTGGAAAACAATAATTATTTGCAAAAAGGACCCTGTTTTTAATAATATTCAATTTACTACAGTAAAACCTCGTTAATTTGAAATTGCGACCCAAAAAAACATTTTAAATTGCGCAGAACCCCGTTTTCGCCAAATGAGATACCGCAGCTGTCATCCATAACCTCATCGGATGACATTTCCGCGACAAGATATGCGAGTCCCGGTGTGTACACGTCAAATGTCCGCGTCATTGTCCCCGAAACATGAGCGTAGATGTTGATGCGACATGTCGAGCGGAATGTTTCGCGATTTGTCCCCTAGTGAATACATGGCTTTATTTAAACGCAACATGCGAATAGATGATAAATCGCTTTGTCGAATTACCCACTCGGCATGGTCTCATCGTGTGTTAGCGGAAAATCGACCACAAAACAGTAAAAATCGTCGTACTGCATGCATAACAAAAAAATCTGTGTTATATAAAATATTTTATTTTGTTGTATATAGTTGGTAAAAAAAGGTATGTATAGTTGGTAATCTTTTTAAAATATATTGGGGCTGGTATTATTTAGGATTCTAAAATTGATTAATTTATAACTTATAAGTTATAACTTATAATTTATAAGTATCAATAACCAAAAATAATACATTGACAACTAAGATTTTTATTAAAATAAAACACAAATAACTTTGTTTTCACCACTATATTAGATTAAAAAATCTACATGTTTCGAGAACAATGTTCTCTTCATCAGGATTATTGTGTACTAATCTTAAAAGTTGAAACAAGCAAATATGTTACGGTGAAGGAGCGTTTGAGTGGGTTGGTGAGGGGAGGGGGGGGTTCGAGGTGTTGATTATTATGGGTCATATATTAACTAGCAATTTATTCTGACAGCCATACATTTGATATCGTTAAAATTTTTACATTTCTATAAGATAAAATAAATAATTTAGAAATACTCGAAATTAGGAAAAATGTTGTCTAATATCACAGACGAAATTTTTGCATAATCCTATTTTGAATATTTTTCCACTTAACATTCCAAATGACCCATAATAATCAACACCTCGAACCCCCCCCTCCCCGCACCAACCCACTCAAACGCTCCTTCACCGTAACATATTTGCTTGTTTCAACTTTTAAGATTAGTACACAATAATCCTGATGAAGAGAACATTGTTCTCGAAACATGTAGATTTTTTAATCTAATATAGTGGTGAAAACAAAGTTATTTGTGTTTTATTTTAATAATAATGTCACCACAAAGTTCAAGCCTTCATACAGAAGAAGAAAAAATATTCTTCGAACAGTTAAGATTTTTAACAATAAGTGAATAGAATGTAGTAGCTACTTACGTAAAATGAAATATAAATAATATTAAAAATTTACACAGCAACAATTCGTTTTAATTCTGAAAATAAACTAGATTTGATATCATAAAACTATCAACATCTCAAAATTAATGAAAAAAATAGATTTTTTTCAGTGTTGTCAAGTATTCATGAAATGTGTCCATAAATTCATTATATACGTTGTGAAGTCTAAGTAGCAATTGGCATTGCGGTATTTTTTTCTTGCATTTTAGATTTTTATCAATTAAATATTTTTAATTAAATATTTGAATAAAAATCGTTTTCAAATTCTTTGAGTTATCTAAATCTTACGTACATAAATGCAATGTCTTTCAATCGGTCGGTTACGATAAAAATCTAAAACCATTACACTAAATTTGGCGTGAATTTTCGATGTAGGTATGGGACATATTTTTTTGGATAAGCTTAGGACTATATAGGGGGGGGAGGGAGCCAAGAATATGTCATGTAACTCAAAAATAACTTCTACACTGCTAAACTGCAAGTGATACATCGAATAACCTGTTGATACATTTGTTAGGGTTTAATAGTTCTTCTAAATAATTCCTGAGGTCGGACATATATTAAAAAAATTAAAAAATGTTTTGTTTGCAGTGACAAATTATTATTACAAATTTAGGATGTACTAAATTATAGATTATATGTATCCATCCCTTCCAACTCATGTTTCCTATAAATTTCTCATTCTAAATTAATAATCCTCGATGACTGTATTTTTTTTTGATAAGTGCATTTGCTTTTATAACCCACACACGTGCATGTAGCCAAACGAGATGTTTCACTTCAGTAGATACGGCATGAACGCTAAACGCTCGATTTTTTTGTAGTTCTCAGGGTTAAAAGAAAATTCTGTAAATAATGCGCTCTCGGATGATGGTATTTTGTTTGCGAGCGAAGTTTAATACAATTTCATTGCCGAGAACCGGATCTGAAAGTACAAAAAAATTTCGGACCGGTCCTGAATGGGCAGTTTTCAGTAATATAAAAAAGCAGATGTACGTTTCAACAAATTGGTGTTCATTCAAATTTAGGTCTCATTTGTAATATTTTACCAGCCTGGAATTCCACGACAAAAAGTGTAACCCTTCGCTTATCCTCGGATTATTTGGTTTATTATTCACGTAAATTCAATGTCATCATTATAAGAGTAATACGCAATACCATATTTTCGTATCAAGTTGTCGTTTTGAATTTCTTGTTATGTAATTTTGTATTCGTGTTTTATTTAGATATTTCAAATATGTAGCTATATAAAGATAAATAAATTATCTAAAATGAACCCTTTGAGGCTGAAGGCCTGTATCGTCAATCAGTATATTATACAACTATTTTTTTTTTATTATTTAAAAAAATATATAACAACGTGACACAAAAGTAGAGTTCGTGGCAAAGTACCTATATTATATATATCTAAATTATTAAATTATTAATTCAGTTTTTTTTTTTAGTTCGTATTATAATACTCGTTGTACTTGTTAACCAGCCTGATCCGCTATCTGTTGTTTAAAAATGGAAGCTGTTTGAGATCTTAAAATGTTACTTTTTTAATGCAGTGCCTAGAGAAAAAAAGTAAAAAGAATCGGATAGATTTCGCCTGTATGTGAAAGAGGTTTTTATTTTTTTTAGTTCTACTACGAACTTATAATTAGGAGTACTATTCATAAATTTTCATAAAATTAATTCACTGGGATATTTCTCGAGCATGTTTCACTTATCTCTGGTATGCCGATGCACGTCGTTTGTATTGTTCACCTTCGCACTAGAAAATGCCGCATGTAGATACACCACTCGCGCTAGTCTGTTAGCGCTGTCAGTCCATGGTATCGTCCGCAGTATCTATCGCTTTTGTGGTTTCGCTAATATAGGGAATATTATTTCTTGTATGTTCTGGTATAATCTCATATAAATTATAAACTTGAATTATTCCAGACCTATGTTCCGACGCGCAATCACTCAATTATGTGTGTTCTTGTCGATTTAGGATCTCGTGACAATATATTAACATAGTAGAGGACGGTTTCGAGGTTCCTATAATCGAAGAAAGTGAAAATTTTTATTTTCCTTAAATTGTGTTACGAGTAAGTACCTAGTTTTTTATTCGAAATATATCTAATCCTTGCGGCCAGTGCCGGAAGGGTTTATATTTGTGGGGTGTAAAAGCAAAAGCAGCAAAATAAAAAAAAATTAATGCAGTCATCGAAGATTACTAATTTAAAATGTACTGAATGTAAAAGGCTTTTCGAAGTCGACGAAAAAATGGTCGAGCGATGCGTTTTTTACGAACGCTGCCTTATCGGTAAGGGATATTTAAATACATTCTATTATAGATAAATTGTAGAACTCAAAAAGTTCTATAAAAAAGTCGACGACGACCTATGTGTATATCGTCGTAAAGGTAAATATACAAATTGATAAAATATGACTAAACGTTTCTAAAAAACTACGCGTGCAAAGCCACGCGGGTAAGCTAGTATAATAAAGGCGTAATACAAAGATGTGTTATATAAAACGGAAATCGAAGCGGACATATTTGTATTATCCATTAAAAAGTGAATCATGATTTTTCTATCCATACTTTTATCGATTATGTGTAGATATCTATTGTTTCGCCAGCTTAATAATGTTAATATATGCCCCCTAGTTGACGTGCGCGGCCACTCGATTAATAGTTCTTCCAGATCACTAGGATCAGTAGTCCACCAGGAATTATTCTGCTCATCAATTCATCGCACCTCGGTACGATGCACAATATGCATTGCTTAATCTGTTTAAAGGTAGTTTGAATCATAGACTCGGGTGGGATGATAGACTTCACCGAAATATTCAATTTGATTAGTATAACGCATAATTCCCCGCCGTCCCATATCAGTGTATTAATCAATTTCTGTGGCGAGGATGGATGGTGATCTATTAGTAACCGATGTAGTGTAGCGGAGCGGTCGTTTATTTTATAGGCTTAAAAACGATATCCAAAAAAATAAGTACATAATGCTCTAACTACCCACTTATACTAAAAAATTTACTTTTATTTTTATTTTTTTATATTTACTAAAAATTAATATTCCTGAAATAAACATATTATGTTCCGATAAATCATTTTTTTCTATAAGTATGATAGATATACAATACTTTACTCTTATATATCATATAGGTACGGCTTAGGAAAATACAAAAAATACATACAGGAGTCTCATATCTAGTAGTAAAAACTCCGGGAAAATCTTTTTCATGCAATTTTTAATAGAAAATATTCTTTAAACTTTGGGTGAAATTTCGACAGAGATAAGCAACATCGAAGTTTTGAATTTTTTCAATATTTCTGACTTATTTTCTGTAAAACGTTGGATTATCACTAAAGTAACTTTTATCTTCTGCTTTCTTCTTCTTCCTTGCACTGTTCCAACTCATTGCCTAGATAGGCTGTTGGGGTCGGCTCTTATCGTTCTCAGGCTGTATCTTCTTCGGTTCTGGGTATAGCCTTCATCCAAGCCGTTTCTCCGTAATATTTTAGAGCATTGAGTCATCCAGGATTTCTTTGGTCTTCCACTGGATGACTATCGATGAAGCTCCATAGACATTGCCTGCTTCACTGTGTGGTATGGTGGTCTCCGTCTTGTGTGCCGATACCATTTCAACTGTCGTTCTTCCAGCTTACTGTTTATGTCCGTGACACCCAGGCTGCCAAATGCGTGAACTTTTTATCCTATATTTTAATGTTAATCCTACCGACCACCTAAGCATTCGCATTTCTGCTATTTCGAGTTGCCTAGAGTAGAATTTGTACATAGTCCAGCATTCGGAGCCATTTATTCGCTTCGATTCGAATCAAATAATACGACAAAACCTTGCAAAAATAATATTTTTCAAATTTCTTCAAGGTTTCAATAATTTTATTTGATTTGTATTAAAGCAAATAAAATTTTAATAGTCCACATGAGTCGCTGTAGTAAAAGTCCATACGAGCTACTGTTGTGATAGTTCAATCAATTAAATTCAGAAAATAAATATCTCAGAAGAAAGATTGCAAATTTTGATGTTGCTTATCTCCATAACTGTTTCATTATTTGATATTTGTGTGTTTCTCTTAATTTCATTTATTTATTTCTTAATAAATATTACGGGACTCGCTTCCATAAATAAATGAAAAATATAAATAACACACACACATATATTAGGTCCTTACATATGAAATTGGCGTTTTGCCGTACTGGCAAATTTGATCTCAAATATCTTCTCTTTGGTTAGGAATTCCAAATCTAAATTTATACAGCTATTTACTTATGTATTTGTGTTTTGAAAATTATAATTCATTTGTTTTTTCCTCAATTGTTTTTTTCTTTGCGTCACTCAGTTTACAAAATGAAAAACTTGAAATATCGCGTTATTTACGAGTACGAGTTCCACCGTGGCACCAGTGCTGCAGAAACGGCTCGAAGGATTAATGATGTGTATGGCGACGGTGCCGCAAAAGAAAACACAGTGCGTTTTTGGTTCCAACGTTTTCGTTCTGGAAATTTCGACCTGCAGAACAAGCCCCGTGGACGGCCGGAGACCAAAGTTGATAATGAAGAATTGAAGGCTATTGTGGAAGCGGATCCATCGCAAACCACATCCGAGTTAGCTGCAGGCTGCGGTGTTAGTGATAAAACTGTTTTAATCCACTTGAAGCAAATTGGTAAGGTGAAAAAGCTTGAAAGGTGGGTACCTCACGAATTGAGTGAAGCAAATCAACAAACGCGCATTGACTGCTGCATTGCATTACTCAACCGGCACAATAATGAAGGGATTTTAAATCGAATCATTACCTGTGATGAAAAGTGGATCCTGTACGATAATCGGAAGCGCTCATCGCAATGGCTGAACCCTGCCGAACCAGCCAAACCATGCCCCAAGCGAAAATTGACTCCAAAAAAGTTACTGTGAGCGTTTGGTGGACTAGTGCTGGTGTCGTTCACTACAGCTTTCTTAAATCTGGCCAGACGATTACGGCAGATGTCTATTGTCAGCAACTGCAAACCATGATGGAAAAGCTAGCTGCTAAACAACCGAGGCTGGTTAATCGCTCTAGGCCACTGCTGCTTCATGATACCGCTAGACCACACACTGCACAACAGACGGCTACCAAATTAGAGGAGCTTCAATTGGAATGTCTAAGACATCCACCGTACTCTCCGGACCTTGCCCCAACAGATTACCATTTTTTTCGAAATTTGGATAACTTCTTGCAAAGGAAAAAATTCAACTCCGATGGGGCAGTCCAAACCGCCTTCAAAGTTTTTATTGATTCCCGTCCGAATGGTTTTTTTAGTAAAGGGATCGATGAACTACCTATGAGATGGCAAAAGTGCATAGATAGCAATGGTACATACTTTTGATTAAAATATTAGGTCCTTACATATGAAATTGGCGTTTTGCCGTACTGGCAAATTTGATCTCAAATATCTTCTCTTTGGTTAGGAATTCCAAATCCAAATTTATACAGCTATTTACTCATGTATTTGTGTTTTGAAAATTATAATTCATTTGTTTTTTCCTCAATTGTTTTTTTCTTTGCGTCACTCAGTTTACAAAATGAAAAACTTGAAATATCGCGTTATTTACGAGTACGAGTTCCACCGTGGCACCAGTGCTGCAGAAACGGCTCGAAGGATTAATGATGTGTATGGCGACGGTGCCGCAAAAGAAAACACAGTGCGTTTTTGGTTCCAACGTTTTCGTTCTGGAAATTTCGACCTGCAGAACAAGCCCCGTGGACGGCCGGAGACCAAAGTTGATAATGAAGAATTGAAGGCTATTGTGGAAGCGGATCCATCGCAAACCACATCCGAGTTAGCTGCAGGCTGCGGTGTTAGTGATAAAACTGTTTTAATCCACTTGAAGCAAATTGGTAAGGTGAAAAAGCTTGAAAGGTGGGTACCTCACGAATTGAGTGAAGCAAATCAACAAACGCGCGTTGACTGCTGCGTTGCATTACTCAACCGGCACAATAATGAAGGGATTTTAAATCGAATCATTATCTGTGATGAAAAGTGGATCCTGTACGATAATCGGAAGCGCTCATCGCAATGGCTGAACCCTGCCGAACCAGCCAAACCATGCCCCAAGCGAAAATTGACTCCAAAATGGTTATTTGTGAGCGTTTGGTGGACTAGTGCTGGTGGCGTACACTACAGCTTTCTTAAATCTTGCCAGACGATTACGGCAGATGTCTATTGTCAGCAACTGCAAACCATGATGGAAAACTGCTAAACAACCGAGGCTGATTAATCGCTCTAGGCCACTGCTGCTTCATGATAACGCTAGACCACACACTGCACAACAGACGGCTACCAAATTAGAGGAGCTTCAATTGGAATATCTAAGACTTCCACCGTACTCTCCGGACCTTGCCCCAACAGATTACAATTTTTTTCGAAATTTGGATAACTTCTTGCAAAGGAAAAAATTCAACTCCGATGGGGCAGTCCAAGCAAATTTCAAAGATTTTATTGATTCCCGTCCGAATGGTTTTTTTTAGTAAAGGGATCGATGAGCTACCTATGAGATGGCAAAAGTACATAGATAGCAATGGTACATACTTTGATTAAATAAATATATTATAATAAAAAAATTCGGCTTTATGTTCCTCCCATACTAAACGCCAATTTCATATGTAAGGACCTAATATAATCTGCGCTCAATTTTCTTATTTCGTGGAATCGATGGAAGTCATTTTAAAAATAAACGACAAAATAATTATTTTGGCCGAAATGCGGTCACTTGAATGCTGATGGAGCATCGTGCCAAGCGAGTTGGAGGGAATTAAGCCGCTATTTATCGTCCATTAAGAGTTGAATCGTGTGCGCGGAAATCATTAAAACAGTTTGTAAATAATTATACAAGAATGATCTCATAATATTTAGAATCGAGACTCATATTTGAATTTTGTATGTTATTAGAAAACAAGAAAATGAATAAACATGCATTGGCTTGTTATGCATATATAATCATAATATTGTTGTACTCGAATGTTGCGTTTTGTGAAAGGCTTTTGATTGTGTCAGATGGAATTGCCATTTTATTTGACCGATCGATGGTCTTGGCAGATATGACTGTACCAAGTAGTGATGGGTCCGCTCTGTACTCACTACTACAATGTAGTACTACACTACATTGAAGTGCACACTTCGCACATTTTGATGTG